>CM018681.1:24317698-24790562 GCA_009363875.1 Mikania micrantha
TTTCAATAAAATCTGAAGTTATGGATCGAATTAATGGTGCTTAAAACATCTAATGATGATAATAAACGGTATCATCAGTTACTACAGTCATATGGTCGAATTAACCCAAATGATGATTTAGCTTCTTAAAACCGTTACTAGCACCATCAAAACCCATATAATGCGATAGAAATTCACTCCATTGAGTTTCCAGAACTGTTAATCGGAACCTTTAGGGTGTTTCTCACACAACAATTCGAAGCAAAAGAGTTTGGGGTTGAAGAAACCAATCGGGGGGTCGACCGAAACTCCATCACAAATCGAAGTGCATCAATTCGATATCAATCAGGTATGTAATCAATTGCAACACATCCTAAAATGGCCGATTAAGTTACACATAAGTCAATTTGGATTTATAACAGCGAATTAATAGCATTTGATTTCTAGGGTTCTTAATATGATCCGATTGGGGATTTCGATCGGGATGAGTATAAAAATGAAATTAAATGATATGATAACTTTCATAAAGTTCCGATCAAACTGTTTCTTATACAATTTCAATAGGAAACATTGAATGCTAGGATTTCGACACTAGGGTCATGTTAAGAAACCGATTTGGGGTTTTCATGGCAAATGAGTTGATAATGAAATTAAAGTATATGGGTAGTTCAGAGAAGGCCGACTAAGGTTAATCCTAAATCAATTTCGATTAATGATAGCTAATAGTTATATTTCAAGTTATAGGGTTTATGGTTTGATACGGTTTGGGGTTTTTCTCTAGAAATGGAGTTTATAATCAAATTAATCATATCAGGGATTTCGGATTAACATAGGAAGAAAAACCCTATGAATTTAGAAATTGACAGATGTGAATTGGATCGAATTCGATTGGGGATCGGGTTGTTGAAACCGGATTCATTTGGATTAGATTTTGGGACGTTGGATTTGATTGATAATCAAATTGAAACTATGATTGAACTCGGTTATAGAACAGAAACAAAAGCCCCTAGATTAAGGTTGATCGGATTTGAATTGGGGGTTCAATTTGGAACTTGTTGCTTCGGTTACGATTAAGAAAAGGGATTTAGTGTTCCTGATAATTAAAACAAATTAGAAATCAGTTGGTTAACAAAGATTGAGGCAGTTGAGTTGGTATGTGGTGTGTGCGGTGGATGGAGGGTCACGGGTTCGAACCCGGCCCTAACCATTTTTAGGATTTTTAAGTTATTTTAAGTATTTTTGTGATATATTTCGCATACGAACTCCGTTTTAGTCCGTTCAAGTTTCGTTGGAACCGTAACGAAATCCCGAATGTTTTAGAATAATAAAATTCGTATTTTAAACCGAAAACGAAATCGCGTATAATTGCGTTGGTTTAAATAAATAATGATGTGATTTATTTAAACGATTTCTAAGTCACGCGTACATACGTATGCATATCTTTAACACTCTAACATACGTATGTTGACACGTATGTGATGTCGAGCACAAAACGACATTCCGAATAACTTTAAGTTATTGTTTAAACCACAGATTATTCGTAGAGGATTTCTACGCAAGATCACACGTATTTGATCATTCTGCTATTATCAAAGGTGCATACACGGCCCCTTTCTTATTTTAACTGTTTTGGGGGAGAAAACATGTGCAACAAACTATTTTAGATACATATCACTTGCATGAGTTAGCTGTTTACATTATGTGACAACATATCAACTTGAAAGTCCTTACACACCTCGAACCGTTTAGTTTGCTGTAATGCAAAGCGTGGTAGTTGGAAATAGATCTATTAGGTTTGACAAACCTCACCTGGTAGATGGGATCTACGCAGGTGTTTGACTGACCAAACACAATTTTACTATTGTTGTGATAGACAATAGTGGCAAGGCGAAAACATGCTATAGCATGGCAATCCGTCAGCTTCGGTATCGACCACGTATGTAAATAGTTTATATGACTAGCTATCATGACTGTGCATTTGTGATTATGTTATCTACAAACTTGTTATTCAAACTGCTGTTTTGAACACTATGATTACTTAAAACCTGTGTTATGCACCAACCTTTGTGTTGACTTGATTTGCATGTTTTCTCAGGACGCTAAGGCGCGCGTTACAGCTGGCATGGACTAGGAAGATAGAGTCTCATGCATTTTAAACACTTTGAATTTGAATTTGAACATTTGAATATTTAAGTACTTTGGTTTGTAATGTTTACTTATAACTGTTTATGGTTTTTAAACGCTTCCGCAACTTTTTGTAAACTCTGAATGTTATGTTTTAAAGACCAACGTATGTTTTGAAATTCATATAGAGGTCTTCGCTATGTCTAATGATCTGAGATCCTGGTTTGTCACGTTCCCAAACGGTATGATTCCGTTAGTTGAAATTGGGGGTGTGACAGATTGGTATCAGAGCCATTGGTTATAGCGAACTAGGTTTGCATTTGTAGGCCTAGACTATGACTGTTAGACATTAGACACATCTGCTTATACACATTGCTTAGAAATTACATATGACATTATGTAATTGACTTGTTTACGTATTCCATGGCACTGCACTTACATATACTATTATGTAACAGGCATGGCATCATCATCGGTACCTTATATTATCATTGATGATTCCGAGGACGAGGAGCCGATAGTTCCGGCACCACCATCATCATCACCACCACCTATTCCATCACCTCCACCGTATGAGATGGATGACTCCGATCCGGGGGAGGATCCAGATGAGGACCCAGACGAGGATCCCGACGAGGATCCAGAGGAGGACCCGGATGAGGATCCAGAGGAGGAGGAGGAGGGCACTCAGCAGATTCCTGCTGAGGGACCTTCCACACATTCACCACCAGCATTAGATGCTCCTGAGCCTAAGAGGCAAAGGACGGGCGCCGAGGAGATCGCCAAACTGCGCGAGGATCTGGAGGAAGCAGAAGACAAGATCGCACAAAGATCTCAGGAGTTATGGGATGCTATTGAGAGGCAGGATAATCTTGCCCATCTGGTTTTTGATATGCGTGATGAGATGATCAATTTGATTGGTCGTCTAGAGGAGTCAGAGAACCGAGAGGAGATCTTGGCAGGCAGAGTTGAAGCTTTGGAGGATTTAGTGGCCTCTGAGAATGAGGAACAGGATGAGGATGAGGAGGAGGAACCAGCACCAGTTGTTGAGTCCGATCCTGAATCCACCGTTGAGGACGATTGATTGTTTTCTTTTCTTTCTTGTTTTGTTTAAACTTATTAGGAACGGGTTGTGTTCCTACATAAGTAGTTTGAAAACTTATATTTCATTTCAAAAGTATTGTACTCAAAGAAAGTTTCTATCTATTGAAGAGTTATTATTTAATTCCAACAACTGTGTTGATTTATATTACATGTTGTGTTTGTGGTGTTACTTATACATGTCAAATTGGATTTTGATTACGCGCTAACATTTCTTGTAAATAGGAAGGAAATGGCTGAGGGAAACGTACATATGACAGTTGCTGAGCTGAACGAGCTAATTAACAACAGAGTTACGGAGGCAATCGCACAGTATGCTCAGACACATAACACAGGACCACATGGTCCAGCTGGGGGATTGGTTAACCCACAAGTCTGCACGTTCAAGATGTTTTTGGACTGCAAACCTCACAATTTCAAAGGGTCGGAGGGGGCCATTGGACTCCTTCGGTGGATTGAAAAAGCTGAGTCGGTGTTTGAAATGTGCAACTGCCCCAACAAGAGCAAAGTGAAGTTTGCAACGGGAACATTGGAGGGTCCAGCATTGACCTGGTGGAACTCGAATGTTCAGACTCTGGGATTGGGTGAGGCAAATGCCTTAACATGGGATGACTTCAAAACCTTAGTGCGAGAGGAGTACTGTCCTCGCAGTGAAATGCAGAAGTTGGAAGAAGAATATTGGCACCTCAAGATGGAGGGGTCAAACATTGAGGAGTACACAACCAGGTCACATGAGTTGGCCAGACTGCTACCACACATGGCTACTCCAGCCAGTAAGTGGATTGAAAGGTACATTGGAGGACTAGTGCCTCAGATTCAGGGGATGGTTACTTCAGCAAATCCCACCACCATCCAACAAGCTGTTCATCTAGCACATCAGCTTACTGATCAGGCAGTGTTACAGGGAACCCTGCCTAAGCGAACATCTGCTACCAAGGTAGGAGATCACAAGAGAAAGTGGGAAAGTAACAACTTCAAAGGTAACAACCAACAGCAGAACAGGAAGCAGGACTCAAACAAGTCCTATCATAATTCCAACAGTGGCCAGCAATCATCATCATCGGGGGGCTATATTGGTAAGCACCCCAAGTGCAACAGGTGTGGTTATCATCATGCGGGTAACCAGTGTGACAGAGCTAAGTGCCAGAGGTGTGGCAAGATTGGGCATGCGGCTAAAGATTGTCGCGGAGAACTACAGAACAACAACAACCAGAACAATAACCAGAACAACGCTCAGAAAGGTTGTTTTGAGTGCGGCAAGATGGGGCACTTCAAGAAAGATTGCCCACAACTTAAGAAAGGCGGGGACAATAATGGCAATGGTAATGGAAATGGCAACGGTAACGGCAATGGCACCGACAACAACAACAACAATAACAACAACAACAACGGTGCTAGAGGCAGGGCGTTTGTGATTGGAGGACGTCAAGCGCGGGAGGATCCCAACATTGTCACGGGTACGTTCCTCTTAAATAATCACTATGCCTCTATGTTATTTGACACTGGTGCCGACCGAAGTTTTGTATCTAGTTCACTTGCTAAGTCACTAGATGTTAGTCCCACTGCCTTAGATAGTCCCTATACTGTGGAATTAGCTGATGGTAAGTTAATTGTAGTAGAAAACATCTATAAGGGATGTATCCTTGATTTGATGGGTCAGACATTAGAGATTGATCTGATGCCTATTGCCTTAGGCAGTTTTGATGTAGTCATTGGCATGGACTGGTTGTCCAAAAACCAGGCTGAAATCGTATGCCATGAAAAGATTGTTCGCATACCTCTTCCGCAGGGAGAGACATTATATGTACAAGGCGAGAAGAGCAGTACGCCACTGCGTCTCATATCTTGTATGAAAGCACACAAATGTTTGCGAAAAGGTCATACGGCAGTTATAACACTTATAACTGAAAAGCCGGTGGCAGAGAAGAAGCTTGAAGATATACCAATAGTTGGTGAATTTCCGGAGGTATTTCCAGAAGACTTGCCGGGATTACCGCCTATCAGACAGGTGGAATTCCGAATCGACCTTACACCAGATGCAGCACCGATAGCTAGGGCGCCTTATCGACTTGCACCGTCAGAGATGCAAGAGTTATCCACACAATTGCAAGAGTTGTTGGATAAGGGTTTCATACGATTTAGTTTTTCACCATGGGGAGCTCCAGTATTGTTTGTAAAGAAGAAGGACGGGACTTTCCGTATGTGTATAGATTACCGGGAATTGAACAAGGTTACTATCAAGAACCGGTATCCGTTACCCAGAATTGACGATCTGTTCGATCAGTTGCAAGGTTCGAGTTACTACTCGAAGATTGATCTCAGGTCGGGTTATCATCAACTAAGAGTCCAGGAGGAGGATATTCCGAAGACAGCATTCAGGACACGCTATGGCCATTATGAGTTCTTGGTCATGCCATTTGGGTTGACAAACGCTCCAGCTGTATTCATGGATCTCATGAATCGTGTTTGTAAACCTTACCTGGATAAGTTTGTCATTGTTTTTATTGATGACATTCTCATCTATTCAAAATCTGAGGAGGAACACGCTGAACATCTTCGACTATTATTGGAATTATTGAAACAAGAACAACTGTACGCTAAGTTCTCGAAATGTGATTTCTGGATGCGAGAGGTACAATTCTTGGGTCATATAGTTAATGAAAAGGGCATACATGTTGATCCAGCAAAGATTGAAGCGATTAAGAATTGGGAAGCACCAAAGACCCCTACCGAAGTACGACAATTCCTTGGTTTGGCGGGTTATTATCGACGATTCATTGAGGGTTTCTCAAAGATCGCTCAACCACTTACAGCTCTTACGCATAAGGGAACGAAGTATAACTGGACGGATAAACAGGAAACTGCATTCCAGTTATTGAAACAGAAACTTTGCAGCGCACCGATTCTGTCCTTACCAGAAGGGACGGAAGATTTTGTGGTGTATTGTGATGCATCTGCACAAGGTTTGGGATGTGTGTTGATGCAACGTGATAAAGTGATCGCTTATGCTTCCAGACAATTACGAACGCACGAAAAGAATTACACTACTCATGACTTGGAGTTAGGAGCAGTGGTTTTTGCTTTGAAGATTTGGAGGCATTACTTGTATGGAACCAAGTGTACTATCTATACTGATCATAAGAGTTTGCAACATATCTTTGATCAGAAGGAGCTTAATATGAGGCAACGGCGATGGGTTGAGTTGTTGAACGATTACGAGTGTGCGATTAAGTATCACCCGGGAAAGGCTAATGTAGTAGCTGACGCTCTGAGCAGAAAAGACACAACAGGAACAAGACGGGTTCGTGCACTTATGATGACAATACATACTGACTTACCTGACAAGGTGCACAGTGCTCAGATTAAGGCTTTGAAAAAGGAAAACTTAGTACCGGAATCTTTACGAGGAATGGAAGAACAACTGGATGTTAAACCTGATGGAATTCGTTATTTCATTGATCGAATGTGGATACCTTTGTATGGAGGTTTAAGGGAACTCGTGATGGACGAAGCACACAAGTCTAGATATTCAGTCCATCCGGGATCAGACAAGATGTATAATGACTTGAAGGCACTGTATTGGTGGCCTCACATGAAAGCTGATATTGCTAAGTACGTTAGCAAATGTTTGACTTGTTCGAAAGTCAAAGTTGAATATCAGAAGCCATCTGGTTTACTGCAACAACCAGAGATACCGATGTGGAAATGGGAACAGATTTCGATGGACTTCATTACTAAGTTACCCCGTACACCGAGTGGTTGTGATACGATATGGGTAATTGTCGATCGATTAACGAAATCTGCACATTTCTTAGCAATTAAGGAAACTGATAAGATGGAGAAACTGACTCGCATTTACATCAAGGAAGTAGTAGCACGACATGGCGTGCCAATCTCTATCATATCAGATCGGGATGCCCGATTTACTTCCAACTTTTGGAAATCTCTTCATAAGTCATTGGGGACTCGCTTGGATATGAGTACCGCTTATCATCCACAGACCGATGGTCAAAGTGAACGTACGATTCAAACGCTCGAGGACATGTTACGAGCTTGTGTAATTGACTTTGGTGACAGCTGGGAGAATCATTTATCGTTGGTGGAATTCTCTTACAATAATAGTTATCATACAAGTATTCGAGCAGCACCGTTTGAAGCGTTGTATGGTCGCAAATGTCGTTCACCAGTGTGCTGGGCTGAGATTGGAGACAGTCAGATAACAGGTCCTGAACTGGTGCACGAGACGACAGAGAAAATAGTTCAAATCCGGAACCGTATGGCAGCGGCCCAGGATCGACAGAAGAGTTATGCAGACAAGCGTCGTAAACCGTTGGAATTTCAAGTAGGAGATCGAGTTCTTCTAAAAGTATCACCTTGGAAAGGTGTGATACGATTCGGCAAGCGCGGGAAGCTTAGTCCACGTTACGTAGGACCTTTTGAGATTCTGAAAAGGATTGGTCCGGTTGCGTATCAACTCAAACTACCGGATGAACTCAGTGGAGTTCATGATGTCTTTCATGTATCAAACTTAAAGAAATGCCTTTCTGACGAGACATTGATTGTACCGTTGGAAGAAATACAAGTAGATGAACAGTTACGATTCATTGAAGAACCGGCGGAAATCATGGACCGGGAGTTCAAACAACTGAAGCAAAGCAAGATTCCGATAGTCAAAGTTCGATGGAATTCAAGACGTGGTCCTGAATTCACATGGGAAAGGGAAGACCAAATGATGAAGAAATATCCTCATCTATTCAAAACAGCTACTGCTAACACTGAGAGCGCACGTTAAATTTCGGGACGAAATTTCCTTCAACAAGGGGATGACGTGATGCTTTCACACATCAACACTGCAAATTTCAAACTGTAAGCACAAACATTTTATTTATTCAATTGATTTTGTTACAAACATTTGTGCTATGTTACATTCTATATGTTTTATGTGCTACATTTCATATGTTACATGTTATGGTAGTACATACATGATTGGTTACACATTTTGCTATGTGCGGGGTTACATTGTACAAACATTTTCAGACACTCACTATGTGTGAGGTTACACAACACAGTATGATCAAACACAAACAGTCACAGTTAGGTGAACTAACTAGTGTACACGCAAACAGTCACATTGAACGATCACATTTGAGTTGTGATGTTGCAAGCATTAGACTTTGTGTGTGAGTACACACAAGCACACAGAATGATCAAACCACACTAACACGTACGATTTAAATTCGTAAGTAGTTTCCTAACTACTCTTAACACTTGCTAATTTTCGGGACGAAAATTCCTTCAACAAGGGGATGATGTGACAATTCGACTTTTCGAGATTAACCTAGTTAACCCTCGTAGGCCCAACAAGGCCAATAAAGGCCCAACAAGGCCAATGAAGGCCCAACAAGGTCAGAGAAGGCCTAGTAAGGCCCAAGAAGGCCCAGTAAAGCCAAAGAAGACCCGGTAAGGTCAATGAAGTTTATGAAGGCCCAATAAGACAAATGTAGGCCCAAGAAACCAAGGTGGGCCCAATAAAGCAAGAGTAGGTCCATTGAGATCTAGGTAGGTCCAGTAAGCTCAAGATAGGCCCAGTGAACTTGATGGAGGCCCAAATGGGTTAACCTAGCCCAATAATGTCTCAATTAGCTAATTTATACCAAATTGGGAATTTAGTTTAGCTTTATTAGCCGAAAATTTAAGGAAATCATAAGAAATCAAGCTATAAAAGATTAGGATTAAGCAAAACAAATCTAGAATACTTGGAATTGTAAGAATTAACTAGTGGTTTGTCAAAACACACAATTTTGACTTACATAGTCAAAATTCGTCCATGTATACAAAAGGGGATCATGAATTTCAATAAAATCTGAAGTTATGGATCGAATTAATGGTGCTTAAAACATCTAATGATGATAATAAACGGTTATCATCAGTTACTACAGTCATTATGGTCGAATTAAACCCAAATGATGATTTAGCTTCTTAAAACCGTTACTAGCACAATCAAACCCATATAATGCGATAGAAATTCACTCAATTGAGTTTCCAGAATTGTTAATCGGAACCTTTAGGGTGTTTCTCACACAACAATTCGAAGCAAAGAGTTTGGGGTTGAAGAAACCAATCGGGGGGTCGACCAAAACTCCATCACAAATCGAGGTGCATCAATTCGATATCAAATCAGGTATGTAATCATTGCAACACATCCTAAAATGGCCGATTAAGGTTACACATAAGTCAATTTGGATTTATAACAGCGAATTAATAGCATTTGATTTCTAGGGTTCTTAATATGATCCGATTTGGGGATTTCGATCGGGATGAGTATAAAAATGAAATTAAATGATATGATAACTTTCATAAAGTTCCGATCAAACTGTTTCTTATAACAATTTCAATAGGAAACATTGAATGCTAGGATTTCGACACTAGGGTTCATGTTAAGAAACCGATTTGGGGTTTTCATGGCAAATGAGTTGAATAATGAAATTAAAGTATATGGGTAGTTGCAGAGAAGGCCGACTAAGGTTAATCCTAAATCAATTTCGATTAATGATAGCTAATAGTTAGATTTCAAGTTCTAGGGTTTATGGTTTGATACGGTTTGGGGTTTTCTCTAGAAATGGAGTTTATAATCAAATTAATCATATCAGGGAGTTTCGGATTAACATAGGGAAGAAAAACCCTATGAATTTAGAAATTGACAGATGTGAATTGGATCGAATTCGATTGGGGATCGGGTTGGTTGAAACCGGATTCATTTGGATTAGATTTTGGGACGTTGGATTTGATTGATAATCAAATTGAAACTATGATTGAACTCGGTTATAGAACAGAAACAAAAGCCCCTAGATTAAGGGTTGATCGGATTTGAATTGGGGGTTCAATTTGGAACTTGTTGCTTCGGTTACGATTAAGAAAAGGGATTTAGTGTTCCTGATAATTAAAACAAATTAGAAATCAGTTGGTTAACAAAGATTGAGGCAGTTGAGTTGGTATGTGGTGTGTGCGGTGGATGGAGGGTCACGGGTTCGAACCCGGCCCTAACCATTTTTAGGATTTTTAAGTTATTTTAAGTATTTTTGTGATATATTTCGCATACGAACTCCGTTTTAGTCCGTTCAAGTTTCGTTGGAACCGTAACGAAATCCCGAATGTTTTAGAATAATAAAATTCGTATTTTAAACCGAAAACGAAATCGCGTATAATTGCGTTGGTTTAAATAAATAATGATGTGATTTATTTAAACGATTTCTAAGTCACGCGTACATACGTATGCATATCTTTAACACTCTAACATACGTATGTTGACACGTATGTGATGTCGAGCACAAAACGACATTCCGAATAACTTTAAGTTATTGTTTAAACCACAGATTATTCGTAGAGGATTTCTACGCAAGATCACACGTATTTGATCATTCTGCTATTACCAAAGGTGCGTACACGGCCCCATTCTTATTTTAACTGTTTTGGGGGAGAAAACATGTGCAACAAACTATTTTAGATACATATCACTTGCATGAGTTAGCTGTTTACATTATGTGACAACATATCAACTTGAAAGTCCTTACACACCTCGAACCGTTTAGTTTGCTGTAATGCAAAGCGTGGTAGTTGGAAATAGATCTATTAGGTTTGACAAACCTCACCTGGTAGATGGGATCTACGCAGGTGTTTGACTGACCAAACACAATTTTACTATTGTTGTGATAGACAATAGTGGCAAGGCGAAAACATGCTATAGCATGGCAATCCGTCAGCTTCGGTATCGACCACGTATGTAAATAGTTTATATGACTAGCTATCATGACTGTGCATTTGTGATTATGTTATCTACAAACTTGTTATTCAAACTGCTGTTTTGAACACTATGATTACTTAAAACCTGTGTTATGCACTGTGACAACTAGTACCTGACCGGCCGGCAAGTACGTACGGTGCGTGTACTTTCTATAGTAACTATGTGTACGTACATGTGTGTAAACAGTGTTTGCGTTAACAGATTCTTAAATACAAGAAATCGTTGTACGTATTTTTGTGTAAACTTAGATACCGTAAGTACAACGTACAATTGAAACATTAGTTGTGTGTATTTAAGTGAAAACTTAATTACAGTTAACACAACAAATCATGAGAAACAACGGTGATTCAAATGATATTCAGAAACAAATCGGTTGCGATCTGATGTCCATAGATGACAGGAATCAGATGGCCGACAATTCAATGTGAAAACAAGGTGAAAAACAGGATGTTTAGTTGAGTCCGACAGTGAGGAAACATAATTCAAACATAAACTGCAGTGTCGTTTCAGAATAACGAACTGACAATGTGTTTGCGTGGGTGACGATTCACACAAACATATCTGTGAGTTTAACGTCCTGAAATGATGACTGGAAAGTAGAAAACAAAAGTCGGAAAGCAAAACCATCGTCGTGTTCGTTCGAATGACGATTCGAACGAATACGCGCGATGGTGACGCGATTCGACGAAACGAAAACGAAATACGACGCGAAACGATATTAAATTTAATAAAACAAAATAATTAACATTTTTACAATTTTGAAACTCATTAAATTAACTAAATTAACAATTTTATTTATTTATTTTTAATTAATTACGCGTAAAAATCCGGTTACGCGACGGATTAACGAACCGAGCAACCAAAATGAACCCGGACACCACCCGTGGTATAAAAACCATAAAATGAGAGTTTATTCTCATTTCCCACCTACACTTTCATCTCTCTCTCTCTTTTTCCGGCTAGCCTCAAGAACCACCATTAAACACCTTCAAATGTCCATAACTTCTTCATTCCTCCACCGATTTGAGTGATTCTTGCGCCCACGCGTAGCCCTTGATGTCCTCTACGTGAAAGTACAACAGATCTGGAGCTTTGACCACGCAAATCAGAGGTATGATGCCGTGAACATGGCTGAAATTAGGGTTTTCACACCCTAACTCGACCACACTAGCTAAAACCGGTTTAACCTTACATCACACCATCCTCACCTCATGACTAACTGATCTGGGCGAAGACAACATCATGGACTTAGCCTAACCGAGAGCTAGAACGAGAGGATGGCTCGAAAGTGCAGGGTTCGTCAGGCCGAAGCTTATGGAGACGAACCAGTGGGCATGGCGAACCCTACTGGTTCGCTGGGTTAAGCCACGAACCTACGCATCTTAGATCTGAGCCGAACCCTGTCCTAGCTCACGAACCCAGTTGCAGCCTTGCCGAACCATGCAACTAACATGCAACGAACTCTTTGCTGAAACCTTGAACGAACCGTGATCTTGAACGAACCATCAGCAAACGAATCTGTGGTCTCCTGGCCGAACCCAAGAGGACCGAACCCTTCAGCCCAGCCGACAAATCTGTTGAAACCAGTTGGGCTACGAACCTACAAGGCCGCAAATTCTAGCCGAACCTCTACAACTCACCGAACCTTGATAAGCACTGCCGAAACCATAACCTTCTGCGAACAGTTATGCCCTCACGAAACCTCCAGACAAAATTTAATTTACTGCAACTCCATTGGGCTTAATTAATTGATTTAGTGTAACTGATGGCCCACTATGGTCATATGAAATACGAAATTCAAAGTAGGACCAATTAAAAACCTTTAGCCCATTAGATTCTTGATTAAACTCCATTGCTAACCAACATTTAGCCTAGCCGGCCAACTGTTACCTTATGTAGCCCACTAAGGCCCAACTGTGAGTCCAGATTAAATCATTTGATTTCAGCCCACATCTTGAGCCAACAATTTATTGGTGGTCGTTTCACTATGCAGCCCCCACAATTGGGATCAATTGTTCGGCCCACATAAAGCCCAAGGCATCCCTTTTTCAGCCCAATTTCCAACAGGCCCAACAGCCTTTTTCTTTTGGCCCAAGAACTAATCACGAACAAGTATCATTTGTAATCAGCCCACATTCGGCCCAATAACTAGGGAGAAAAGTCAAAACATTTAAACTAAGTTTTTAATAATAGACATGAGATGATTCAATTAAATTACGACAAGTTAACAAAATTGTGGGCTTAAGCTCCCAACAATTAAAAACTAAATAGTTTTATTAAACGTTCATGTGACTTCAAGTGTAATTCAAATGAATCAAGAATTATGTAAGTCTTTAACAGTCAAAATGGGCCGAATGAAGAGCAATGATCGAGACACGCGTGTGTTAACCAACTTTAGGGTTAACACACATACACTCACATAAATCAAGTACAATCAATAATCATATGATAAATACAATGCAAAATCAATACAGGAACGTGAAAATTACTACAAGTACAAGCAAAGAGCGCGTGTCTTCATTTCTTTAAGCTAAGTCAACCCTACAACAGCAAGGTGAGTTCATATGCCCCTTTTACTTTAATCTTTACTGATTTTAACTCTCGGGGCTGAGAAACATGCTTTACTTTTATTTACTTAAAAGTTTTGCTTACATATTGTTAATACTTTGATTAAATGATATTAAATTGTTTATTATCATATATCATTGTATGCTTGCTTGTATGATTACATTATGACAGGGAAAAATAAGATGATGATAATATTAAATTATCATAACTCATCAATACGATAGAATAACATAGTTGTATGATTATCTCTTACAACACTTAGTTATTCTTACAAGAATTAACATAGAAACAATTACAAGGATCATGATGACAAGAACAAGACATAAGAATGATATAAAGATAACACATCTTTATTACATCATTCAATACAAGAGTTAAGTAAGTGTAATAAGACTAGTTCTTATAACACTTAGCTTTTCAATTCAATACATATTACAAAAGAACAAGGAACAAAGAATGATAATCATGATAACGTAACTTCATGATAACAACATCATTCACTCAAACGATTAACATAACGAAATAAGACAAGTTCTTATTTAACTTTGTTAATAACAAGGAGAACATATGACAATGAGAACAAGAATTCAAGTGAATACAATTACAATTAATTTCTATTGCACTGTTGTATTATATCATTTCAGTCATGTGCCATGTATTCTAAAGATCACGGTAAGCCCCTCTAAATCGCTGAACCAGTTAGTTTGACGTGACTAAACCGACGATAGCATAGTGGTACCATAGGTTTGACAAACCTCTAGCTTGTAGGGCTAGTATGTTGATCGTATTGATTCATTGGCCGGTAACGTATGACCGGTGACAGGGCGACTTCAAGTCAGGTTCTGGGAAAGCGTCACATGGTGATATTAATAAACAGGAATATAGTAATTAATCCAACGGGATCCTATTGATTAGTAGGTTGAGGAAATGATCTTACCTCATGTTTCACTACTAGTAATAGTCTTCGTTGAGGACAATGGGCATACAAAGTGGTAGAGATAAATCGGATGCATTGTAATCTGATTATGTGAGGATTACAATGGATTCCTTTTAGGCCCTATGCACTATAGTTCAAGAACAAAGTACAAATGGTTAATTAACACTCTTAATATTTAAAAGTGTAACAACAGTTAACCCCTCGATTATAGAATAATACAAGGAACAGATCTGATAAATCTAATATTCCTTAACATATAATGGTTAGCTAAACTTCGGTTTGATAACTACAATTACATCATTATATTATTCTATACAAGTAAAACAGGTGATTCAAGAATGACACGGACATTGGATTGGGAATGGAAATCGATAGTTGTATTGCAAGTTGTGTGGAGTTCTGGTAGTGATGTGGTGGGACGGTGGCTAGGGCTTAGTTCCCTTACATATGCCCTATATATAAGCATCACTGCTAGGATGAGATATTACTTGTAAATATAACTATTGAGAAGCCATTGGGTGAACAAACGACAAACAAGTAACAATATGAACATTATGATTGTGCATGTGATTGAATCAAGGTTTTCAAATTATTTACTAATGAACTCACCAACCTAGTGTTGACTTTGTTTAAATACATGTTTTCTCAGGTGATGAACAGGTGTAGTTACAGATATGCAAGTATTAAGCTAGTGGACTTTTAGAAGACCTAGCTTCATTTTGATTGCATACTTTTGGGATGACAAAACAGTGAATCACTTTTGAATATCTTGTACAGTTCAAGATATAAACCCATTGATTCTTTTTGACTAGATTTACTTAGTTAAATTATGATGTACAATGTAATTTAACTTTGTAATTCTATTTCATGTCATGATTAGCATTTCTCATTTATATCTCATGTGCTATGTAAACAATCTGATCATTTGATTATCACTCAAAGATATCGCGCCCCGGGAACCTTCCGCCCGACGGGAAAACCCGATCTGTTCCCGCCGGCCCGGGGTGTGACAGATTGGTATCAGAGCCATGGTTATAGAGAAATATAGGTCATATTACTTAAATGGTTTGGCCTAGACTATAACCTAGGGACCCTCATATAGAGATCATGTGACATAGGATTCTATTTGCATATGTCTTCTGCCTCTGATCACTGCACTAGCCGATTTTCTTTCGGTTATGATCAGAATGCCGCCAAGAAGACCACCGCCAGCTTTACTGCCATCACCATCACAAGATTTCATGAGTTAGCTACATTGGCACCGGACGTGGTGCCTACACTGGAGAAAAGAATCGAGAGGTACGTTGGTGGACTACCTCCCTGCATGCAAGGGCACGTGATTTCTGCTCGCCCTACTACTAGGGAGTCAGCTGTGTCTCTATCAGCGACTCTAACTGATGTTATGGTTGCCTCTGGGGCACTTAAGAAGGAGGCTGACTCAAACAAAGCTGGAACTTCAAAGAAGCAGGATAAAAGGCTTGCAAGGAAACAAAAAGTGGTTAGAAACTTTGCTGCGACCACTCAAGCCCCTATGCTCAACCAGCCACCACCACTACAGATCAGGAAGCCATATACTGGCACTGCACCTTTGTGCAACTCATGCCAGTACCACCACCCACCGAACGTCCCGTGCAGACACTGTACTAACTGTGAGAGGTTTGGTCACTTGGTGACTCACTGCAGGAGTCCGAAGACTCAAAACAGAAACAACAACGCAGCTACTACTGCTGCTGCTGCAGATCCTAGGTCTTGCTACAACTGTGGGGAACCAGGACATTACTCTCGGGATTGTCCCAGGAGAAACCAACAAGGGGCTCAAGCACCAAGAGGAAGAGCCTTTCAGATCGGAGCTGCTACTGCTCGTCAAGACCCAAATGTGGTCACGGGTACATTTCTCTTATCTGACTTCTATGCATCCATATTATTTGACACTGGTGCGGATCAGAGTTTCATCTCATCCGACTTTGCATGCCATCTTAATTATGTTAAGGAACTGTTAGACTCCCCTTATACTATTGAGATAGCAAATGGCAAACAGATTATAGTAGACACCATATTTAGGAATTGCCCACTAACACTTGACGATCACACATTTTCCATCGACTTGATACCGATGGAGCTGGGCAGTTTCGACATCATCATCGGAATGGATTGGCTATCTCTTAACAGAGTTGAGTTCATCTGTTCCGATAAACTACTACGCATTCCTGTGGAGAACAATGAGGTCTTGGAGATTCGTGGAGACCAAGCGAAACGCAGTGTCAAGATAATATCGTGCATGAAGGCTCGCAAGTACTTACGAAAACAATGTGTTGCATTTCTAGCTCACGTGATTCAGAAAGACAAGAAGGCGATCAAGATTCAAGATGTACCAATTGTGAGGGACTTTGCAGACGTGTTTCCGGATGATTTACTTGGACTGCCACCTGAGCGATCAGTGCAGTTCCGAATCGATCTGATTCCGGGAGCGACTCCTGTAGCTAAGTCTCCTTACAGACTCGCACCATCGGAGATGCAAGAGTTGTCCAACCAATTGCAAGAACTACTCGATAAAGGATTCATCCGACCGAGCTTTTCCCCGTGGGGAGCTCCGGTTCTTTTTGTCAAAAAGAAGGATGGAACTTTCAGGATGTGCATTGATTATCGAGAACTCAACAAACTCACCATCAAGAATCGGTACCCGTTACCGAGGATTGATGATCTGTTTGATCAATTACAGGGAGCACAGTACTTTTCAATGATAGACCTGAGATCAGGTTATCATCAGCTCCGGATTCAAGAAGAAGACATACCAAAGACGGCTTTTCGTACCCGATATGGTCATTACGAATTTATGGTGATGCCATTCGGATTGACGAACGCACCGGCTGTGTTCATGAACTTAATGAATCGGGTGTGCAAGCCGTATCTGGATCAGTTTGTTATCGTCTTTATTGATGATATACTGATTTATTCAAGAACCGAGAAGGAACATGAGCAACACCTCAAGACAGTTTTGGAGCTTCTGAAAGAAGAACGACTCTATGCCAAATTCTCAAAGTGTGAATTTTGGTTAAGGGAAGTTCAGTTTTTGGGTCACGTGATTAACAGTGATGGCATTCATGTGGATCCTGCCAAGATAGAAGCAATCAAGAACTGGGATGTACCTACAACACCGACAGAGATCCGATCATTTTTGGGATTGGCAGGTTATTACCGGAGATTCATCTCGAATTTTTCTAAGATAGCCTTGCCTCTCACCAAGCTCACACAGAAGTCTGAACCTTTTGTGTGGACTCAGAAACAAGAAGAGGCATTCCAGATATTGAAACAAAGATTGTGCAATGCTCCAATCTTAACACTCCCGGAAGGCAGTGATGACTTTGTAGTTTATTGTGATGCTTCCCATCAGGGACTCGGATGTGTTTTGATGCAACGAGACAAAGTCATTGCTTATGCCTCACGACAACTGAAGATACACGAGAAGAATTACACGACACACGATCTTGAACTGGGAGCTGTTGTCTTTGCATTAAAGATTTGGAGACATTACCTTTATGGTACCAAATGCACTATCTTCACAGATCACAAGAGCCTACATCACATATTTGATCAGAAGGAGCTTAACATGAGACAGAGACGTTGGGTTGAGCTCCTGAACGATTACGATTGTGTGATCAAATACCATCCGGGCAAAGCAAATGTTGTTGCAGATGCTTTGAGCCGGAAGGAAAGAGTCAAACCCTTACGCGTTCGTGCAATGGGAATGACTGTGCAAACAAGTTTGAGAGATCATATTTTACAAGCACAAAAGGAGGCAGTGGCAAGAGACAATTTGAAACGCGAGCTCGATTGTGGAGCCGAGAAGCATTTCAAGACAAAACAAGACGGAGTGATCTACTATTTGGATCGTGTTTGGATTCCAGCTGTAGATGAACTCCGGACACTTATACTTGACGAGGCACACAAGTCACGTTACTCAGTTCATCCTGGTGCCGATAAGATGTACCAAGATCTTAGGTCATTTTATTGGTGGCCGGGTATGAAGAAAGACATTGCCACTTATGTTGGTAAATGTATTACATGTGCCAAAGTCAAAGCAGAACACCAGAAACCTTCGGGTTTGCTGGAACAACCGGAAATACCACAATGGAAGTGGGAACAAATAGCTATGGATTTCATTACCAAGCTACCCCGCACTTCCAGCGGATATGATTCTATTTTGGTCATCATTGATCGATTGACCAAGTCCGCACACTTCTTGCCAATCAGAGAGACTTACAAGATGGAGAAACTAGCAAGGCTATACATTGATGAAATAGTAGTGAGGCACGGAGTGCCATTGTCTATTATTTCCGACCGGGACAGTCGATTTACTTCGCGGTTCTGGCAATCATTGCAACAATCCTTAGGGACAAGTGTTAACTTGAGCACTGCTTATCATCCACAAACGGATGGACAAAGCGAGCGCACCATTCAAACCCTAGAGGATATGTTGAGAACATGCATCCTAGACTTCGGTGGAAGTTGGGATACACATTTACCACTCATTGAGTTCTCCTACAACAATAGCTACCACAGCAGCATTGGATGTGCTCCGTTTGAAGCACTCTATGGTAGAAAATGTCGGTCTCCAATCTGTTGGACCGAAGTGGGAGACAACAGAATAACTGGGCCTGAACTTATTCAGGAAATTACTGATAAGATAGCCCAGATACAACATCGATTACAAGCAACACGTAGCCGCCAAAAGAGTTACGCCGACAAACGGCGCAAGCCTTTGGAATTCGATGTGGGTGACCGAGTCATGTTGAAAGTGTCCCCATGGAAAGGCGTAGTTCGTTTTGGGGCTAAAGGCAAGCTAGCACCTAGGTATGTCGGACCGTTTGAGATTTCTCAACGCATAGGTCCTGTGGCATACAGACTCAGACTCCCTGATGAGCTCAGTGGAGTACACGATGTGTTTCACGTATCAAATCTCAAAAGGTGCTTAGCAGACGAGTCATTGATCATACCATTGCAAGAAATACAAGTTGATGAGCAACTACACTTCATTGAAAAACCTGCAGAGATTATGGAACGTGAAGTTAAGAAACTGAAACGTAGCCGTATTCCTATTGTAAAGGTTCGATGGAACTCCAAGCGTGGACCAGAATTTACTTGGGAGCGCGAGGACAACATGAAAGCCAAGTATCCCCACATGTTCGAGAAGTAAAGACAGATCTTTATGCTTAAATTTCGGGACGAAATTTCTCTAACAAGGGGAGACTGTGACAACTAGTACCTGACCGGCCGGCAAGTCCGTACGGTGCGTGTACTTTCTATAGTAACTATGTGTACGTACATGTGTGTAAACAGTGTTTGCGTTAACAGATTCTTAAATACAAGAAATCGTTGTACGTATTTTTGTGTAAACTTAGATACCGTAAGTACAACGTACAATTGAAACATTAGTTGTGTGTATTTAAGTGAAAACTTAATTACAGTTAACACAACAAATCATGAGAAACAACGGTGATTCAAATGATATTCAGAAACAAATCGGTTGCGATCTGATGTCCATAGATGACAGGAATCAGATGGCCGACAATTCATTGTGAAAACAAGGTGAAAAACAGGATGTTTAGTTGAGTCCGACAGTGAGGAAACATAATTCAAACATAAACTGCAGTGTCGTTTCAGAATAACGAACTGACAATGTGTTTGCGTGGGTGACGATTCACACAAACATATCTGTGAGTTTAACGTCCTGAAATGATGACTGGAAAGTAGAAAACAAAAGTCGGAAAGCAAAACCATCGTCGTGTTCGTTCGAATGACGATTCGAACGAATACGCGCGATGGTGACGCGATTCGACGAAACGAAAACGAAATACGACGCGAAACGATATTAAATTTAATAAAACAAAATAATTAACATTTTTACAATTTTGAAACTCATTAAATTAACTAAATTAACAATTTTATTTATTTATTTTTAATTAATTACGCGTAAAAATCCGGTTACGCGACGGATTAACGAACCGAGCAACCAAAATGAACCCGGACACCACCCGTGGTATAAAAACCATAAAATGAGAGTTTATTCTCATTTCCCACCTACACTTTCATCTCTCTCTCTCTTTTTCCGGCTAGCCTCAAGAACCACCATTAAACACCTTCAAATGTCCATAACTTCTTCATTCCTCCACCGATTTGAGTGATTCTTGCGCCCACGCGTAGCCCTTGATGTCCTCTACGTGAAAGTACAACAGATTTGGAGCTTTGACCACGCAAATCAGAGGTATGATGCCGTGAACATGGCTGAAATTAGGGTTTTCACACCCTAACTCGACCACACTAGCTAAAACCGGTTTAACCTTACATCACACCATCCTCACCTCATGACTAACTGATCTGGGCGAAGACAACATCATGGACTTAGCCTAACCGAGAGCTAGAACGAGAGGATGGCTCGAAAGTGCAGGGTTCGTCAGGCCGAAGCTTATGGAGACGAACCAGTGGGCATGGCGAACCCTACTGGTTCGCTGGGTTAAGCCACGAACCTACGCATCTTAGATCTGAGCCGAACCCTGTCCTAGCTCACGAACCCAGTTGCAGCCTTGCCGAACCATGCAACTAACATGCAACGAACTCTTTGCTGAAACCTTGAACGAACCGTGATCTTGAACGAACCATCAGCAAACGAATCTGTGGTCTCCTGGCCGAACCCAAGAGGACCGAACCCTTCAGCCCAGTCGACGAATCTGTTGAAACCAGTTGGGCTACGAACCTACAAGGCCGCAAATTCTAGCCGAACCTCTACAACTCACCGAACCTTGATAAGCACTGCCGAAACCATAACCTTCTGCGAACAGTTATGCCCTCACGAAACCTCCAGACAAAATTTAATTTACTGCAACTCCATTGGGCTTAATTAATTGATTTAGTGTAACTGATGGCCCACTATGGTCATATGAAATACGAAATTCAAAGTAGGACCAATTAAAAACCTTTAGCCCATTAGATTCTTGATTAAACTCCATTGCTAACCAACATTTAGCCTAGCCGGCCAACTGTTACCTTATGTAGCCCACTAAGGCCCAACTGTGAGTCCAGATTAAATCATTTGATTTCAGCCCACATCTTGAGCCAACAATTTATTGGTGGTCGTTTCACTATGCAGCCCCCACAATTGGGATCAATTGTTCGGCCCACATAAAGCCCAAGGCATCCCTTTTTCAGCCCAATTTCCAACAGGCCCAACAGCCTTTTTCTTTTGGCCCAAGAACTAATCACGAACAAGTATCATTTGTAATCAGCCCACATTCGGCCCAATAACTAGGGAGAAAAGTCAAAACATTTAAACTAAGTTTTTAATAATAGACATGAGATGATTCAATTAAATTACGACAAGTTAACAAAATTGTGGGCTTAAGCTCCCAACAATTAAAAACTAAATAGTTTTATTAAACGTTCATGTGACTTCAAGTGTAATTCAAATGAATCAAGAATTATGTAAGTCTTTAACAGTCAAAATGGGCCGAATGAAGAGCAATGATCGAGACACGCGTGTGTTAACCAACTTTAGGGTTAACACACATACACTCACATAAATCAAGTACAATCAATAATCATATGATAAATACAATGCGAAATCAATACAGGAACGTGAAAATTACTACAAGTACAAGCAAAGAGCGCGTGTCTTCATTTCTTTAAGCTAAGTCAACCCTACAACAGCAAGGTGAGTTCATATGCCCCTTTTACTTTAATCTTTACTGATTTTAACTCTCGGGGCTGAGAAACATGCTTTACTTTTATTTACTTAAAAGTTTTGCTTACATATTGTTAATACTTTGATTAAATGGTATTAAATTTTTTATTATCATATATCATTGTATGCTTGCTTGTATGATTACATTATGACAGGGAAAAATAAGATGATGATAATATTAAATTATCATAACTCATCAATACGATAGAATAACATAGTTGTATGATTATCTCTTACAACACTTAGTTATTCTTACAAGAATTAACATAGAAACAATTACAAGGATCATGATGACAGGAACAAGACATAAGAATGATATAAAGATAACACATCTTTATTACATCATTCAATACAAGAGTTAAGTAAGTGTAATAAGACTAGTTCTTATAACACTTAGCTTTTCAATTCAATACATATTACAAAAGAACAAGGAACAAAGAATGATAATCATGATAACGTAACTTCATGATAACAACATCATTCACTCAAACGATTAACATAACGAAATAAGACAAGTTCTTATTTAACTTTGTTAATAACAAGGAGAACATATGACAATGAGAACAAGAATTCAAGTGAATACAATTACAATTAATTTCTATTGCACTGTTGTATTATATCATTTCAGTCATGTGCCATGTATTCTAAAGATCACGGTAAGCCCCTCTAAATCGCTGAACCAGTTAGTTTGACGTGACTAAACCGACGATAGCATAGTGGTACCATAGGTTTGACAAACCTCTAGCTTGTAGGGCTAGTATGTTGATCGTATTGATTCATTGGCCGGTAACGTATGACCGGTGACAGGGCGACTTCAAGTCAGGTTCTGGGAAAGCGTCACATGGTGATATTAATAAACAGGAATATAGTAATTAATCCAACGGGATCCTATTGATTAGTAGGTTGAGGAAATGATCTTACCTCATGTTTCACTACTAGTAATAGTCTTCGTTGAGGACAATGGGCATACAAAGTGGTAGAGATAAATCGGATGCATTGTAATCTGATTATGTGAGGATTACAATGGATTCCTTTTAGGCCCTATGCACTATAGTTCAAGAACAAAGTACAAATGGTTAATTAACACTCTTAATATTTAAAAGTGTAACAACAGTTAACCCCTCGATTATAGAATAATACAAGGAACAGATCTGATAAATCTAATATTCCTTAACATATAATGGTTAGCTAAACTTCGGTTTGATAACTACAATTACATCATTATATTATTCTATACAAGTAAAACAGGTGATTCAAGAATGACACGGACATTGGATTGGGAATGGAAATCGATAGTTGTATTGCAAGTTGTGTGGAGTTCTGGTAGTGATGTGGTGGGACGGTGGCTAGGGCTTAGTTCCCTTACATATGCCCTATATATAAGCATCACTGCTAGGATGAGATATTACTTGTAAATATAACTATTGAGAAGCCATTGGGTGAACAAACGACAAACAAGTAACAATATGAACATTATGATTGTGCATGTGATTGAATCAAGGTTTTCAAATTATTTACTAATGAACTCACCAACCTAGTGTTGACTTTGTTTAAATACATGTTTTCTCAGGTGATGAACAGGTGTAGTTACAGATATGCAAGTATTAAGCTAGTGGACTTTTAGAAGACCTAGCTTCATTTTGATTGCATACTTTTGGGATGACAAAACAGTGAATCACTTTTGAATATCTTGTACAGTTCAAGATATAAACCCATTGATTCTTTTTGACTAGATTTACTTAGTTAAATTATGATGTACAATGTAATTTAACTTTGTAATTCTATTTCATGTCATGATTAGCATTTCTCATTTATATCTCATGTGCTATGTAAACAATCTGATCATTTCATTATCACTCAAAGATATCGCGCCCCGGGAACCTTCCGCCTGACGGGAAAACCCGATCCGTTCCCGCCGGCCCGGGGTGTGACATGCACCAACCTTTGTGTTGACTTGATTTGCATGTTTTCTCAGGACGCTAAGGCGCGCGTTACAGCTGGCATGGACTAGGAAGATAGAGTCTCATGCATTTTAAACACTTTGAATTTGAATTTGAACATTTGAATATTTAAGTACTTTGGTTTGTAATGTTTACTTATAACTGTTTATGGTTTTTAAACGCTTCCGCAACTTTTTGTAAACTCTGAATGTTATGTTTTAAAGACCAACGTATGTTTTGAAATTCATATAGAGGTCTTCGCTATGTCTAATGATCTGAGATCCTGGTTTGTCACGTTCCCAAACGGTATGATTCCGTTAGTTGAAATTGGGGGTGTGACAGATTGGTATCAGAGCCATTGGTTATAGCGAACTAGGTTTGCATTTGTAGGCCTAGACTATGACTGTTAGACATTAGACACATCTGCTTATACACATTGCTTAGAAATTACATATGACATTATGTAATTGACTTGTTTACATATTCCATGGCACTGCACTTACATATACTATTATGTAACAGGCATGGCATCATCATCGGTACCTTATATTATCATTGATGATTCCGAGGACGAGGAGCCGATAGTTCCGGCACCACCATCATCATCACCACCACCTATTCCATCACCTCCACCGTATGAGATGGATGACTCGGATCCGGGGGAGGATCCAGATGAGGACCCAGACGAGGATCCCGACGAGGATCCAGAGGAGGACCCGGATGAGGAGGAGGAGGGCACTCAGCAGATTCCTGCTGAGGGACCTTCCACACATTCACCACCAGCATTAGATGCTCCTGAGCCTAAGAGGCAAAGGACGGGCGCCGAGGAGATCGCCAAACTGCGCGAGGATCTGGAGGAAGCAGAAGACAAGATCGCACAAAGATCTCAGGAGTTATGGGATGCTATTGAGAGGCAGGATAATCTTGCCCATCTGGTTTTTGATATGCGTGATGAGATGATCAATTTGATTGGTCGTCTAGAGGAGTCAGAGAACCGAGAGGAGATCTTGGCAGGCAGAGTTGAAGCTTTGGAGGATTTAGTGGCCTCTGAGAATGAGGAACAAGATGAGGATGAGGAGGAGGAACCAGCACCAGTTGTTGAGTCCGATCCTGAATCCACCGTTGAGGACGATTGATTGTTTTCTTTTCTTTCTTGTTTTGTTTAAACTTATTAGGAACGGGTTGTGTTCCTACATTAGTTGTTTGAAAACTTATATTTCATTTCAAAAGTATTGTACTCAAAGAAAGTTTCTATCTATTGAAGAGTTATTATTTAATTCCAACAACTGTGTTGATTTATATTACATGTTGTGTTTGTGGTGTTACTTATACATGTCAAATTGGATTTTGATTACGCGCTAACATTTCTTGTAAATAGGAAGGAAATGGCTGAGGGAAACGTACATATGACAGGTGTTCTTCTCAGAATTCCACCAGGTGAGTGCGCCTTTGTGAAAAGCGCTTGAGGCCATTTTGACCTTCAGGTTCTCAGGACATCCTGTGAAATCAAGAATATCCTCAATGCTCTCTAACCACTGTAGTAGACCAGTAGCTCCTTCAGTACCAGCGTACTTAGGAGGCTTAGCATCATTGAACTGCTTGAAAGTGAAGTTAGCAGTTCCAGTAGTTGTAGCATTTGAGTTATGTGCTGAATCACTAGTACTTCCCCGAAGATTCTGGGTAATATCAGTGACCATGCCCGGAATGACATCTCTCATGTGTATAGCGATGGTTCGGGCAATCTTGTTGATCTCATCGTCGTTGCCACTTGTCGAACCCCCTCCGTTAGGATCACGTCAGGGAGGCATTCTACGAATAGAAGCCACAAGCGGGTCAGTAATGAGGAATGATACAATTGAATTTGCATGATAAAGTTAGTAATATATCCATACTACTCATATTATCATTCAATTGTAATATGATCCAGTACACGTATAAGTTATCAACTTATTTGCATACTTATCATGTGAATATGTGTGATGTCTCATGATCTCTTTCCACCAAACCTACACACCGACACTTTCCCGATATACCGAAGATAGCTTATATATAGGGCATACGAAAGGGTCAAGCAAACTGCCAGCCCAGACGCCATCCCACCACCGCTTCGATATACCACGATCATGTCCTTGCTAGCATTTGGCAACATGTTTGTACTGATTTCCAAGTGTGTTCCATTGATTAAGAATCCCATGATCTTTGATCAATTTTAACTATGATATAATCCATGATTGAACTATGATTGTGTTATGTGTGCACCTACTAACCATCGTTAACATGTAGAACTAATCATACGTGTGCTCTACACTTTTCTGTTAACCTATGTTAGTAAGTACTAATTATGTAAAAACACTTAAGAGTTTCACTTAAGGTTTACATCGAAAGAATGTTCATAACTTGATTGATTCACCATAATGTTTGGTTCATCCAAGTTTGAATTGCACTATGATTTGATTCACCACTGATTGTATCTCCAATGTTTGTATCCCATGTGTTTGACTAATGTTCAATGTTCCCAGTTGCTCCCGAATCCTCACTCCAAATACGAACGCCGGATTCCCCCTAACATACTGAAATAAGCTTATATATAGGGTAAACTCTCACCGACCCACCACTTACCTCAACACGTCAGCGTTAATCCGTCGTCTATATTTGGGGCTAAGATTCCAACTGTTGATTGATTATGATTGTTTCATGATTGCCTCTTGTACTATGGATATGATTATGATTGTGTAAACCAAGGTTCTTAATCTACTCGAAATTAAAACCTTAGGTTTCAGCATGTGTGTCCTAGGTTAATTAACCTAGGTTCTCAATACCTACAGTATTGAGTATAATGATCTCCTGTGAGAACTTCAACTAAAGAATACTGTTACACAGATTCTAAGTTATAAAGTTCCTATGATAATGAACACCTGATAATGATGACATGACAAGGACTTCAAATCAAGATTCTAAATTAATAGCTCTTGACCTTTGAATTCCTATAATGAATATGACAAGGATTTCAAATCAAGATTCTAAATTAATAGATCTTGACCTTTGAATTCCTATAATGAATATGACAAGGATTTCAAATCAAGATTCTAAATTAATAGATCTTGACCTTTGAATTCCTATAATGAATATGACAAGGATTTCAAATCAAGATTCTAAATTAATAGATCTTGACCTTTGAATTCCTATAATGAATATGACAAGGATTTCAAATCAAGATTCTAAATTAATAGATCTTGACCTTTGAATTCCTATAATGAATATGACAAGGATTTCAAATCAAGATTCTAAATTAATAGATCTTGACCTTTGAATTCCTATAATGAATATGACAAGGATTTTAGATCAAAGATACTAAATTAATAGATCTTTGCCTCTAAATTCCTATAATGAACTCTGTGTGAGAATTTAAAATCAAGGATACTAAGAATACAGATCCTTGCCTCTGAAATCCTTAAATGGATACGTGTGAGAAATTTAATTCGGTTTCTAAAATTATAGAATTTCGATTCAAATTCCTTGACTCGATATCTAATCTTAGAAAAATGTCCCTAAGATCTTTCAAGCTTAATGTAGACTTAATGCTCACTTAAGTTACTTAGTTCCTAAGTATCCTCAAGCCTGTAGCACTTATTCCTATTGGGTAGCTTAGGTTATAGTCTAGGTCATTAAACATTGGGTTTTTCCTAGTTCTCCTATTGGGTAGCTTAGGTTATAGTCTAGGTCATTGAATAAGAACAACCACAATGGATTACTACATTTCATAATGTTTAGAAAATTGTTTAGCTACAGACAATCTATCTAACAAAAGAAAGACAACTACAGACCCAAAATATAGTTTACAAAATAAGACTTCAAACAAGACAATTAAACAATTAGGATTTAGTGTGTTTCTAATCCATCCTAGCATGTTTCTTCATCTTGTTCTATCTTAGTATGGTCTCCTTAGTTGTCCCTGAGAAAGTCTTAAACCTGATTACCTGAAACACGTGAAAAGTAACTGTCAACTACAGACGTAGTTGGTGAGAACAATAGGTTTAACATTTGTAAACATGAATATATGAAATAAGGCATAGGTAAGTTAAAGCAACAAAAGATTCACACGGATGAGCTGCAACCCAAACTAACATCAAGTAAGAAAATGAGTGTAAACAGTCCAATCACTGTTCGCACGAAAGCCAACATATAATATCAAGTCCCAAACCACGTTTGGAGTTAGATTATGTATAGCAATTTTGAAAACCATAATGACACCAGACCTGCAGTTAGCTTTTAAAACAAATTTAAAAGCTAACTCCATCCTGGATAAGAACCAATGTGTCTGCTTTCCCTTGTTGTGATCACCCAGTACTAACGCTAATGAATATGATACTTGATGCGTTTACAGTTTGTTTACAACAATAGACACCATGTTTATGAACCTTACTTTAACCGAACGTGTTAATGCCTTATTTGATAACATTAATTGAAAACCTCGATTTAATTCCATGAATGAAATCCTTTGTTTTGAATACCATGAAATGAATCTCTTGATTTGAATGCCATGAAATGAACCTCTTGATTTGAATACCATGAAATGAACCTCTTGATTGGAATACCATGAAATAAACCTCTTGATTGGAATACCATGAAATAGTGACCTTGTACAGTAACAAGGTTTATAACAAAAGAGTTTATAAAATCATTTATTTAAAAGTGTTTACCCTTTTTAAAACATATGAGTAAATCTGTTACAAAACAGTTCGAAGGGTCTTTATCAAACCTTTTTATTCAAAAAGAGTTTAATATTTGATAATTCCTTTAAAATAGTTAACAATTTCTTTAAAACAGTTACTGAATCCCTTGGATTCATAAAATGGATCTGAAATGTTTATAAGGATACACATATCCTGTGTAATGAAATACGATTGTAAGTAGTTGTTTTGATCACGTGTTCCACCCCAAAACAGTTATAAAACAGTAAAAGAGGGGCTAATGTTCTCACCTGTCTGCAGTAGACTCTGAACTAAAACAGATAGCAAGTAGCAAACAGGACTTCTAATTGGTTCCTATATCATTGTAATAATACATAAGATATAAGATTTATAATTATATAGACTTTGATTCATTGATTGACTCGTGTTCTCTCGAACTTGATCACTCTTGATTACTTGATCATGATTATGATTGTTGTGAAAACTTGAAAGTCATGATTTGAGTTACTTGATTGATCATGGGTCCATGAAAATGATGTGTGATGTCCTGTTATGCACAAACTTGTTTGTACAATATCACATGTGATTTAAGAGTTTGATAAACCGTTGATACCCCAATGATTAACATAATTTATGAAAAGGTGTTTCAATTGTTTTTAAGTCTTGTGATTGTGAATTTATCTTCATGATTATTGTTAAGTTACAACTTAACCTATTCATGATCAATTCACAAGTATCATAAGTCGAAGCCAACACAATTTGGGCCTTAAACCCATGTAATGAGGGCTTAACAAAGGCCATGGGCCACTTAGATCACTATGGGACAATTGAATGTGATATTTGGCCAACCAACTTGTTTATGGACCATGTAAAATGTCAAAGACAATATTGGGCCAACTTCAAGCTCTTAATGGGCCGAAATCCATTATCTGGATCAAAGGGAATAACATGGGCCAAGTATAATTGGTTTGGGCCGGATGGGATGAAATTTAACTCATTCTAGTGTGGGCCAAGGCAAACAAATCGATTGGGCCAAGAAGTGTAAAGAAAATCGCATGTTGGGTCTCGGCCAACCCTCTTGGCAGCGAACCTTCTAAGGTTCTGGCCTAGGGTTCGGCCAGAGGTGAGGCCACATGCAGGTTCGGCTCTAAAGGTGTGCATACAAGGTTCGTTTTCAGTAGATGGTTCATCGGTCCAAGAAATGGTTCGTTCCCATGATGTTGGTTCGGCCTCATGTCAACAAAAGGTTTCGATGCCCACCCCTTAGGGTTTGCTGTGCATGCCACGAACCATGCAAGGTTCGTTGGGTGCATGGAGGCTCGGTACTGATTCGTTAGACATCCTCATGGTTCGTTGGTATGGCACAGGTTCGCTAAGTCTTGATAGGGTTCGGTGAAGACTCGTGGAAGTCCCTAAGGTTCGGCTGTGCTTACACGAACCATGCAGGGTTCGTGAAGCTCCTCAAGGTTCGTTGATGGCTCGGGAAGGTTCGTGATAGGCTTGATGATTCAGCATAGGTTTGTGAGACCTTGCTGGGTTCGGCTGATAACCCAACGAACCAGGCAGGGTTCGCTGGGGTTCGCTGTGTTCCCATGGGTTCGGCCAGGAAACCCTAATGGTTCGTTCTCCTGGTTCCCCACCGAACCTGTTCATCTGCACCATCACCATCACATTCGAGCTGTTCCAGGTCACTTGCTAGGTCGATCTACCGTCAGGGAATGATGCTATGGCTGCGAATCTGAAGGGGAAAGGCCAGGACCGGCTTTGAGTCGAGTTTCAACAACACACCCATGAAAACCCTATTTTTCCGAACTTTAACTCGATCATACCTCGATTTTGGCCGGTTAATTCCACTGATTTCTTGTACTTTCGTGTAGAAAATGTTGAGAGCTTCGCGTGGACACCAAGAATGACGAAATCCGTTGAGAAATAAACGAGTTACGAACGTTTAAAGTGATTTTTTCTAGAGAGAGAGGGTAGACGAAAATTCTAGTGAGAGAAGTGGTTGGTGATGAATTAAATGAGAAAATGGTCTTGTTCAAGGCTTTTATAGCCCGGGTGATATTCGGGTTCGTTTCGGTCGCTCGGTTCGCGTTTCCGGAACGTAACGCGTATTTTACGCGAATTAAAATAAAAGAGTTGTTAAACTCATTAAAATGATGAGTTTCAAAATTGTAAAAATATAAAATAATTATTTTAATTATTTTTACTCTTCGTGTGTTGTCAGATCGTTAAACACATACAATTACGTGTATACCCGCAATCGCGTACGTTTTTCGATCGTATTAAAAATTATTTAAAGGCGTTTAATCATAATTATAAGTTCAACATCCGTATCATTATGGATCGTCACCCATAACTATACTCAGTCTCGCTTACGTATTACGATTCTTCTTGAATTAATTGTCATACTATTCGTCTTAACACTACGCACTAACACTATCCTGTTACACCAAACGCAGTATATATATAGGGCTCACTCTCGTTGCCCACGACTGTTTCGATATAACACAATACTGTTCTTGCCTAGTGAAATCGACTGTAAATATTAATACATACTTGTTCCTAAATAAATAAGATCCTGTAACACACAAACACACATTATGAACATAAGAATCACATTGATTAACTGAACATTGACACCCACTGTTCTAACACCGTTTACGACTACCATGACTAAATGTACAAATGTTACATATAGTAACTTTTAGAGTCAAAACAAAGAGATTTCGAAGAATTGGCCTGATTTAATGACATGTTAATGTTGAAATGTTTTTAGGAATATTATATAAACGTGTTTGGAACTTTGGCTTGATGAAAATGGATTTAAATGGGTACTTTATAAATATAGAAGCTTTTAATTGGGGAAAATGGTAAATATGGTGAATTGTGCGTGAATGAAAAATTATGATACTTGTATACGTGTTAAATGTGTGCTAGGAACATGCTAGAAGTGTTAATTTAATGGAATTTAGATTTCATGGTTAATCTTTCTAAAAATAGAAACTTTCTAAAAATATAAAGTTTCCAAAAATATAAACTTACATGATTATCATATGTGGCATACATGAACTGTAACACCCCGACCGATGGCGGAAACGTCGGGATGGCACCAGGGATGTGTAGATTGTTTATAAGCTCATGGGCATCTAAATAAATCATCATATATCAATTAAATCAACTAAAGTAATTACAAAAAAATCATGTTCGTCATGATTTAGTTACAACAACTTACACAAAAGATTTAGCTAAATTAACTAAACACTAGTCTTCCGTAATCCAGTCAATTTTAGCTAAGTCCGAAACCCTAAGTGATGATGTCCAAAAGATGTAGAGCTGCCCTGCTAATCATAAGTTTTTAACTTTCAAAAAATTTTTTAATTATTCATAAAAGTGTATTGTTTTTAAGAAAATACACATGTGAACCTGTGAGATAATCCAACTCTGCCAATACACAACAACCACAACAATCAAACAATCCAAGTAATCACAGATAATCATTTAAGTATAATCAATCAAAGACAACCAAACACATCAATTAGATAATTCAAGAGAAATTCCACATTCATCATCAACAATCATCATTCATCATAATTATCTCAATATAATGTACTGCAGAGGACTTTAGTCAACTCAACCAACGGTAAATGGAATCATCGCGGTGGACCGATGTCAACTCGATCAACGACCTTCCTAATAATCATAAGTGACAATACATTGCACTCTGGAGGACCTTAGTTAAGTCAACTAACAGTGGAATCACCCAGGAGGACCGAAGTCAACTCAACGAACAACGACTCATGGAGTTGTGATAATCAGTGTCAATCCATAATCCATAATAATTCAATAATATGAATATCATATTGATAATCCGGGTGTCACCCATGTGTTATCAAAATAATATAATCTGGTATACATGTTCCACCCCCGAGTTTAAAAGCAAAATGATTTAAAAGGGGGTTATGAGAACTCACCTAAATGTCTCCGATCCAGTATTTTGTAGGATGCGTGCTCATGAGAATTAAATTCAACACTGACTCAACAACCTGTAGTTATAGTGTATTCGTGTTCATAATTCTATGCGCTTTATCAATATTATATGTTCAATGTGTTTAACTTTAAATCTTTAAGTGTCTCCAACACTTGTTGATGATCTTTAATTTCTACGTTCCAATTTAATAAGATGCACATGTACATTTTTATGTTGAAAAATGCGAACTCCACCTATACTAACCACATATGTTTTATAAAAATTAATCCTTCATTTCTTAAGTTGTTACAATTTAATTGAGTTAAGGAAAATCATACTTATGTTATTTACATGACATCTAAGTCATGAGAACTTATGAGTTTGAGTGTATATTATGAAAAGATGGTAACTTAGAACACTCATGCATGCATGGATATACATGAAATTATGTTCTTTCGTTTATCCATAGCTTTATGTGTTCGTGTATCCAATTTTTTTCCACTTAGTTCGAAAATCCTTAGGTTCGGCCGCCCCTGCATTTGGCAATCCTCTAGCTTCGGCGAACCTCTCAGCTCAGCTATCCACTAGTTTCGGCAGCCCTTTGGTTCGACAACCCTTAGGTTCGACAGCCCTTAGGTTTGGCCTCCTTAGGTTCGGCCTCATTAGGTTTGGCAACCTTAGGTTCTGCCTCCTTAGGTCTGGCATCCCTAGGTTCGGTGCCTCTAAGCTCGGCGAACCCCTTGATTCGCACAGCACCGATGTAGCTGTTCATCATCATCACCATCCCACTCTAGCATGTTTGCAGGTTCGTTTATGGCTTCCACATGCTCATACCAGCTCGTTTTAAGGTTTCAATGTATAAAAATCGTTTGAAAAGGTGGTGATGTAAACCGGTTTTCATTTTTGCAAAACTCATAAAGTAAAACGAATCATCTACCTTCAAAACTTGATCTTTAGCTCGAAATTTTCGTGGGTTTACGATCTCCTTGATTATACCAACGTTTTGGGACAAGAATCAAGTGATATGGAGAAGAAATGAAGATGTTATGGTAGAGAGAAGTTAGAGAGAGAGAGTGGGTGACGGATTTCAAGTTCTAGAGAGAGAGTGAGAGATAGAAAAATGAAGAAGAATGAGGTGTCTACATCTTTTATATCCCGCGTCTTCCCCGTGGGCTCGGTTTTGTTTATTTCGCGTTACACATTTTTAGTAGGTTCGGTTTTCACGTAAAACACATTTTAAAACACGAAACTCTTAAATAAAGTAATTTCATTTAACAAAAGATTTCAATAAAATTCATTTTATAAACTGAGTTTTGTTAATTTAGTTTAGTTATTCATTTAATAAAACGATTTTATTCAAATTCGTTGAAGGTTTTAATTCCTAATAAATGTTTTTAAATTCTTTTCTTAATTTAATATCGGTCGATATTATTTCGGTTATATCATCGAAACGCGTTATTCACGTGCGAATTCGTAAAGATCGTCACCTTTCTGAATTCATCGTTCGTATCGTATTTCGATTTGATTTACGATTTATGGAATATCGTTTCAGTATATTATTCCTAGTAATTATATTCGTATAAATCGTCACTCACGCGAATACATTATTAAGTTAATATTCCTGGAATAATATTCACGTTTAAGTTATATTCGAATCCTCACCATCGCATAATTATTTTAAATAACGATTTCATTATTTTATTAATTATGCCCATTAATTATCAACTCCCATATAAACCGCACTAAATCATATCACTGACACATCCATGATACACCAAAATAAGTTTATGTATAGGGCATATGTAGGAGTAGGTCGCAACCTATCCAGCCACCGTCCCACCACCATTTCGATAAACCATGACCTTGTGTCCTTGACTATATTTAGTGACCAAACCAACAACCTTAATCCATTTCCATCAAAATCATATCATATTAAATAAATCAATTGCAAGAAACTCGGTGGTTCAGTATAGTTATATTTCAAACTAACTTCCCATGGTTTATGCGTGATAATCATACGTTCTCATCAATGTATACCAGTGATAATATCATCAAATAAATAAAAAATTATCAAATTATCATATCAGGTTTTATCAATACAATTAAATATGTACGGATATACCTTAAATACAGTGATGTTACAGTCTCCCCTAGTTGAGGGAATTTCGTCTCGAAATTTAATTTGGAGCGACTGCAGTGAATAAGTGTGGATACTTAAGCTTCTTCTGATCTTCTCGTTCCTAGGTGAATTCTGGACCACGCTTCGACTCCCATCGTACTTTGACAATTGGAATTCTACTGCACTTGAGTTTCTTAACTTCACTGTCCATTATCTCGACTGGTTTTTCAACGAATTGCATGGTATCATCGATGCGAATATCATCGAGTGGTAGCTGAAGATCTTGATCAGCTAAGCATTTCCTTAAATTGGACAGGTGAAAAGTCGGGTGTATATTACTAAGTTCAGGAGGAAGTTCCAACTTGTAGGCAACCTTCCCGATCTGTTCAAGAATCTTAAAAGGGCCAACATAACGTGGAGCAAGCTTACCCTTCTTCCTGAATCGTACAACTCCCTTCCAAGGTGATACTTTAAGTAATACTAAATCATCAACCTGAAACTCCGGTGGCTTACGACGTTTATCCGCGTAACTTTTCTGTCTACTATGAGCAGCTAACAGATTGTCGCGAATCTGGTGAATCTTGTCAGTCGTTTCTTGAATAATCTCAGGACCAGTGATCTGCGATTCGCCGACCTCAGTTCAACAAATAGGTGTACGACATTTTCTACCATAAAGAGCCTCGAACGGCGCCATACCAATGCTCGCGTGTGACAACCAGTACCAGATCGTCTGGCAAGTCCGTACGGTATGTGTACTTTCACTATTTACTATGTGTAAATACATGTATATGAACAGTGTTTGTATTAACGGAATTCAAAATACATGAAACATTTGTACGTATTTATGTGTAAACTTAAATACTGTAAGTACAACGATCATGATAAACAAATAGTTGTTTGTATTTAGGTGAAAACCTAAGTACAGTTAATACAATGAAACAAGAATGACAACAGTGTTCAAGTAAATAACAAGAACAAGTCGGTTGCGATCTGATATCCATAGATGACAGGAATCAGATGGCCGAAAAATTAGTACGAAAACAGTGTGATAACAGGGTGTTTAGTTGAGTCCGTTAGTGAGGAAATACAATTTAAAACATAATTGCAGTGTCGTTTCAGAATAACGAACTGACAGTGTGTTTGCGTGCGTGACGATTCACACAAACATATCTGTGAGTTTAATGTTCTGAAATAATGACTGAAAAGTAGAAAACAAAAGTCGGAAAGCAAAACCATCATCGTATCCGTTCGGGTGACGATTCGAAAGAATACGCGCGAAGGAGACGCAATCTGACGAAACGAAACAAAAACGAAAATGACAAAACGACAATAACTTAAGAAAATAAAATATTTTATATTTATACAATTTTGAAACTCATCAAAAATAAATAAAAGTAATTCCTTTATTTAAAACAAGTAAAATACGTGTTACGTTCCGAAAACGCAACAAAGACGTGAACCGAGCAACCGAAACGAACCCGAATACCCCCGGGGTATATAAGCACCAAATGAGGCTCACACCCTTATTTCTCATCAGCCCCTCTCTCTAAAAAGCATTCCACGAACCTTTTTGTCTCACTAGGATAATCACTCTTCAAATCTCGAAATCTCACTCGTTTCTCAACGAAATTGGACGTTCTTGGTGTCCAAACGAAGCTCTCAACGCCCTCTACCTAGGAGTACAGCAGATCGGAGTTTTTGTCCGGCCAAAATCGAGGTATGATCCAAGGAAAATCATGAAAAAGAGGGTTTTCACTTTTGATTTTGATACACACACACCTAGCCGGTTCTTCACCCTTACCTTCGAACCATACACCCTCGATAGCCTTTCCTGGTTCACCATCGACGTGGGAGCAGCACTATGACTAGTCGTAGCTTGAGGAGGATGATGGTGCTGCAACAGGTTCGCCGGGGGGTGGCCGAACCCTCGGGCTACAGCCGAACCTCGTGGCTGACCATACCCTTATCCACGAACCTAGCAGTCAAAACCTTTATCCCCGAACCTACGAGCTGCAATGCCACGAACCCCCACCAAGTGAACCAGCCAGGGCCAGATGAACCTTCTCCTGCTGAAATCATACACGAACCTACATGGTGAACTTATGGCCGAACCATCACCCACGAACCTATGCTGGATAGCCTTAAATCAACCGAACCATTTTCCTCGTGAACCCTCATGCAAACCCTAGCCGAACCACTAGTGAGCACCGAACCTATGGGCTACGAATCATGTTGGACGAACCTTGGGTGGTTGATAAGTTCGCTGGTCCCAATTGGTTAACCGGGTTTCGTTAAGTCAGCCATGCACAAATCCCTTTGAACCGCACCATAGTACCTATTCTATTTCGTTGGCCCAACTATTATGGCCCAATTGATGATTCAGCCCAAACATCATCATTCAGCCCAAGTGATTCGGCCCAAGTCTTGGGTTCGGCCCACATGGTTTATTATATAACCTAACACACTAGATCAAAGAACATGAATAACGTGAATGGGATTATATATACAAAACTCTTTTACTACAAAGGTGGTGATGAGTGAGTATAAATTATGTTATAAAACTCGAAACAACAAGTTTTACAAGAATTGTTGTTTACTTAATGGTTAACTAAGTAACAATCAATTTGGGTTCAACAATGATAACATGTCAAGCTTTAAACTACCAACCCAGTATATATTTATGACTTGGGTTAGTTAAAAAGATCATGTCAATATAAGTACGTAATATATTATAACATGGCTTTGGAAATTTCTAGGACGAGTTAAGACAGGTGAACCATAAAGTCAACACAACATGTACTAAAATTTAACTTAATGGAGTTAAGTGTTAGTATAAACTACAACCATTGAATCTGGGCCGAACGATGACCACGACTCACGAGTGTTAGCCAACTTAGGGCTAACACACGCGCGCACACAAGCCACTACAACATATACTTATAGGTTATATACAACGTGAAATCAATTCAGGATCGTGAACACAATCACAAGTACAGTCAAGAGCGCGCGCATTCCTTGTTTAAGCTAAGTCAACCACTTCAAACACAAGGTGAGTTCATACGCCCCTTTTCTAATCTTAAATGATTTTAAACTCTCGGGGCTGAGAAACATGCTTAAATTTTATTTATTTAAAGGTTTTAATCGTTTAACATATTGCTCATACTATGAGTAGATAATATTGCTTGCTTTATTGTCATTTATCATTGTATGCATGCTTGCATGATTATGATATGACAGGAACAACTAGACGAATATGATAATATAATTTCATAACTCATCAACACAATGGAATAACATAGTTGTACGATTACATCTTACAACACTTAGTTATTCTTACAAGTATGAACATTGAGATAATTACAGATGCACATGATGACAAGAACAAAACACATGAATGACATGAAGATAACACATCTTCATAACATCATTCACCACTAGAGTTAACTAAGTGTAATAAGACAAGTGCTTATAACACTTAGCTTACAACTCAACACATATTACAAGAGAACATGGAACAAGAATCATCCACCACCTGAGTCGACTAAGTGTAGTAAGACTAGTTCTTACCACAGCTTAGTGACAACATGGTGACTATATGGAATAACAAGGAATGATAATCATGATAATGTAACTTCATCATAAGAACATCATTCACGCAACAATTAACATAATCTAATAAAACAGGATCTTATTTACCCTTGTTAATAACAACGAGAACATATAACATTGAGAACAAACAACACTGATGAACACGCAATACAATTGATTACTATTGAACTGTCTGCATTATATCATTTTAATCATGTGCCATGTACTTAAGTTTGATCATTGTAAGCCCCTTATAATTTGCTGACCAATTAATTTGACGTGACTAAACCGACGATAGCATAGTGGTACCATAGGTTTGACAAACCTCTAGCTTATAGGGCTAGTATGTTGATCGTATTGATACATTGGCCGGCAACGTATGAACGGTGACAGGGCGACTGCAAGTCAGGGTCTGGAAAGCGACACATGGTGATATTAATCTACATTAAAATTGTAATTGATCCATCGTTACCCCTTGACTAGCAGACTGAGGAATTTATTTTCTCTCATGTCATATTACTGGTAACCGTTTCGATGAGGCCTATGGTAATACAAGGTGGTAAAGGTAAATCGGATGCTTTGTAATCTGATTACGTGAGGGTTGCAATGGATTCCTTTTATGCTCTATGCACTTTAAGTTGAGAACAAATATTCAATTGGTTAACTAACACTCTTAATACTTAAAAGGGATTAACAGTTAACCCCACAAGTAATAGAATAATACAAGGATCATATTAAATTAATCTAATATCCTTAATACATAAAAGGGTTATTAATACTTCGGTTTGATAACTGAAACCCTAATGTTATATTATTCTACACATGATACCACAGGTGAAATGGAAATGGATATCGATAGTTGTATTGCAAGTAGTGTGGAGTTCTAGTAGTTATGTGGTGGGATGTTGGCTGGGGCTTGGTTCCCCTACATATGCCCTATATATAAGCATAACTACTAGGATGATATATTATTTGTGAATATAACTATCGAGAAGCCATTGGGTGAACGGGTGAATCGAACAACATACAAGTAACAGAACTGACATTGTGATTGTGCATGTGAATAAATCAAGGTTTTCAATTATCATAAATATGAACTCACCAACCTAGTGTTGACTTTGTTTAAATGCATGTTTTCTCAGGTGATGAACAGGTTTAGTTACTAGATGTCAAGAACATAGCTAGTGGACTTTTAGAAGACCTAGCTACATTTTGTGTGATCATATTTTCGGATGGCATAACAGTGAATCATCTTTTGTATATCTTGTACAATTACAAGATAGAAACCACAATGATTATTTTGGTAGAATTACTTAGTTAAATTATGAACATGACTTTGTAATTTAACTTTGTAATTCTGTATTGATGTCATTTTAGCATTTCTCATTTATATCTCATGTGCTATGTAAACAATCTGATCATACCGATTATCACAACGATATCGCACCCCAGGAACCTTCCGCCCGGCGGGAAAGTCGATCCAGCCCATCGGCTTGGGGTGTGACATGCGTGATAACTGTTGTTATACGAGAACTCGACTAATTGTAGTTGGCTATCCCAGTTGCCACCAAAATCGATGACACAAGCCCTTAGCATATCTTCTAATTTCTGAATCGTTCACTCCGTCTGCCCATCCGTTTGAGGATGATAAGCGGTACTAAGATCCAACCGTGTTCCAAAAACTTCATGAAGTGATTCCCGAAATCTTGCCGTTAAGCGAGCATCACGATCCAATATTATGCTTAAAGGAATCCCATGTCGGCTAACAATCTCATCAACGTAGATACGAGCTAACTTCCGCACAAAGTACGTTTCACGTATCGGTAAGAAATGTGCTAATTTGGTTAACCGATCTATTATCACCCATATACTATCGTGACCGCTTGCGGTTCATGGAAGTTTGGTAATAAAATCCATAGATATATTCTCCCACTTCCACATGGGTATTTCTGGTTGTACTAACAATCCCGAAGGTCGCTGATGTTCAACTTTGACTTTTGCACAGCTAAGGCATTTGGCCACATACTCAGCGACATCCTTCTTCATTCCAGGCCACCAGTACAAAACTCTAAGGTCTTGGTACATCTTGTCAGCACCCGGATGAATTGAGTATCGAGCTTTATGCGCTTCATTCATAATCATCATCCTAAGCTCATCTTTGTTTGGTATCCACAACCGATTCAAATAATACATCAAACCATCATCCTTAGTTTCCAATTGTAATTCGGCCCAACAAGACATCTCATCTTGTAGGCTACCTTGAGCCAATGAACGTTTTTGGGCTGTTAGAACATCATTATGGAGATTAGTGTGCACTCGGACACTATGGATTTGAACATGAATCTTGCGACTAAGCGAATCTGCTACTACATTCGCTTTACCAGGATGGTTGCGAATTTCACAGTCATAATCATTCAACAGTTCAACCCATCTTCGCTGTCTCATATTAAGTTCTTTCTGATTAAGTATATGCTGCAAACTCTTGTGATCTATAAAGACTACACACTTGGTGTCATAAAGATAATGTCTCCATATTTTCAAAGCAAACATGACTGCACCAAGTTCCAAGTCATGTGTAGTGTAGTTCTTCTCGTGGATTTTCAACTGTCTCGATGCATATGCCACAACCTTTCCTCGTTACATGAGAACACATCCGAGACCTAGGTTCGATGCATCACAGTAAACCACAAAGTCATCATTTCCATCAGGCAGTGTCAAGATAGGAGCATCACAAAGTTTCTGTTTCAAGGTCTGAAACGCCTCTTCTTGCTTTGGTCCCCACTCATAAGGCCTTTCCTTTTGAGTTAAAGAAGTGCGAGGAACAGCAATCCTGGAGAAGTTCGAAATAAACCGCCGATAGTAACCGGCAAGTCCAAGAAATGAACGAATCTCCGTTGGTGTCTTTGGTGTATTCCAATTTTTCACAGCTTCAATCTTTGCAGGATCCACGTGAACACCCTTTTCATTGACTATGTGTCCCAAGAATTGAACTTCCTTAAGCCAAAATTCAAACATAGAGAATTTGGCATACAATTGTTCTTTTTTTAAGATCTCCAAAATCAACTTAAGGTGTTGCTTGTGTTCTTCTTTGCTCTTGGATTATATCAAAATATCATCAATAAACACAATCACAAATTTATCTAAGTACGGTCTACATACATGGTTCATGAGGTCCATGAAAACCTCAAGAGCATTGGTAAGGCCGAAGGGCATTACCAGAAACTCATAATGGCCATATCTTGTTCTGAAAGCTGTGTTGGGAATATCATCTTCATGTACATGAAGCTGATGATACCCAGACCTAAGATCGATTGTTAATGGGCAGCTTGTTCAATTCGCGGTAATCTATGCACATTCGGAATGACCCGTCCTTCTTCTTGACAAACAGGACCGGTGCACCTCATGGCGAATGACTCGAGCGAATAAATCCCTTTTCAGACAATTCTTGTAGTTGGCTCGCCAATTCTTGTAACTCCGAAGGCGCAAGTCTGTAGGGAGCTTTGGCGAGTACTAAGTCAATTCGAAATTCTACTTGACGCTCTAGTGGAATACCCGGCAAGTCATCTGGAAATACTTCAGGAAAATCTCTTATCACAACAACGTCTTCAATGCTCTTTCCTTTCTCCTTTTTCTCCACGACGTGTGCTAAAAATGCTATGCATTTCTTCCTAAGGTACTTGTGTGCTTTAGTGCGCGACATTAACCTAAGGCCTTTAATAGAGGTTTCCCCAAAAACTCTTAGATTTTCACCCGAAGGTAAGGGAATACGAATATATTTTTCATGACAAATAATTTCCGCTTTGTGGGTGGCTAACCAATCCATGCCTATGATAACATCAAAGCTACCAAGATGCATAGGTATAAGATCAATTGGGAAAACGTGATCATTTAAGTTCACAGTACATCCAATAATAATAGTATCAATATCAATGGTATTACCATCAGCCACCTCTATGTTAAACGGTTTGTCTAATTTAGTACGTGTTTTACCAAGCACACATTCAAAATCATGTGAAACAAAACCCCTATCAGCACCGGAATCAAATAAGACTGATGCATAGGAATTATTAATCAGAAACGTACCATTGATGACATCTTGGTTGGCTTGAGCTGCTGGAGCGTTCAACTGAAAAGCTATGCCTCTCGCCATTCTTTGATTGTTCCCCGTCAGTCTTGGGCATTAATTTCTGAAATGACCCACATCGCCGCACTTATAACAGGTTCTTACCTGTGCAGGTACTTGGCGAACGGGTACAGCTCGAATAGGTTGTGCATGTGGAGCTGGCAGTGCAAGCGGTGCAGGTTGCATCCTTTGTGCTTGCTGTGCACTCCGACACACAATAGCAAAATGACCATACTTGCCGCAGTTGTTGCAGACACGACATGGCAAGTTAGGTGCATGGTGATATCTGCAGACATTACATTGAGGAGTGGCCCCAACATAATTTCTGGTGCTTGAGTTGAATGATGATTGTTGAGTAGTCTTTGCACCAAGAGTAGTAACAGCGAAACTTCTGGTTTTTCGCTTCCGATTGCTGCTTTTGGACAAGCTAGCTGGTTTAGTCTTGACTTCAGTTGAAGTCTCCTTTGCAGTCGTCTTTGTGTCAGTCTTCTTTGTTCCCTTCCTCATGAGTGTTCCAGCCTTCACATGATTATCCGTTAGTGTAGCAGACAAGCGGATTGCAGACCGCCTATGTATTTCTCAATTGCTCTCTCCAATGGTGTCACCAGATGAGGTACTAATAAACTCAGCTCATGAAAGCAAGAATTATAGATCACATTCTCACCGCTGTCTTGCTTGAGTTCCCAGAACTCAGCTTCAAGTTTCCTCATCTCACTACGAGGATAGAACTCTGTGGTCATCAGAGTTTTGACTTAAGTCCAAGTCAGTGCTAGGGCTGCATCAACTCCCCTAGTTTGCTTTTCGCCATTCCACCAAGTTAGTGCTCTCTTTTGGAACACACTGGTGGCATAGCGCACCTTCAAGTTCTCAGGGCAGTCCCTATTAATGAAAGTGTTCTCAATACTCTCAAACCACTACAATAGACCAGTGGCTCCCTCAGAACCCGTGAATTTTGCTGGGTTACAGGAATTAAAGTGCTTAAATGTGTAAACTGGTGGGTTTGCACCTCCCCTGTTTTGGTTGAGAGTTTGGTTGGCTTGATTCAGTTGAGTCACCAACCCAGATATAAGATTTTCTAACTCTTGCAAGCCATTGTTGGCATTACTGCTGTTAGCATCTCCATCGTGTGGGTTTGTAGTATCTTCGTTGTGACGGCGCGGCAGCATGTTTCTGAGGATTTTAGAAACATGTTACTACAGTTTACAACGTAAGTCATTCAAACTATGGTCAAATGAGTTCATTACAACAACTAGGATTACATATAGGAACTATATTTTTCTCCTATATGTCATTAAACCCTTAGTAAAGCAATAATTTCCTAATATTATACTAAAGCATCCTAATTGGTCATATCTAATATTAACTAAGTATTCCTAACTTTCAAAAATTTCTCACCCTATACTAACACTGACAACCTCCCTATGCAGTGCAACAAGTTTATATATAGGGCATACGTAGACTTGACCGCAGTCGCATCATCCGCCGTCCCACCACCGTTGCAATGCACCACGATTATGGCCTTGTTAGAATTTAGGGTATACATATGTTTTTCCCAAGCGTTCCACTTCACATCCTTATCCTATGGGGAATAATTGTGAGTGAAGTGTATTCAAATACTACTGACATCTAGGTTCGCCTAATGTCTAAGTTCACCTGACACTAGGTTCACCTATTTTCTAAGTTCACCTAATGTCTAAGTTCACCTAGTAATTAAGCTCCCCTTATGTCTAAGTTTACTATATGTTCTCATCATCATCAGGTGTTCATACCATCACTAAGTGTGTATATCATCGCTAAATGTTCAGTTCGACACTAAGTGTTCGTATCATTCATTGAGTCTATCCAATAAGTATATTCATAAGTGAGTATGTATGCGTCCATTAAATGAGATCATCCAATGAGATCATCCAATGTGTCAATCCAAACCAAATTTCAACCACAACTTTTCAACATTTCCTAATAATATCCTAAGTTTCTGACATTGACAGACCCCCAATATACTACAAATGGAATATGTATAGGGCATACGTAGGAGTAGGTCGCAACCTATCTAGCCTCCAGCCCACCACTTTTGTATTATACTACGAGTGTTTCCTTGTCTGGTGATCAAAGATCAAACATGCAATTTCTAAGCAAATATTTTCCTAAGCAAATATTTTTCCCAAATGGGTAGTTCCCTTATTCCTCAATACTGGCATCCACCCAATGTACTGTAAATGGTATATGTATAGGGCATACGAAGAAGTCAGTCGCAACTGCTTCAGCCGCCAGCGCACCACCTTTACAATACACCACGAGTATGTCCTTATCGAGTCATCAGGGCACAATCAATCATATAATTAATCAACAAGTAACATATGCAAATCATATATATATTTGAATTTCAATTAACATGTAATAAACACATAAGCATGAAATCCTGAATATAATAACTAGTGTATGAAATAGTTCATACTAGGGTATCCTATGGTTATAGACTAGGTCAACCATTTCTAGTAACCTAATTCCCTATAATCCAAGCTCTAATACAAATCTGTAACACCCCGACCGATGGCGAAAACTTCGGGATGCCACGAGGGATGTGTAGATTGTTCATAAGCTCATGGGCATATAAATAAATAATCACATATCAATTAAATCAACTAAAGTAATTACACAAAAATCATGTTCGTCATGATTTAGTTACAAAAACTTACACAAAAGATTTAGCTAAATTAACAAAACACTACTCTTCCGTAATCCAGTTAATTTTAGCTAAGTTAGAGACCCTAAGTGATGATGTCCAAAAGATGTAGAGTTGCCCTGCTCTATCTACTTCCCTTCGTTTCCTGAAACATGTAGAAAATCAAGTGTCAACTAAGAAGTAGTTGGTGAGTAATCATAAGTTTTTAACTTTCAAAAATGTTTATTAAGTATTCATAAAAGTTTATAGTTTTTAAGAAAATACACATGTGAACTTGTGAGATAATCCAGCTCTGCCAATACACAACAACCACAACAATCAAACAATCCAAGTAATAATCATTTAAGTATAGTCAATCAAACACAACCCAACACATCAATTAGATAATTCAAGAGAAATTCCACATTCATCATCAACAATCATCATTCATCATAATTATCTCAATATAATGTACCACAGAGGACCTTAGTCAACTCAACCAACGGTAAATGGAATCATCGCAGAGGACCGAAGTCAACTCGATCAACGACATTCTTAATAATCATAAGTGACAATACAGTGCACTGTGGAGGACCTTAGTCAACTCAACCAACAGTGGAATCACCGAGGAGGACCGAAGTCAACTCAACAACAGTAACTCAGTCATTGCGGAGGACCGAAGTCAACTCAACAAATATCATGTGTTATCAAAATAATATTAATCTAGTATACATGTTCCACCCCCGAGTTTAAAAGCAAAATGATTTAAAAGGGGGTTATGAGAACTCACCTGAAAGTCTCCGATTCAGTATTTTGTAGGATGCGCGCTCACGAGAATTAAATTCAACACTGACTCAACAACCTGTAGTTATCACGTATTCATGTTCATAAGTCTATGCGCTTTATCAGTATTATATGTTCAATGTGTTTAACTTTAAATCTTTAAGTGTCTCCAACTTAGTTTATATTCACTAAGTCAAAATGATCACTTGTTGATGATTTTTAATTTCTATGTTCCAATTTAATAAGATGCACACGTACATTTTTATGTTGAAAAATGGTAACTCTACCTATACTAACCACGTATGTTTTATAAAAATTAATCCTTCATTAATTAAGTTGTTACAATTCAATTTAAGGAAAATCATACTCATGTTATTTACATGACATCTAAGTCATGAGAACTTATGAGTGTGAGTGTATATTATGAAAAGATGGTAACTTAGAACACTCATGAATGCATGGATATACATGAAACTATGTTCTTTCGTTTATCCATAGCTTTATGTGTTCGTGTATCCAATTTTTTCCACTTAGTTCGAAAATCCATAGGTTCGGCCACCCTTGGGTTCGACAATCCTCTAAGTTCGGCGAACCTCTCAGCTCGGCTATACCCCAGTTTCGGCAGCCCTTAGGTTCGACAGCCCTTTGGTTCGGGCTCCTTAGATAAAACACAAAACACATTTTAAAACACAAAACACTCAAATAAAGTAATTTCATTTAACAAAAGATTTCAATAAAATTCGTTTTATAAACTGATTTTTGTTGATTTAGTTTAGTTATTCATTTAATAAAACGATTTTATTCAAATTCGTTGAAGGTTGTAATTCCTAATAAACGTTTTTGAATTCTTTTTATTAATTTAATATTGTTCGATATTATTTCGGTTATCTCATCGAAACGTGTTATTCACGTACGAATTCGCAAAGATCGTCACTCGTATCGTATTTAGATTCGATTTACGATTTATAGAACATCGTTTCAGTATATTATTCCTAATAATTATATTCGTATGAATCGTCACCCACGCGAATACATTATTAAGTTAATATTCCTGAAATAATATTCACGTTTAAGTTATATTCGAATCCTCACCGTCGCATAATTATTTTAAATAACGCTTTCATTATTTTATTAATTATGCCCATTAAACATCAACTCCCAATCCAAACCCCACTAAATCATATGACTGACACATCCATGATAGACCGAAATAAGTTTATGTATAGGGCATATGTAGGAGTAGGTCGCAACATATCCAGCCACCGTCCCACCACCATTTCGATAAACCATGACCATGTGTCCTTGACTATATTTAGTGACCAAACCAACAACCTTTATCCATTTCCATTAAAATCAGATCATATTAAATAAATCAATTGCAAGAAACACTGTGGTTCAGTACAGTTATATTACAAACTAACATCCCATGGTTTATGCGTCATAATCATACGTTCTCATCAATGTATAACAATGATAATATCATCAAATAAATCAAAAATTATCAAATTATCATATCAGGTTTTATCAATACAATTAAATATGTACGGATATACATGAAATACAATAATGTTACATGAACGATTGCTTTGAGTATAATCGTAGGAAGTATGATAATGTCCTACTTGCGTGTTTAGATAATTATGAGTACACAAACAAAATAAAACACAATAAACGTGTCACCAACGATTCGTTAAGTCAACACAAATGTGACGGCTAGTGCCTGACCGTCCGACAACCTTACGGTATGTGTACTTCTATGACTAATACATGTGATTACTTTTGTAAATAACTAATTTTGTGATAATTATTCTGCGAAAACAATAGAAATTTTGATTATGACAGACATGAACGTGCATGATATGCACAAACAAATATATGTACAAATGACAAACACAGTGTGGTTGTGATACGAATCTTTCGATCACGAGGATCAGATAACCGATAACACAATGTGAAATCGATGAGAAAAAATGCAAAGGCAAGCCAAGTTGTGATCGTTTGTGAGAATATAAAATCCAAAACAAAATCTGATAACATTCGTGAATAACTAACAATATATTTGTGTGGGTGACGATTCACATGAATATATTTGTGTATTTAAAGCTCTGAATGATATCTTATAACTAGAAAATCAAATCCAGAAAATAAAGCCATCGTCGTGTTCGTACGGGTAACAATCTGTATGAATACGCATGAAGGCGATACGAACTGACAAAACGATGAAATAAACATTTTCGAAATCATAAAAATAATAGAAGGAATTTAAAATATTTACTAGGAATTAACACTTAAAAAGATTTAGATAAAACTATTTTACAAAATATGTATTTTAAAAGTCGTTTCAAAAACGACTCGTTAAAACGAAACCGAACAAACCCGAACTCGCGTGTAATTAACCGAACTATAAAAGCTTTATATTTCCCCCTTCTTCCTCATTTATGGCAGCACCTACACAAAACTCAACCAAATCAAATGATTTTGGTATCAAAACGATCCTTGGAACATATAGAGCTCAAAAGTACATAGGATCAGAGTTTAAAATTATAAATTCTCCTACATGTGACACGTGTTTAAAACACCCTCAGAGTTAGGTCCCAGATTTTTTTTCAAAATTAAACATCGATTTTTTTGAACAAAACGTAACCCAAGCCATCACAAAACTATATACAAACATGTTAATTGTAATTAAATACGCCCCATTAGTGGTGACCGCATATAATGTATATATGTGTGGGCTCTTAAGGGGCAAAAGTAAAAGTGCACTAATTTTAACGCCATTTTAATTATTTTGTGAAAATAACGTTAAAATCGTTGGATAATCAACTTCAAATGATAACTTTGAGTCGGGACTCTTTCGGAGCAGCCTCTCTATCCCAATTGGGATAGGGGTAAGGTTTTTATCTATCCTTCCCCCCCAGACCCTACTGAAAATGGGAATATACTGGGTAAGGTTGTTGTTGTTAATTGTAATTAAACCCTACGTCATTTACAACCATTCATAAAAATTGGGTTTTCAACCAAACAAACGTGTTCGATCCGAGCCTTCTCAAGATATCCGATCACGTTTGCCTTCACCCTTTGCGTTCACCTGAAAATCACTACATTTATATCATCGTTAGTTTGTTAGAACTAAGTAAGATAACCCTGTTATTTCCCCAAGTGTATTCCATAACACCATATGGATACAATAATAATTTACCAATTATAATTTGGTAACATTATTCAACTCGAACCCAAAACGATTTACTAGATGGTCGTTTTCACCCAAAACCCCTTAAATCTCCAATTCTTGCCCAAACCAATTATATTTACCCTTGGAATCCACATCAAAGCTGAAATAAGTCAATTTATGACATTTTCAAAAATACATACGCAACATGGGCATGTTCTAAGGAACATGGCCATGTCAAATAGTTTCCAAAAATCTGATGTGCAGATATGACATGGGCGTGTTCCAGGAGACATGACCATGTTAAAACTCCTTCCATACATACATTTTTTTCTTTTTTCTCTCCCCTCATCCCTCTTCACCAAGGATTTCAAATTGTACCACCACAACAATATACTCAACACATGAAATTCATATTCATAGCACTTTAAAACACCAATAAAGTGTTAGAACATGAAACCACCTACAAAAAGTCAAATTTCACACAATTTCCTTAAGACCTCCTTTTTCACCAAGGATTCTCAAGGTAGGTAATCACACCACTTGTGATTTAGCTAAACTTCATAAATTCACCATAGGAGGATCACACCACTTGTGATTCAACCCATTCCACATTCACTGTAACATTTGTGCATATAGTCATGTAGTTGTAAACAGTGTTAGAACAGTGTCTATTCATGGTTCAGTTCATCAATGTGATTCGTATGTTCAAAATGTGTGCTTGTGTGTTACAGGATCTTAGTAATCAGAAAACAAGTATGTATTATTTATTTACAGTCGATTTCACTAAGCAAGAACAGTAACTTGTTATATCGAAACAGTGGTGGGCAGCGAGAGTGAGCCCTATACATATACTGCGTTCGGTGTAACAGGTTAGTGTTAGTGCGTAGTGTCGAGACGAATAGTATAACAATTAATTAATTCAACAAAGATCGTAATCTGTAAGCGAGACTGAGTATAGTTATGGGTGACGATCCATAATAATACGAATGTTGAACTTATAATTACGATTAAACGACTTTAAATAATTAATACGATCGGAAAATGTACGCGATTGCGGGTATACACGTAATTTCGAATGTTTAACGATCTGACAACGCACGAAGAGTAAAAAAAAATAATAATTAATTATTTTATACTTTTACAATTTTGAAACTCATCATTTTAATGAGTTTAACAACTCTTTTATTTTTAAACCGCGTAAAATACGCGTTACGTTCCGGAAACGCGAACCGAGCGACCGAAACGAACCCGAACACCACCCGGACTATAAAAGCCTTGAACAAGGCTTAAACCCTCATTTATTTCACCTACACCACTTTCTCTCACTAGAAATTCGGCCAACCCTTTCTCTCTCTAAAAACCAAGCTTTAAACGCTCGTATCTCGCTCGTTTCTCAACGGATTTCGGAGTTTTTGGTGTCCACGCGTAGCCCTCAACATTCTCTACAAGATTGTACAAGAAAACAGTGGATTTAACCGGCCAAAATCAAGGTATAATCGAAGGAAGTTTCGGAAAAATAGGGTTTTCTTGTGTGTTTTTGTGTAAACCCAACCCTTGGCCGATTCTAGTAATCCATTTTCATTTTCGCACCATTAGAAACCATATCCGAAGTTATAACAGTTCAGAGCGTGGTCTGGATCCAAAGATTTCGATGGTGGTGATGCTGCTGGAACAGGTTCGACGGCCGAACCTTCTTCCTCATTGGCGAACCCTAGGGGAAGCTCCACGAACCCTAATGGTTCGCAGGTCTTCAGCCGAACCCTTAGGGGTCCTCACGAACGTGCATCAAATCACCATGGATCCCACGAACCCTATGAGAGTCACGAACTCTTCTCAGTCGAACCCTAGACTTCTGGGCGAACCCTTCATGCAGATGCTAACCTAGACGAACCCTACCTGGTTCGTTACTCGACTTCACGAACCCATCAAACTTTGAACGAACCCTGCATGGCTCGCCGCATGACCACCGAACCCTAGTGGAATCCCGAACCTTCATGTGTCCCACGAACTTTAGTGTAGACACGAACCATAGGGATGTAGCCGAACCATTTAATCAGCCGAGCCTCTTGCCATGCAGCGAACCATCTTAAACACAAACCTAAGGCCGAACCTTGCTTGATTTACTGATAGAGCCGAACCTTTTCATGTTGATGGCCGAACCTTGGTCCATTAAATTGGAGGGTTCGCTGCCTAAGGTGGCAGCCCAAACCCTTTCGGCCCAATCCGGTTCTTCAAGGCCCAATTTCATTAACACTTGGCCCATAGGTTTCAACTAAGCACAATAGGGTTAAATCGGCCCATTATGGTTTAATTGGCCCGATATTGTCTTAGAAACTTGTGTGGGTTACGTACACATTAGTGGGCCCAATTAAATTCTTAGGCCTAATCCAAGCCCATTAGGCTCACCATTAACCTAATTGGCCCATGGACTCGGTTTAAGTACCATCATGGTTTCATGGGCTTAAGGCCCAAATTATAGGCCACCACTCAAAGTAAATTGTAATTCGATCTTATTGGGTTTAAGTTTATAACTAAACTTAATCATGAGGATCACATCACAATTTCAAGAACTTGAAAACAATTGAACATCTTTTATGAATCATAGTAATCAACGGTTATCAAATTCTCAAACACATGTGATGTGTACAAATAAGTTTGAACACAAAAGAACATTTCATAAGTTTCATTGACCCATGATCAATCAAGTGATTCAAATCATAACTTTCAAGTTTTCACAACAATCAAATCTTGAGAACACAAGTCAATCAATGAATCAAAGTTATACAATTATAAATCCTATATCTTATGTATGATTACAATGTTATAGGAAACAATTAGAAGTCCTGTTTGCTACTTGCTAACTGTTTAGTTCAGAGTCTACTACAGACAGGTGAGAACTTTAGCCCCTCTTTTACTGTTTTTATAACTGTTTTGGGGTGGAACACGTGATCAAACCAATCATTTACAATCATATTTCATTACACAAGGTGTGTGTTTTCTTATAAACATTACGGGTTCATTTTACGAATCCTAGGGATTCATCAACTGTTTTAAGGGAATTATCAACTATTAAACTCTTTTCACTAAAAAGGTTTTATAAAGGATCTTTGAACTGTTTTGTAACTGATTTACTCAAATGTATTTATGAAGGATAAACACTTTTAGATAAAGGATTTTATAAACTTTTCTGTTATAAACCTTGTTGTTACACAAGGTCATCACATCATGATATTCAAAACAAGTAGTTCACAACATGGTATTCAAATCAAGTGGTTCACAACATAGTATTCAAATCAAGTGGTTCAAAACATGGTATTCAAATCAAGTGGTTCAAAACATGGTATTCAAATCAAGTGGTTCAATTCATGGTATTCAAAACAAAGGATTTAATTCGTGGGATTAAATCCAGGTTTTCAATTCATGTTATCAAATAAGGCATTAACACATCCGGTTAAAGTAAGATTCAGAAAACATGGTGTCTATTGTTGTAAACAAACTTGTAAAAGCATCAAGTATCATATTCATTAGCGTTAGTACTGGGTGATCACAACAAGGGAAAGCGGACACATTGTTTCTTATCCAGGATGGAGTTAGCTTTTAAATTTATTTTAAAAGCTAACTGCAGGTCTGGTGTCATTGTTTTCTTATCCAGGATGGAGTTGGCTTTTAAATTTGCTTTTAAAAGCCAACTGCAGGTCTGGTGTCATATGGTTATCAAAACTGCTGACGTATTATCTAACTCCAAACGTGGTTTGGGACTTGATATTATTGGCTTTCGTGCGAACAGTGATTGGACTGTTTACACTCATTTTCTTACTTGATGTTAGTTTGGGTTACAGCTCATCCGTGTGAATCTTATGATGCTTTAACTTACCTATGTCTTATATCATATAACTCATGTTTACAAATGTTAAACCTATTGTTCTCACCAACTACGTCTGTAGTTGACAGTTACTTTTCACGTGTTTCAGGAAATCAGGTTTAAGACATTTCAGAGACAACTAAGGAGACCATTCTAAGATAGCACAAGATGAAGAAACATGCTAGGATGGATTAGAAACACACTAAATCCTGATTGTTTAATTGTCTTGTTTGAAGTCTTATTTTGTAACCATATTTTGGGTCTGTAGTTGTCTTACTTTTGGTAGATAGTTGTCTGTAACTAAACAATTGTCTTAACATTATGAAACATAGTAATCCATTGTGGTTGTTCTTATTCAATACTTGTGCATGATTCAACTGATCATACGTCACCGCGCCGTGGATTCCGCACGCGGCGCAGGGGTGTGACATTCACACCCCTTGTTAATCGTTTGACCAATTCCGGTCAATTTCTACCCAAATTCTTTTAAACCTCCTTTTTCACCAAGGATTCCCAAGGTAGGTAATCACACCATTTTTGATTTACCTAAGCTCCATAAATTCATCATAGGAAGATCACACCACTTATGATTCAACCCATTTCACATCCACACCTCTTGTGAATTGTTTGGCCATTTTCAGTCAAACTGCAAATAAGAAGTTCACACTACTTGTGAATCATTCTTAATTCTCTATACCAAATGTGAACATACTACATTACATTAAATAAGCAACTATAACACCTATTGCAAGTTATTGTAAAGCAACAAACATACGAACACCAATTTGAATTGTTTGACCATTTTCGGTCAAACTTCTAATAAGAAGTTCACACCTCTTGTGAATCATTCCTATTTTTACACATCACATGTAAACATACCAAATCAAATAACTAAGCAATTTAAACACCTATTGCATGATATTGACTACACCAAGTATTCAAACACCAGTTTAATCACCAAACACCCAAATTCATACATACGCCAATTATACACCCATTGAATCTCCAAACATCAAATTCATACATACCCCAAGTATACAACAATTTAATCACCAAACACACCCACAAGTTGATGTCATGGGGTGCCTCCTCACAATCACAAAGGGGGTCGTAGTGACCCGGCCCGGGCGACTGTTTACCAAAAACACAGGTCTCTGCAAAGTCGTAAGACCATGAATGGGGTCTAACGCCTGCCCAGTGCTGAAAGGTCAAGGAAGTTGGTGACCTGAAGACAGGGGAGCCGGCGACCGAAGCCCCGGTGAACGGCGGCCGTAACTATTACGGTCCTAAGGTAGCGAAATTCCTTGTCGGGTAAGTTCCGGCCCGCACGAAAGGCGTAACGATCTGGGCACTGTCTCGGAGAGAGGCTCGGTGAAATAGACATATCTGTGAAGATGCAGACTACCTGAACCTGGACAGAAAGTCCCTATGAATCTTCACTGCTCCTTGGGATTGGCTTTGGGCCTTTCCTGTGCAGCTTAGGTGAAAGGCGAAGAAGGCCTCATTCTGGGGGGTTCGAGCCATCAGTGAGATACCACTCTGGAAGACCTAGAATTCTAACCTTGCGTCAGGACGTACGGGCCAAGGGATAGTCTTAGGTAGACAGTTTCTACATCATTATTTTTCCACGATTCTTCTGTCGATCAATAACTGCATGCATTGCGTGGTGGATTTGAAGAAGTAGACCATTATCTCGGCAATAATGAGCCAAGGTAGTATTTGCAGTGAATCCCCCTATTAGGTAGTCATGCATTACGATAGGAACTCCCAATTCTCTGGCAAATGCAACCCTTTTCATCATTTCTTCGCAATTACCCGCAGTGGCATTCAAGTAATGCCCTTTGATTTCACCTGTTTCAGCTTGTACTTTATAAATAGCTTCGGCGCAAAATACGAAACTGTCTCTCCAACGCATAAACGGTTTGGAGTTCACGTTCTCATCATCTTTAGTAAAATCAAGGCCACCACAAAGACATTCATAACAAGCTCTACCGTAGTTTTTAGCGGATAACCCCAATTTAGGTTTAATAGTGCATCCCAACAGGGGACGACCATACTTGTTCAATTTATCTCTCTCAACTTGGATACCGTGAGGCGGACCTTCGAACGTTTTAACATATGCAATGGGGATTCGCAAATCTTCCAGACGTAGAGCACGCAGGGCTTTGAACCCAAATACATTATCTACAATGGAAGTAAACATGTTAGTAACAGAACCTTCTTCAAAAAGGTCTAATGGGTAAGCTACATAAGCAATATATTGATTGTCTTCTCTAGGAACAGGCTCGATTCCATAGCATCGGCCTTTGTAACGATCAAGGCTCATAAGTCCATCGGTCCATACAGTTGTCCATGTACGACTAGAAGATTCAGTATCTACTGCGGCCCCTACTTCTTCAGGCGGAACTCCAAGTTGAGGAGTTACTCGAAATGCTGCCAACATATTAGTATCCTTGGTTTCATATTCAGGAGTATAATAAGTCAATTTATAATCTTTAACTCATCTTTGAATCCAACACTTTCTTTAGTCTCTGTTTGTGGTGACATAAATCCCTCCCTACAACTCATGAATTAAGAATTCTCACAAAAACAAGGTCTACTCGACATGAATTAGGCGTTAATAAAACTTTTTACAGGAACCTTTTACAAAATTCCCAACTAATAGTAAATTTATCAACTAATTAGAATGCTTGATTAGACCATGGTATTTGATTCGGCAAATACATCATTATTGTATACTCTTTCATATATATGGCGCAAGCCAATTCTTTTTTTTTTTTATCGAAATACCTAAAAATCACCCAAATACTAAGAAATTCCCCCTTGACAGTGATACATATTGTAAGTGATATATGTTGTATATGTAAATCCTAGATGTGAAAATATGTGGAATATTTCTATGAAAAAGTACAAAAAAAAAACAGACAAGACATAAATCAATAGAATTAAGAAGAGCCGATGATATAGAAATACTAAATCGTAAATAGAGTTCAGGTTTGAATTCCATAGATAATATAGATGGGATTGTCTATAATGATAGACAAATGAAAGATTTTCTCAAGATTCTTATTCATCATCTACTTGATATTTTGAAAATGGGTTGGCTGAACTTGAAAATTCATTCATGGAATAAGTAAACAATTCAATTGGATTCAATTGGATGGTACTAACAAAATCGTGTGCTAACTCCCATTTCTTATCGAATTAACCGATCAACATGTCATCGGACATTTCTTTTGAATGCGATCATTTTCGCAAAAAAATTAGATCTTTTTTACTTTATTATTCTATTATGAGAATGAATCCTACTAGTTCTAGTTATGGGGTTGCCTCGCTTGACAAAAAGTACCTGGGGCGTATCGCCCAAATCATTGGTCCGGTACTAGATGTAGCTTTTCCGCCAGGAAAAATGCCTAATATTTATAATGCTACGGTAGTTAAGGGTCGAGATACTGTTTGTCAACCAATTAATGTGACTTGTGAGGTACAACAATTATTAGGAAATAATCGAGTTATAGTCGTAGCTATGAGTGCTACAGTTGGTCTAACGAGAGGAATGGACGTAATTGATACGGGAGCTCCGCTAAGTGTTCCGGTTGGTGGAGCGACTCTAAGACGAATTTTCAACATGCTTGGGGAGCCTATTGATAATTTAGGTCCTGTAGATAATAGCACAACATTTCCTATTCATAGATCCGTGCCTGCCTTTATACAGTTAGATACAAAATTATCTATTTTTGCAACCAGAATTAAAGTAGTAGATCTTTTAGCCCCTTATCGCCGTGGAGGAAAAATCGGACTATTCGGGGGAGCTGGCGTGGGTAAAACAATACTCATTATGGAATTGATTAACAATATTGCCAAAGCTCACAAAGGCGTATCTGTATTTGGCAAAGTCGGTGAACGGACTCGTGAAGGAAATTATCTTTACATGGAAATGAAAGAATCTGGAGTAATTAATGAACAAAATATTGTAGAATCAAAAGTGGCTCTAGTTTACGGTCAAATGAATGAACCGCCGGGAGCTCATATGAGAGTTGGTTTGACTGCCCTAACCATGGCGGAATATTTTCCGAGATGTTAATGAACAAGACGTTCTTTTATTTGTTGACAATATCTTCCATTTTGTCCAAGCAGGATCTGAAGTATCCGCCTTGTTAGGTAGAATGCCTTCCGCTGTGGGTTATCAACCTACCCTTAGTACCGAAATGGGTTCTTTACAGTAAAGAATTACTTCTATCAAATAAGGGTCAATAACTTCTATTCAAGCTGTTTAAGTACCTGCAGATGATTTGACCGACCCTGCTCCTTCTACGACATTTGCACATTTAGATGGTACTACCGCCAAAGATATCTATCCAGCAGTAGATCCTTTATATTCAACGTCAACTATGCTACAACCCCGGATCGTTGGTGACGACATTATGAAACTGCACAACAGGTTAAGCAAACTTTACAACGTTACAAAGAACTTCAAGATATTGAGCGTTTCTTATCACAACCTTTTTTGTAGCAGAAGTATTTACGGGTTCTCCGGGAAAATATGTTGGTTTAGCATAAACAATTAGAGGCTTTCAATTAATCCTTTCCGGAGAATTAGATGGTCTTCCCGAACAGGCCTTTTATTTGGTAGGTAACATCGATGAAGCTACGGCGAAGTCTATGAACTTAGAAATGGAGAGCAATTTGAAGAAATGACCTTAAATCTTTGTGTACTAACCCCTAATCGAATAGTTTGGGATTCAGAAGTGAAAAAAATCATTTTATCTCCTAATAGTGGACAAATTGGCGTATTACCAAATCACACCCCTATTGCCACAGCAGTAGATATAGATATTTTGAGAATATGCCTTAATGACCAATGGCTAACGATGGCTCTCATGGGTGGTTTTGCTAGAATAGGTAATAATGAAATCACTGTTTTAGTAAATGATGCCGAGAAAAGTAGTCACATTGATCCACAAGAAGCTCAGCAAACTCTTGAAATAGCGGAAGCTGCTTTGAGAAAAACTGAAGGAAAGAGACAAACAATTGATGCAAATCTAGCTTTCTGATGGGCTAGGACACTAGTAGAGGCTATCAATGCCATTTCATAACAAGTCGGTGCGTCCAAATAATCATCGATTTATACACCCTATATTTGTTTGTTTTGTTTGACTTGATTCTGTCGATTAAATACAATCAAGCGCAATCATATTTTGATGCAACGAAAAAAAATAGAAAAGATACGAAATGAATATTACTAAAATAAAATGAGTATAAAAACTTATTAGATACCATTGACCGCGGTATCTAATAAGTTCTACCTACTATTGGATTTGAACCAATGACTCCCGTCGTATGAAAGCAATAATCTAACCGCTGAGTTAAGTAGGTCATTTATCTTCACAAAGAAAACCAAAAGGGACTCCTCCCGTCGATGGATTATAAATATCATATTACTTATAAGCCATATCGATCAATATGATCTTGTATCATGGAATAGTCATCTTGAGGATATTCATCTTGACAAGAAATTATCTACATAATAAAATATGTATTACAAGCACTAAGGGCTGTAGCTCAGTTGGTAGAGCACCTCGTTTACACGCGCGCCGATGTTATTCAGGGGAGTGCATCATGCAATCAAAAAAACTGATCTTATTTATAAATCGATGTCTTACTCCATAACTTTGAGGGAAGAAGAGAACAATAGTCTGACAGGGGTTCGGTCCGATTTAGGTGCCCAGTTAGGTGCCAAACATACCCTATAATTGATTTGATATATTGATAAGGTGAATACCCAGTCTATTCAATGCTAGGCTGAGTATCAGGGCCTCAAAAAAATCTTTTTTCGTCCTATAAACTTTAAGGTGTATGAAGTTTCATATTTGATTTTTAAGTAGAGCGATAGAGACTTCATTTCACTTAGGTTAATCTAGGCCAGATGCAGAGCTACGTCAAGATAACTCCCCTTGAAAAACTTTGGTAGGGAGCACATGGAGCCATCTTCTTATTTTTCTGTTAAAAAGAAAAATGGCGGACTAGCTGATATTTCTATCAGTTAATGAAGAGCCCAATGCACAAAAAATGCATGTTGGGTCTTTGAAACAGTTCAGATCATTTTGATAATAAGAAGTTTGATCAGTTTTACCGAGAAGGTCTACGGTTCGAGTCCGTATAGCCCTAGAGCCTTATTAAATTCAAATCAAAAAATAAATATTCAAATACAAAAAATTGTATCATTTTTTATTTGAATTTCCTCGTTATTGTTTTAACTGACTGATTGCTTCATCAAAAGACAATCATTACTATAAGCACATTCATTGGGATCTTTTAAAGTATAATTTCAAAGTCAAAACAAAAACACATTTCATTTCAATGGACCCAGTTGATCTTTTTCTAGTTGTGGATAAACAAACCAACTTTTCTTCATTACTTTTCGTAGGAAAATTCCATATGAATTTTCCTGTCCGAAATCAACGAGTTAATTATACTACTTTCTTTGGTATACCCAATTCTAGTGAATTTTGTATCATAAGTCTGGTTAAAAACTCCAACCTAACCCAACCCAAATCAAGTCTACAATTCTAATAGTCATTTACGTCGGTATTGTGCGGTATTTGTGCACAAGATCAAGTTTGAAAACTAAACTCTTTGCTAATGCTAAGTTTCATTGTAAACATTGTCAACAATGTCTAATAGGCTTTTAGTATACCTTACTTAGATCTAGTCTTCTCTTTCGATAGAAAATCCTCCACTAGGATTGGATTCTAATAAAAGTAATATACCAAGACCCATCTATTCTAAAGAAAATTCCTAGATATTCTCTTACATATGACTACTTGTTCTATTCTAAACCACTAATAAAAAAGAGACAAATGGACATATTCATAAAAAAAATGAAATAGATTATATAAAGATAATCAAATAGAAAGGATAATGCAAATCGATTTCAATTTCGACCAATTTCTAATAACTAGAATTCAAAATTTGAAAAAAGAAAAAAGTGAGAATTCTATTTGAAATCCCTTTTCTTTAGAGAGAATTCTCGGTAAGATTGAGATGAAAACAAGAGACTTTGGATAAGAGCAACAGTTAGTTTTAGCTATAATTAAAAAAAAAAAACAAAGGCTATGTAAAATAAGATTATAATCGATGAATCTTGAAAGGAAACACGCCCCTCAAAAGGAAACTAGATGGTTCGACCAAAAGCAATTCTTACTTTAACTAAACAGTTATGAACGACTTAACAATTTCAAGTCGAATTGACTAATACGGTATATTTCAAGTCTTATTCCAATTTTGGTATTTTTCATTACGGGATTTTTAGCTCCGAGCAACAAACGACCGGAGAAACTTTCTAGTTATGAATCAGGTATAGATCCAATAGGTGACGCTTGGTTACAATTTAGAATCCGCTATTATATGCTTGCTTAGTTTTTGTTGTCTTTGATGTGGAAACGGTTTTTCTTTATCCATGGGCAATGAGTTTCGATGTATTAGGTGTATCTGTATTTGTAGAAGCTTTAATTTTTGTGCTTATCTTAATTGTTGGTTTAGTTTATGCATGGCGAAAGGGAGCATTGGAATGGTCCTAGCTCTTGAATATTCAGACAATAAAAAGAAAAACGTAAAAAATTGAGATAGTTATGAATTCCATTGAGTTTCCCTTATTTCATCGAACAACCCAAAATTCAGTTATTTCAACTACATTAAATGATCTTTCAAATTGGTCAAGACTCTTTAGTTTATGGCCGCTTCTCTATGGTACCAGTTGTTGCTTCATTGAATTTGCTTCACTAATAGGCTCACGATTTGACTTTGATCATTATGGACTAGTACCAAGATCGAGTCCTAGACAAGCGGACCTTATTTTAACAGCTGAAACAGTAACAATGAAGATGGCCCCTTCCCTAGTGAGATTATACGAGCAAATGCCTGAACCAAAACATGTTATTGCTATGGGAGCATGTACAATTACAGGGGGTATGTTCAGTACTGATTCTTATAGTACTGTTCGTGGAGACGATAAGCTAATTCCTGTGGATGTCTATTTGCCGGGCTGTCCACCTAAACCAGAAGCAATTATAGATGCTATAACAAAACTTCGTAAGAAAATATCTCGAGAAATCTATCCAGATAGAGTGATGTCTCAGCGAGAGAATCGGTGTTTTACTACCAATCACAAGTTTCAGGTTGGGCATAGTATTCATACTGGAAATTATGATCAAGGATTCCTTTATCAACCTCCATCTACCACAGTGACTCCTCCTGAAACATTTCTCAAATACAAAAGTTCAGTATCTTCTCACGAATTAGTAAATTAGACAGGATTCTTTTGCACATAAGAAAAATTTGTGGCTCAATCTTCAGAAATTTCATCGTAAATCTGAAATACTTATACAAAAAAATACGAGAGAGATAAAAAAGGTGCAAGGTAATTTGTCTGCTTGGCTAGTTAAGCATGTGTTAATTCATAGATCTTTGGGCTTTGATTACCAAGGAATAGAGACTTTACAAATCAAATCCCGGGATTGGCATTCCATTGCTGTCATTTTATATGTATATTGTTACAATTATCTTCGTTCCTAATGTGCTTATGATGTAGCACCAGGAGGACTATTAGCGAGTGTGTATCATCTTACTAGAATAGAGTATGTCGTGGATCAACCAGAAGAGGTATGCATAAAAGTATTTGCCCCGAGGAGGGATCCTAGAATTCCGTCTGTTTTCTGGGTTTGGAAAAGTGTGGATTTTCAAGAACGGGAATCTTATGATATGTTGGGAATCTCTTATGATAATCATCCACCTTGGAAACATATCTTAATGCCTGAAAGTTGCATAGGATGGCCTTTACGTAAGGATTATATTGCTTCCAATTTTTATGAAATACAAGATGCTCATTAAATGATAAAAAACTAATCTTCACTTCTACAATTCTATAGATTCAAGGTTCTATTCTATATTAAACAGAGTAATTGAAGTCTCGTTTGTATTATGCTTTGTATTTTTATTATGTATAGAATAAAAAAAATACAATAAAATTTAGGATTCATTGGGATTCTCAAATTTGGAAAATACTTAATGAATATGTATTCATATCAATGAATTGGTAGAATAGAGACTCATACAAATTAATCGTGTGTCAGGAACCAGATTTGAATCGGTGACACGAGGATTTTCAGTCCTTTGCTCTACCAACTGAGCTATCCTGACTATTTCTGATGTCTCATCCTCATTTTCATTTTACTAGAGAACGTGGGTCTACGTCAATTGAACGGGTCTTACAAAGCCTCATCCAGGTCCTAGAATTTACCAAAAGAACAACTTTGTAAGTTTCTATCTGAATAAAAATATCGATCATGAATAATTCAAATGGGGATTCCTTGTTCAAATATGTTCATTTGTACATGTATCATATATGTCATATGTGACATATGATACATTTCCGCTCAGATCCATTTGTATAAAAAGTAGTGAATGAGAAAGATAAGTACTTTTGAACCGCTAACGAAAAAAGGATAAATAAAAAGGACACGATAAATAATTAGGGAGTCAAATTGGGGATAGAGGAACTTGAACCCTCATGATTTTTGAAATCGACAGATTTTCCTCTTACTATAAATTTCATTGTTGCCGATATTGACATGTAGAACGTGACTCTATCTTTATTCTCGTCCGATTAATCAGTTCTTCAATAGATCTATCAGATTATGCGTGAATACTTTGATCAATGAATATTTGATTCTTTCTTTAATATGGAATCTATTCACACCAATTCTTCTATGTATACAGGCTTATCCTTCATCTTTTCTGAAGTTTCGATAGAAGGATTCCTCTACCAATGTAAGACAATCAACTCCATTCGTTAGAACAGCTTCCATCGAGTCTCTACACCTATCCTTATTTATTTTCACTTTCTGAACCTTTGTTTGTTTTCGGAAAACGTGATTTGGCTCAGGATTGCCCATTTGAAAGTTTCGAATACTTGAACGATCGATTTCTTTTCATATTGAATAAAAAAAGATTGAATATTTAATCATGATAAATTAATAGTGATAAAAAATGAAATTTCTATATCGCTAGATTAATCGTTATGTTCTATAATATTTAACAGTTATTTGAAATTATATATTATATTCTTTAATATATTCATATTAATTATGAATAATATGAATAGCCAAGAATTCAAATAGTTAGTAGCAAATATTCGAATTATTGACTTCCTATACATGTCGAATTTATGTTATGTGAGCCTGCTTTGCTCAGAGGTTAGAGCATCGCATTTGTAATGCGATGGTCATCGGTTCAATTCTGATATTCGGCTTTTCTCTATTTATTTTATTTGATGTTTTACATTATTGATAATCCATCATTGATATCAAAGAATATTGAAAAAAAGTGTCTTCCTCTTTTCGCAAAAGCTGGTGATTTATTATGTTATAGGAATCTCCAACTATCTCACAAAAAGAATCCTTTTCTTTTTCTATATATAGAATAGAAAGATACGTATATTTATCCAACTCATCTCATTATTCTTAAATAGAATAATACTTCAGTAAATTGAAATTTGGCTTCATTTAGAATTTAGTTCATTTCTAGTTTAGGTTTATTTTGTAGAATGAAATTCCATCAATAAGAATTAATAATGAAATAGAAATAATAAGGAGTCTTTATGTCGCGTTACCGAGGTCCTCGTTTCAAAAAAATACATCGCCTGGGGGCTTTACCAGGGCTAACTAATAAAAGGCCCAGATCTGGAAATGATCTTAGAAACCAATCGCGTTCCGGGAAAAAAATCCCAATATCATATTCGCCTAGAAGAAAAACAAAAATTGTGTTTTCATTATGGTCTTACAGAACGAAAATTACTTAAATACGTTCGTATCGCCGGAAAGGCAAAGGGGTCAACCGATCAGGTTTTACTGCAATTACTTGAAATGCTCCTGGATAACATCCTTTTTAGGTTGGGTATGGCTCCGACTATTCCGGGAGCTCGCCAATTAGTTAACCATAGACATATTTTAGTCAATGGTCGTATAGTAGATATACCAAGTTATCGCTGCAAACCCGAGATACTATTGCGGCGAGAGATGAACAAAAATCTAGAGCTGTAATTCAAAATTCTCTCGATTCATCCCCTCATGAAGAATTGCCAAACCATTTTACTCTTCAACCATTTCAATATAAAGGATTAGTCAATCAAATAATAGATAGTAAATGGGTCGGCTTGAAAATAAATGAATTTCTTGTTGTAGAATATTATTCTCGTCAGACTTAAACCTAACAAAAATAAAATCAAAACTAATAAGGGTTCGACCAATTTTGCTCCTTTTCGGCGAAGTAAATTAACCTAAGGTTAAGATAAAATAAATAAGGGTTTGATCCGGATTTTTCTTCCATTTAGGTGTCATAGACTGAGAGGGATATTTTCTTCTTGTCTACTCTAACAGTATTTTCCATACCACAGCCATTAGGAATATAGAATCCATATCAAAGAAAGGTCTAACTGTTGGAATAGTCGTATCCATTGCTATTTGATCTATTGTGGTTAGTAAGATCGGTCAATTAGGTGAAGGTAAGGAAAGAGAGGGATTCGAACCCTCAGTAAGCAAAAGCCTACATAGCAGTTCCAATGCTACGCTTTCAACCACTCAGCCATCTCTCACACATAATGATTATGACCCAAAAACCGAAAACAGAGTGAATAGTGAATCATTCATATTAGATTATTGGGTAGGTACAACCAATCAATTCTAACTAGAAAGCGATCAAAATAGAAAATTTTTCATCATAATAAAAGTAAAAGCATGATCTTTCCTTCTAGGCTGGGGGGATAAAGATCAAATTGTTTTCTTACAAAAACAGTTAAAAAAATTCTATTCATGTTTGCAAAAACAATGTTCTCTTCTTTTCCTGATTATCTATTTATACTATACCGACCGGATTAAATCAATAAATTAGAAATTCTAATGAAGTGACTGCGCGAGGGGTCTATTTTTTATGGTTAATAGTTAGATCATGATTCTATTTAGACTATGATTCCATATCAGAAGAATTCTAAAATTGCTTTATAGGCCCGTTTTAGAGTTATCAACAAAAATCCTTATCCTATCTATATTCTATTAAAAATAGAAATTGATAAACAATTTTTTATAGTTGATTGTACAGTGTATACCCGTAAATACACAACACAAAAAATGGGTGGTTATTCTATTTTCATCATACAATGATTCTTTTTCTTCTTTGGATCATAATTCAATCAACTGAGGTTATTCTAAGCTGTAACTTCAATCAAATAAGAATAGTTTCTTTCATTGGTAGATTATTCCAGTAAGATGGAATCGAATCCGGTTCCCATATTGATTTCTTAGTTCTTATCAATTCTTGTAATGTAAAAAAGAACAATTTGAATATTGAATTTTTTAATATTGAATAGAATATTGAATAGACGGACCATTTGTCACACCCCCTGCGCCGCGTGCGGAATCCACGGCGCGGTGACGTATGAATAGTTGAATCATGCACAAGTATTGATGAAGAACAACCACAACGGATTACTAAATTTCAAAATGTTTAGACAGTTGTTTAGTTACAGACAATCTATCTACCAAAAGAATGACAACTACAGACCCAAAATATAGTTTACAAAATAAGACTTCAAACAAGACAATTAAACAATCAGGATTTTAGTGTGTTTCTAAATCCATCCTAGCATATTTCTTCATCTTGTTCTATCTTAATCGGTCTCCTTAGTTGTCCTTAAAATGTCTTACACCTGATTACCTGAAACACGTGAAAAGTAACTGTCAACTACAGAAGTAGTTGGTGAGAACAATAGGTTTATCGTTTGTAAACATGAATTTGCAGTATAAGGCATATGTTTAAAGCAATAAATGAATTACATGGATGAGCTGCAACCCAAACAAACATCAAGTCTGTCAAACGAGTGTAAACAGTCCAAAGACTGCTTGCACAAAAGCCAACATATAATCAAGTCCCAAACTACGTTTGGAGTCAGAAAATTAGTCAGCAACATTGATAAAATCATACGTAACCAAAACCTGCAGATAGCTTTTAAATTTGCTTTTAAAACAAATTTAAAAGCTAACTCCAGAAATTGGTCTGCCCCAATGTGTCCGCTTTCCCTTGTTGTGATCACCCAGTACTAACGCTAATGAATATGAAACTTGATGTGTTTATAAGTTTGTTCACAACAGTGGACACCATGCTTTTGAACCTTGCTTTAAAACCAAAGATTTAATGCCTCATTTGATAACATGATTTGAAAACCTTGTTTGAAATACCATGAGTTGAATCCTTTGTTTGAACACCATGAAATGAATCCTTTGTTTGAACACCATGAAATGAATCCTTTGTTTGAAACCATTGATTGAATACATAGGATAGTGACCTTGTATAGTAACAAGGTTTATATAAAAGATTATTTTCGAAAACACGAGTTTATAGTAAAAGAGTTTATAAATCCCATTATTTAAAAGTGTTTGTCCTTTATAAAACCATTCGAGTAAAACTGATATAAAATAGTTCAAGGAAGCTTTATAAAACCTTTGAGTAGAAAATGTTTAACATTTGATAAAAACCCTTCAAACAGTTGATGAATCCTTTGAAATTGGTACAGTGAACCTGTAATGTTTGTAACATAGCATACACCTTGTATAGTGAAATACGATTATAAATATAGTGTTTGATCACGTGTTCCACCCCAAAACAGTTGTAAAACAGTAAAAGAGGGGCTAGTGTTCTCACCTGTCTGCAGTAGACTCTGAACTTTAACAAATAGCAAGTAGCAAACATGACTTCTAACTGGTTCCTATATCATTGTAATGATACATAAGATATAAGATTTATAATTGTATAGACCTTGATTCATTGATTGACTTGTGTTAACATGAACTTGATTAACTCATGAATAACTTGTTCTCATGTTTAAAGGTGATGTAAGAATTTGAACATCATCATTTTGAGTCACTTGATTGAGAGTTGTTCCATGTACAAGAAGTGTCATGATCTTTTATGCACAACTTGTGCACATAAAATAACAAGTGTTGATGAGTTTTGATATCCAATGTTAAAACATGTGATTTAAAGATATGTTATAATGTTTTAGCCCCCTAATGATTATGACTTGATCATGAAATTAGGTTAGGTTAAACTTATCCCAAATGCTCACTTCATAGTTAATGAGTTAAAAGACCATGATTCAACTTCAAGTTGGGCTCGTTCTAGGATATGTGTTCAAATTATGGCCTTAGCCAATTGGGATATGGTGTTGGGCTAACAATGGGTATATGTCCATGTAGTGGGCCAAAGGAGTATATTGGGCCAATTAGGATCATAATGAATCTAAAGAGATTGAATTGGGCCTAAAAGAATTGAGTTGGGCCAACCAATGTATATGTGGGCCATGTAATGTTCCAAGACAACATTGGACTAATTAGGGATCAAAATGGGCCGACCTAACTTCCTTGGGCTTGGTTTAACCTATGGGGCCGATTACTAGTGAAGTTGGGCCGCATGAAATTGAATTGGGCAGAAGGGATCTTGGGTTGCCAACTTGGGCAGCGAACCTCTTAGGTTCAAGAGGGGCCTAGGTTCGCTTCCGCCTGTAAATGGTTCGTCTTCATGTCAGGTTCGTGAGGCCATATTTCCCCCTAAGGGTTCGGCTGATGCTCAACGAACCATGTAGGTTCGCTATGGTTCGCCGAGACCCCAAAGGTTCACAGCTCAGACATATGGCAGCAAGGTTCGTCTAGCCATACAGGTTCGTGGCTCTAAGGTTCGACTGACTCGATGGTTCGTCTGCATGGGTTCGTGACACGATCAATCCTGCAAGGTTCGGCTATATCCCGAGGGTTCGGCTCTGGTGGACTGACGTGCATGGTTCGGGAATACTAGGGTTCGGCTTAATAAGGCTCGCCAGTTGAGAAAAGGTTCGGCCAAGAAAACCTAACTTGTTCGTCACTTTGAGGCTCGTGAAACCCATTAGGGTTCGGCTGGTTGTGACCAGCGAACCATAGGTTCGTTCATGTTATTGGTTCGCCAAGAGAAGGTTCGGCAGCCCCTCCCCAGGGTTCGGCAACTGTTGCACTGGTTCGGCCAAAACCGCACCCCACGAACCCTGGTTCAGCTCTTCTTCCTCCTCGAACCAATTAGCTCTAGACCCTTATCTATGTTTATCTCGTGTCGTGATAGGTCTCTAGGGTTGCGAAACCTCAAATGAAGGTGTAGGAAACCGGCTGTGTGTGTGTAACAAAACCCACGAACAAAACCCACTTTTTCAGAATATTCCTTCGATCGTACCTCGTTTTTGGCTGGACAAAACTTCAGATCCTTTGTACTTCTGTGTACAGGATGTCGAAAGCTTCGCGTGGGCGCCAAGAACACCGAAATCCGTTGAGAAACGAGCGAGTTACGAGCGTTTGAAGTTCGGTTTTTAGAGAGAGAGGGGTGGACGAATTTCTAGTGAGAGAAAGGGTTGTTGGTGAATTAAATGAAGGAAATGGCCATCTTCATGGCTTTTATAGTCCGGGTGGCATTCGGGTTCGTTCCTGTCGCTCGGTTCGCATTTCTGTCACGTAACGCGTATTTTACGCAATTTTAAATAAGAATTATTATTCTCATCATTTTGATGAGGTTCAAAATTGTAAAAATGTAAAATAATATATATTTAATTATTTTTACTCTTCGTGTTTTGACAGATCGTTAAACAACCGCAATTACGTGTATACCCGCAATCGCGTACGTTTTTCGATCGTATTAAATGTTCAAAGCAGTTTAATCATAATTATAAGTTCAACATTCGTATCATTATGGATCGTCACCCATAACTATACTCAGTCTCGCTTACGTATTACGACTTTTGTTTAATTAATTGTCATAATATTCGTCTCAACACTACGCACTAACACTATCCCATTACACTGAACGCAGTATATGTATAGGGCATACCCCAGATTCCAGCTACCTGCCGCACCTGACGCCGTCCCACCACTGTTTCGATATAATACGATACTGTTCTTGCCTAGCGAACTCGGCTGTAAATAAATAATACATACTTGTTCCTAAATAATAAAGATCCTAACACACAAGCATATTATGAACACATGAATCACATTGACTGATTTGATATGAAAACACATTTGTTCTAACACTGTTTACAACTACCATGACTAAATGTACAAATGTTACAGTCTCCCCTAGTTAAGGGAATTTCGTCCCGAAATTAACTAGCTGAAGGTACTGTAAAAAGATGAGGGTACTTAAGCTTCATCTGGTCTTCAGGTTCCCAGGTGAACTCAGCACCGCGCTTGCCCTCCCATCGTACCTTTACGATCGGGATACGGCTGCGTTTAAGTTTCTTGACCCCATGATCCATGATTTCAACCGGACGTTCTATGAATTGCATGTTGTTTTGAATCTGAATGTCTTCCAGTGGAATCTGAACTTCATGATCCACCAAGCATTTCTTAAGATTCGATACATGAAAAGTATCGTGAACATTGCTTAGCTCCACTGGAAGTTTAAGTTTGTAGGCTACAGGACCAATCCTTTCCAGGATCTCAAAAGGTCCAACGTACCTCGGTGCAAGTTTCCCTTTCTTCCCGAATCGGACAACACCTTTCCAGGGAGAAACTTTGAGTAAGACTCGGTCACCGATTGGAAACTCAAGCAGTTTCCGACGTCGATCAGCATAACTCTTCTGCCGATCTCGTGCGGCCTTAAGCCTTGATTGAATGATTGTGATTTTGTCTGATGTTTCTTGAATGAGTTCTGGTCCTACGACCTGTGAGTCACCAATCTCGGTCCAACAGACCGGTGATCGGCACTTCCTACCATACAACGATTCGAATGGTGACTCACAGGTCGTAGGACCAGAACTCATTCAAGAAACATCAGTATCCCAACTCCCACCAAAGTCAATCACACAAGAATGAAGCATGTCCTCGAGTGTTTGGATAGTCCTTTCGCTTTGACCGTCGGTTTGGGGATGATACGCCGTGCTAAGATTAACACGAGTTCCCAAAGCCTTTTGCAATGATTGCCAAAAGCGAGAAGTGAAACGACTATCACGATCAGATATGATTGATGTTGGAGTACCATGACGCGCAATGATTTCGTTGATGTACAATGTGGATAACTTCTCCATTTTGTAATCCTCTCGGATCGGGAGAAAATGAGCAGATTTGGTGAGTCGATCAACGATCACCGAAATCAAATCGTAACCTCGCGGAGTTCTCGGCAACTTAGTTATGAAATCCATGGAAATTTGTTCCCATTTCCATTGAGGAATTTCAGGTTGCTGCAGAAGTCCCGAAGGCTTTTGATGTTCTGCTTTGACTTTGGAACATGTAAGACATTTTCCCACGTATAGTGCTATGTCTTTCTTCATTCCTGGCCACCAGTAAGATGTTCGCAAGTCTTGGTACATCTTATCTGCTCCAGGATGAACTGAGTATCGCGACTTATGAGCCTCATCACAGATGAGTGTGCGCAATTCTTCTGACTTTGGAATCCAGATGCGGCCATTGAGATATAACACCCCGTCAGATCGAGGTTCCAGTTTCTTCTCAATTCCGCAGTCTAAGTCTGCCTTAAGCTGATTGTCTGTTACTACTTGTTGTTGTGCAATACGAATCAAATCCTTCAAGTTTGGCTGTGTGTTGATCTCCATGGCTCTGACACGAATTGGTTTGACTGGTTCCTTACGACTAAGAGCATCCGCTACCACATTGGCTTTACCCGGGTGGTAACGAATCTCACAGTCGTAATCAGTTAGAAGCTCAACCCAACGCCGTTGTCTCATCTTGAGTTCTTTCTGATTAAGGATGTGTTGCAGGCTCTTGTGGTCTGTATTGATGACACACTTAGTACCATACAGGTAGTGTCTCCAAATCTTCAATGCAAAGACCACAGCCCCTAACTTAAGGTCATGAGTAGTGTAATTCTTCTCATGAACCTTAAGTTGTCTTGAAGCATATGCAATGACCTTGTCCCGTTGCATAAGTACACAACCGAGACCAAGGTTTGAAGCATCACAGTAGACAATGAAATCATCACTGCCCTCCGGAAGACTAAAGATAGGGGAGTTGCATAACTTCTGTTTAAGAAGTTGAAATGCATCTTCTTGCTTCTGTCCCCATATGAACGCTTGACTTTTCTGGGTTAATGTAGTAAGTGGCAAGGCGATCTTTGAAAAGTTAGCAATGAACCTTCTGTAATAGCCTGCCAATCCCAGAAATGAACGAATCTCTGTTAGAGTAGATGGGGTAGTCCAGTTCTTAATCGCCTCAATCTTTTCTGGATCTACATGTATCCCATCCTTGTTAATGACATGTCCTAAGAAGTGAACTTCTTTTAGCCAAAATTCACACTTTGAGAATTTAGCATAAAGTTGTTCAGCTCTTAGTAATTCTAAGACTTTCTTCAAATGATCTTCATGCTCTTGCTCTGTCTTGGAATAGATCAGTATATCATCAATAAAGAAAATAACAAACTGATCTAAGTAAGTTCTGCAGACTTGATTCATCAAATCCATGAACACTGCAGGTGCATTGGTCAGCCCAAATGGCATAACCACAAACACGTAGTGTCCATATCGAGTCCTAAATGCAGTCTTTGGTATATCCTCATCATTTACTCGCAACTGATGATACCCGGATCGTAAATCAATCTTAGAGAAGCAAGTTGCTCCCTGTAATTGATCAAACAGATCATCGATCCTGGGCAGAGGATATCTATTCTTGATCGTCAACTTGTTTAGCTCACGATAGTCGATGCACATACGAAATGAACCGTCTTTCTTCTTGACAAAGAGTACCGGAGCTCCCCAAGGAGAGAAACTCGGTCTTATGAAACCCTTGTCTAGAAGTTCTTGAAGCTGACTAGACAGTTCTTGCATTTCAGACAGTGCTAATCGATACGCTGACTTCGCCACTGGGTTTGCTCTAGGGACGAGATCGATTCTAAAGTCCACTTGCCTTATCGGTGGTAATCCAGGAAAGTCTTCTGGAAGCACGTCAGGATAATCTCTGATAACTGGAACGTCTCCAACTGTTTTCTTTTCGGGTTTCTTCTCTACCACGTGAGCCAAGAATGCATAATATTTCTTCCTCAGGTACTTCCTAGCCTTGATGCACGACACAATCTTCAATCCGCGGCAGGGTTTCTCGCCATAGATTCTCATCGTTTCGCCGGACGGTAAAGGAATCCGTATAAGTCTCTCCGAACATACAATTTCGGCATTGTTTTTGGATAACCAATCCATTCCTATCACAACTTTGAAGCTTCCGAGTGTCATAGGAATAAGATCGATGAGGGAAAGATGGTCGTTTAATCTTAATTCACAACCATGTATTATAGAATCTACAAGTAGGGTTTTACCATCAGCTACTTCTACGGTATAAGGAGCAGTAAGTATAGATGGTTGTATGTTAAACAAAGAAGCAGTATGAGCATAGATAAAGCTTTTATCAGCACCAGTATCAAATATGATAGAAACATAATGACCATTAAGCAGAAATGTACCCGTGACAACTGCTGGCTCCTCGCGTGCTTCGGCAGCTCCGATAATAAAAGCACGAGCAGTAGCAGTGTTGTTGTTGAGTTTTGGACACTGGTTTCTGAAGTGTCCCTCTGCTCCACAATTATAACAGACCCTTCCACCTGTAGCAGTAGGAGTTGTGGCAGCAGTTGTTACAGCAGCAAGATGTGCATATCGGCATGTAGCTGCCATGTGTCCCATCCGCCCACACTTGAGACACTTTTTGCATGGGGTAGTTGGTAGATGATGATATTGACACTTGATGCAAAGTGGAAACTGGCCAGTATAAGTCTTCCTGACTGTTGCAGATTGTGGCATAGCAGTAATGGGTGTGGCATGAGTGGGTGTAGCTGCAGTCAGGGCTGCAAAGTTCTTGATTGTCTTTTGCTTCTTCTTCTTGTGATGTTGTTGTTCAGGCTTCTTACCTTCATCGATCTATGCTCTCTTGTACCCCTTTCGGGTGAGCACCCCAGAATTAACGTATTCTTCGGTAAGGCTAGCTCCAAGATGAATCGCTGCCTCTAGAGTAGTGGGGTTATTCCCCATCACAGTTCCTCTGACGACTAGAGGTAAGCCTTCGATGTACTTCTCTATCCTGCGGGATAGAGGAGTAACCAGGTGTGGCACCAGAATGCACAACTCATGGAAACGAGTTGTATACTTTGCGTTCTCACCACTGTCTTGCACCAGATTCCACATCTCCACCTCAAGTTTCTTCATCTCATGTCGTGGACAAAACTTATCCACAAGTAACTTCTTGAAATCCTCCCATGGTAAAGCTAATGCGACTTCCCGTCCTCTGGTGTTCTTCTCAGAGTTCCACCAGGTGAGTGCGCCTTTGTGAAAAGCGCTCGAAGCCATTTTGACCTTCAGATTTTCAGGACATCCCGTGAAATCAAGAATATCCTCGATGCTCTCCAGCCACTACAGGTGGCCAGTAGCTCCTTCGGTTCCAGCATACTTAGGAGGCTTAGCATCATTGAACTGCTTGAAAGTGAAGTTAGCAGTTCCAGTGTTGGTAGCATTTGAGTTATGTGCTGAATCACTAGTACTTCCGCGAAGATTCTTGGTAATATTAGTGACCATGCCCGGAATGACATCTCTCATGTGTATAGCGATGGCTCGGGCAATCTTGTTGATCTCATCGTCGTTGCCACTTGTCGAACCCCCTCGGTTAGGATCACGTCGGGGAGGCATTCTACGAATAGAAGCCACAAGTGGGTCGGTAATGAGAAAAGATACAATTGAATTTGCATGATAAAATTAGTAATATATCCATACTACTAGTATTATCATTCAATTGTAATATGAGCATGTACACGTATAAGCAATCAGCTTATTAGCATACTTCCCATGTGAATGTGTATGATGTTCCATGATCTCACTCCACCAAACCTACACACTAACACTTTCCCCGATATACCGAAGGTAGCTTATATATAGGGCATACGAAAGGGTCAAGCAAACTGCCAGCCCAGACGCCATCCCACCACCGCTTCAATATACCACGATCATGTCCTTGCTAGTATTTGGCCAAATATTTTGTACTAATTTTCCATGTATGTTCCATTGATTAAGAATCCCATGATCTTTGATCAATTTGAACTTTGATTAAATCCATGATTGAACTATGATTATGTTATGTGTGCACCTACTAACAGTTGTTAACATGTAGAACTAAATCATATGCGTGCTCTACATTGTTATTGTTAAACTATGTTAGTAAGTACTAATGATGTAATCACTTAAGAATTTCACTTAAGGTTTACATTGAAAGAATGTTCACAACTTGATTGATTCATACAAAATGTTTGACCCATCCAAGTCTAAATAGCACAATGATTTGATTCACCAATGATTGTATCTCAAATGATTGTATCTCATGTGTTTGACTAATGTTCAATGATTCCAGTTGCTCCCGAATCTTTACTTCAAATACGAACGCTGGATTCCCCCTGACATACTGGGATAAGCTTATATATAGGGCTAGCTCTCACCGCCCACCACTTACCTCAGCATGTCAGCGTTAATCCTCCGTTTGTATTTGAAGATAAGATTCCAACTTTTGATTGATTATGATTATGAATGTGTAAACCCTGGTTCTTAATTTACTTGAAATTAAAACATTAGGTTTTAGTATGTGTGTCCTAGGTTAGTTAACTTAGGTTCTCAATGCTTACAGTATTGAGTATAATGATCCCCTGTGAGAACTTCAACTAAAGAATACTGTTACATAGATTCTAAGTTATAAAGTTCCTATGATAATGAATACCTGATAATGACAACATGACAAGGATTTCAAATCAAAGATTCTAAAATTATAGATCTTGACCTCTGAATTCCTATGATGAACATGATGAGGATTTTAGATCAAAGATACTAAGAATACAAATTTTTGCCTCTAAATTCCTCTGATGAACACTGATTGAGAATTCCAGATCGAGGATACTAAGAATACAGATCCTTGCCTCTAGAATCCTTTAATGAACTCTGTGTGAGAATTTCAGATCAAGGATACTAAGAATACAGATCCTTGCCTCTGAAATCCTTTAATGAATATTTTGAGAAATTTATTTCGGTTTCTAAAATTATAGAATTACAATTCAAATTCCTTGACTCGATATCTAATCTTAGAAAAGTGTCCCTAAGATCTTTCAAGCTTAATATAGACTTAATGCTTACTTAAGTTACTTAGATCCTAAGTATCCTCAAGCCTATAGCACTTAGTCCTATTGGGTAGCTTAGGTTATAGTCTAGGTCATTAAACATTGGGTTTTTCCTAGTTCTCTACAACCTTGGCTCTGATACCAACCTGTCACACCCCCTGCGTCGCGTGCGGAATCCACGGCGCAGTGACGTATGAATAGTTGAATCATGCACAAGTATTGATTAAGAACAACCACAACGGATTACTCAATTTCAAAATGTTTAGAGAGTTGTTTAGTTACACACAATCTATCTACCAAAAGAATGACAACTACAGACCCAAAATATAGTTTACAAAATAAGACTTCAAACAAGACAATTAAACAATCAGGATTTTAGTGTGTTTCTAAATCCATCCTAGCATGTTTCTTCATCTTGTTCTATCTGAATCGGTCTCCTTAGTTGTCCTTAAAATGTCTTACACCTGATTACCTGAAACACGTGAAAAGTAACTGTCAACTACAGAAGTAGTTGGTGAGAACAATAGGTTTATCATTTGTAAACATGAATTTGCAGTATAAGGCATATGTTTAAAGCAATAAATGAATTACATGGATGAGCTGCAACCCAAACAAACATCAAGTCTTTCAAACGAGCGTAAACAGTCCAAAGACTGCTTGCACAAAAGCCAACATATAATCAAGTCCCAAACTACGTTTGGAGTCAGAAAATTAGTCAGCAACATTGATAAAACCATACGTAACCAAAACCTGCAGTTAGCTTTTAAAACAAATTTAAAAGCTAACTCCAGAAATTGGTCTGCCCAAATGTGTCCGCTTTCCCTTGTTGTGATCACCCAGTACTAACGCTAATGAATATGAAACTTGATGTGTTTATAAGTTTGTTCACAACAGTGGACACCATGCTTTTGAACCTTGCTTTAAAACCAAAGATTTAATGCCTCATTTGATAACATGATTTGAAAACCTTGTTTGAAATACCATGAGTTGAATCCTTTGTTTGAACACCATGAAATGAATCCTTTGTTTGAACACCATAAAATGAATCCTTTGTTTGAAACCATTGATTGAATACATAGGATAGTGACCTTGTATAGTAACAAGGTTTATATAAAAGATTATTTTCGAAAACACGAGTTTATAGTAAAAGAGTTTATAAATCCCATTATTTAAAAGTGTTTGTCCTTTATAAAACCATTCGAGTAAAACTGATATAAAATAGTTCAAGGAAGCTTTATAAAACCTTGGAGTAGAAAATGTTTAACATTTGATAAAAACCCTTCAAACAGTTGATGAATCCTTTGAAATTGGTACAGTGAACCTGTAATGTTTGTAACATAGCATACACCTTGTATAGTGAAATACGATTATAAATATAGTGTTTGATCACGTGTTCCACCCCAAAACAGTTGTAAAACAGTAAAAGAGGGGCTACTGTTCTCACCTGTCTGCAGTAGACTCTGAACTATAACAAATAGCAAGTAGCAAACAGGACTTCTAACTGGTTCCTATATCATTGTAATGATACATAAGATATAAGATTTATAATTGTATAGACCTTGATTCATTGATTGACTTGTGTTAACATGAACTTGATTAACTCATGAATAACTTGTTCTCATGTTTAAAGGTGTTGTAAGAATTTGAACATCATGATTTTGAGTCACTTGATTGAGAGTTGTTCCATGTACAAGAAGTGTCATGATCTTTTATGCACAACTTGTGCACATAAAATAACAAGTGTTGATGAGTTTTGATATCCAATGTTAAAACATGTGATTTAAAGATATGTTATAATGTTTTAGCCCCTAATGATTATGACTTGATCATGAAATTAGGTTACGTTAAACTTATCCCAGATGCTCACTTCATAGTTAATGAGTTAAAAGACCATGATTCAACTTCAAGTTGGGCTCGTTCTAGGATATGTGTTCAAATTATGGGCCTTAGCCAATTGGGATATGGTGTTGGCCTAACAATGGGTATATGTCCATGTAATGGGCCAAAGGAGTATATTGGGCCAATTAGGATCATAATGAATCTAAAGAGATTGAATTGGGCCTAAAAGAATTGAGTTGGGCCAACCAATGTATATGTGGGCCATGTAATGTTCCAAGACAACATTGGACTAATTAGGGATCAAAATGGGCCGACCTAACTTCCTTGGGCTTGGTTTAACCTATGGGGCCGATTACTAGTGAAGTTGGGCCGCATGAAATTGAATTGGGCCGAAGAGATCTTGGGCTGCCAACTTGGGCAGCGAACCTCTTAGGTTCAAGAGGGGCCTAGGTTCGCTTCCGCCTGTAAATGGTTCGTCTTCATGTCAGGTTCGTGAGGCCATCTTTCCCCCTAAGGGTTCGGCTGATGCTCAACGAACCATGCAGGTTCGCTATGGTTCGCCGAGACCCCAAAGGTTCACAGCTCAGACCTATGGCAGCAAGGTTCGTCTAGCCATACAGGTTCGTGGCTCTAAGGTTCGACTGACTCGATGGTTCGTCTACTTGGGTTCGTGACACGATCAATCCTGCAAAGTTCGGCTATATCCCGAGGGTTCGGCTCTGGTGGACTGACGTGCATGGTTCGGGAATACTAGGGTTCGGCTTAATAAGGCTCGCCAGTTGAGAAAAGGTTCGGCCAAGAAAACCTAACTGGTTCGTCACTTTGAGGCTCGTGAAACCCATTAGGATTCGGCTGGTTGTGACCAGCGAACCATAGGTTCGTTCATGTTATTGGTTCGCCAAGAGAAGGTTCGGCAGCCCCTCCCCAGGGTTTGGCAACTGTTGCACTGGTTCGGCCAAAACCGCACCCCAGGAACCCTGGTTCAGCTCTTCTTCCTCCTCGAACCAATCAGCTCTAGACCCTTATCTATGTTTATCTCATGTCGTGATAGGTATGTAGGGTTGTGAAACCTCAAATGTAGCTATGTGTGTGTGTAACAAAACCCACGAACAAAACCCACTTTTTCAGAATATTCCTTGGATCGTACCTCGTTTTGGCAGGACAAAACTTCAGATCCTTTATACTTCTGTGTAGAGGATGTCGAGAGCTTTGCGTGGGCGCCAAGAACACCGAAATCCGTTCAGAAACGAGCGAGTTACGAGCGTTTGAAGTTCGGTTTTTAGAGAGAGAGAGGGTTGGACGAATTTCTAGTGAGAGAAAGGGTTGTTGGTGAAATAAATGAAGGAAATGGCCATCTTCATGGCTTTTATAGTCTGGGTGGCATTCGGGTTCGTTCCGGTCGCTCGGTTCGCATTTCCATCGCGTAACGCGTATTTTACGCGATTTTAAATAAGGATTATTATTCTCATCATTTTAATGAGTTTCAAAATTGTAAAAATGTAAAATAATATATATTTAATTATTTTTACTCTTTGTGTTTTGACAGATCGTTAAACAACCGCAATTACGTGTATACCCGCAATCGCGTACGTTTTTCGATCGTATTAAATGTTCAAAGTAGTTTAATGATAATTATAAGTTCAACATTCGTATCATTATGGATCGTCACCCATAACTATACTCAGTCTCGCTTACGTATTACGACTTTTGTTTAATTAATTGTCATAATATTCGTCTCAACACTACGTACTAACACTATCCCATTACACCGAACGCAGTATATGTATAGGGCATACCCCAGATTCCAGCTAGCTGCCGTACCTGACGCCGTCCCACCTCTGTTTCGATATAATACGATACTGTTCTTGCCTAGCGAACTCCACTGTAAATAAATAATACATACTTGTTCCTAAATAATAAAGATCCTAACACACAAGGACATTATGAACATATGAATCACATTGACTGATTTGATATGAAAATACATTTCTTCTAACACTGTTTACAACTACCATGACTAAATGTACAAATGTTACACCATTTTTTTATGATAACGAATTTGTTTTTATGTTATTTCGTACTGTAGAATTCTTTTCCTTGTGGAATCATTTTCCCGCGAGAAGTAATGAAAACAATGATAGAATGGACTGCTACCTATGTCTAGATCGCAGATAAATGGAAATTTTATTGATAAAACATTTTCAATTGTAGCCAATATCTTATTACGAATAATTCCGATAACTTCAGGAGAAAAAGAGGCATTTACTTATTACAGAGATGGTGCGATTTGATTTTTTTTATTACTTTCAGTCTTACGAGAAATACACATGACTCGTGATCCGGAAAAAAAAGAAAAGAAAAAATCTACGCTTGTTGAAGGTAAAGTTTGGAAATAGAACAATTCCTTCTGTCGTGTATCCTCGATTAATGCAGCCTCAGACGCTATGTTTCAATTCTCGATTCTTGTATTGAGCGAAAGGTTATACCTATGGTTCGGTATTCCAGGTTAATTCTAGTCCACTAATACCAATAGGCAGCAGAGGGGAAGAAGCACTACACCTAGGAATCAACAACACTAAAACTTTGTTATAAATTATCCCTTTCTTTAGCAGGCTTGGGACTAAAAGAATGGTTGGGACAACAAACATCCATCTCGTTTGTATTTTGGATACCCGTATAACCATCGAAGACTGTTGAAGTGACTAATTTCTGGAAATTGGGGAAGCGTTGAAAACAAAGAAATTGTTGGAGTTATCGTTTATCTCTAGTACCAATACGTTTGATGTTAAGAAAAGATCTCTCGCAGTAAGGTTGGCTAGAGATTTCTTGTAAAAACACTAGCCCTACTCAGTTCATAATGAGAATATTTTGATCTTCTTTATCATTTTTTCATTATGTACATAAGGGAGGAGACGTATGAGATGAAAATCTCATGTACGGTTCTGTAACAGAGATTCTTTGAAATGAATGACGACCGTACCAGATGTCAGCTCAATCCGAAGGAAATTATGCGGAAGCTTTACATAATTAATATGAAGCTATGAGACTAGAAATTGATCCCTATGACCGAAGTTATATACTCTATAACATAGGACTTATCCACACAAGTAACGGAGAACACACGGAAGCTTTGGAATATTATTTTCGAGTTATATTGGAATAAGTAACGGGTCAAATGCCCAATTTGACTAATTTCAACAATGGGTCAACCACCTAGTTTGACTAATTTCAATAATAGGTCAACCACCAAGTTTGACTAATTTCAACAATTTGGTCAATCACCTTGGTTTGACTAATTTCAACAATTTACTCAATCACCCAGTTTGACTAATCTCAACAATGGGTCAACCATCTAGTTTTGGTTAAATAACCAAATTAAATTCACCCACATGTGGATTACCCCGAAAGCCATACTAAGGTAGACTTACATGCCAAACCCAATGCCATTCCAAGATGGACTTACATGACAAACCCAAAGCCATACAAGATGGACTTACATGTTCTTTCACACAAATGTGAATCATCACCAAATGCCATAATTCATGGTCTTATTCCACACGAATGTGGATCAAACCCCAATTCTTGTGTCACTTATTATCAAACCCATTATGACAGTATATCAAGTTATGTTATTCTAACATAACTTTCATTAACCACAACAAGACTCATACAAAATAGTCAACATTCAACATACCACATCAACACTAATATGACTTATGGTTCCATATTTAGTGAGTAGGTTACTCACCTTAGCCCATAGGATCATCACCAAAGTCCACTTGTCCTTTCCTCGGGTCTTTGACTTGTTCCTTTGACTTTGACCACCACTATCTAGTTGTATTACACACATACAACATGCAAGAAATGATCAAAATGTTGTTCCTAGATGATTATCACTAAGAACAACAACATTTAACACCTTCCAAATACCCAAATTTCGTATTTCACCATACCCACTCATACCCCATGTGAGACCCACAAAATTTATACCAAAAACACCCAAAAATTCATACCTTATTGTAGTTTCAAGAGAGAAGAACTCAACTATGCACTTGCATTCAAGATCAAACCGTAAATCGAGCACCCATTTGATCAATCTTATGGTTTAGGGTTTTCTCCTTTCCCTTTCTTCTCTTGAACGACACACACCAAAAATAAAATGGGAATATGAACTTTGACCATAGTCAAAGACTTATCCCTTCCATTTTAATCTTTGGTCAATTGTTACATTTGGTCACTCAATCTTTTAAAACATTTAACTAGTATAAGTAACATAATCAAACTAGTTGCTAGTTAATTCTATTACGCCAATTGTTATTAAAACACCCACCGAAATAAAATATAAATACTTTTCCGCCAATTATATTATATTTTAATATTTCCCAAAATGGGTCGTTACACATAAAAATCGAGGTAAAATGAAGCTCCAACCTACGGTTTTTAGGGTTATTCTCAAAACCGAACAAATGATCTTGTAAACCGGTTTAAACCATCAAACCATATAGGATTTACATGAAAAAGAGTTTGGATTACTTGGTCTTTTTACATATGCAATAAATTAATAAAATGGATATTTTTCATTTTAATTAAACTTTTTAGATCAAATTTAATGGAATTCGCTAGTGAGAACAGGTCTGTGTGAACACACAACAAAGAATCACTATGCATATGAATTAATGAATGCTATGAATTTACAAGTCTATATCGACATATAACAAAGGAAATTCAGAATATTTTTTAAAATATCATTGATGGCATAATTTGTATATATATATATATATATATATATAAATCAACTCTCAATCCATTTTTGTTGATATCAGTTGGTGCATGTCAATTTTATGAAGGTAATCCTACTAAATCATGACATTTATTAATCTATTGCTTAGTATCACTTAAGTCAAAGTATCTAAACTTGTCCTATTCTCAAATCAAAATGTTCAACTTAATCATATATCACTTATATGCCTCAATACACACATTAAACTCTATCATTTTCCTATGCGTAACTTCATAAACTTCAATTCTAGAAATTTAGTAAATCTTAATTCAGAATAAATCAAATTCCCATCATTTTTCATAAAGTATGGATTCAATTTTCAAAAGTTATATTATTTTAGACTACTGACAATTAAACTTGAAAAATAAAAGTAAAAAATATAAAAGCATTATGGAGAGTTTTAAAGAAACAGTGGTGGGAGCCTCAGTGTCGTTCAGATTTAGGGCAATGCTTATTTTTGTGGGAGTGATGGTGACTTGTTGACCAGCAACCACCGAAGCAATGCTTTCAACAGAGTCATCCTTTATCACCAAGGATGAGTTTGCCCAAAACTGGTTTAGAGCAACTTCTAAAATAGAAGGGTTTAGAATGAGAGCAGTATGAGCAAAGAAGTTTACCAGAGTGTCGATTGCTTCGTTGTAGTGAGCGTAATCAGAAGATTTGACAAGGTAAGCTCTGAGGTTGTGGATCAGCTTGATTTTCAAAACATTAGATGCCATTTTTGCGACGATGAACACCAGATAATTATGGGCGCAAAGTATGAGTGCAAACTTTGCTTTAGAGAAAAATGGATGAGGAAGTTTAACCGTTCACACACAAAGGCGGTTTCAAAAATAAAAACTGCCATTACTTATATAACATATCAAAAGCTTTACCTTAGGGTTTTTACCCATTGGACAAACCTGTGATTATAAGAGAGAAGAAAAAATGACAAACGTTCATGCACACCCTGAAGTACATACAAAGCTTTGTAAGGAATAAAGCCTGGTCCAATGCCGTTACACCATCATCATGAGCATCAAGCTTAGACAGAATCCATGTAATTGCATCGTGCCTGGCGACATGCCTTCGCCATGAGCAGCATTCAGCATTCAAAGTTGAACGAAGAGTTTTCTTGATCAAAGGAAGATCAAGCAACTTTGTTGAGTTACTGTGAAAGAACTGAAGGACTTAAGAGGGTAACCGCTGATATAAATAATATCAGTGATCAGTAGAGAAGAGAGGGGTAAAAAGGTAAAATGCAAGGATATTATCGATCAGCGAGCACAATTTATGAGGCTCAATTCAATTAATTGTAGGGGGTCTAATCTTGCAGAGCGATTAGTGACAGTCAAATCAGACGTAAGTCTCAAGAATTAGTTAACTATAGAGAAGAAAAGTTAACCACGGAGGACATTTTTAACATCGGAAGAACCTTATCCTCGGAATGAAAGTAACCATGGATAAGTAAAGAGGTTAAAAGTCTGAGAAGAAAAAAAGACGTTGGAAGAGAAATAAACCACGGAAGGTTTAAAGTGTAACAACGGAAGTTTTAACCGTGGATAAACATGAAACAGAGGTTATCATAACCACTGAACCTATCCGTGTTATGGGGTAACCACTAAGAGAGACCAAGGTTGCTTCATCAGTGGTTTATCAAATATCCGTTGTTAGGATAATCATTGAAGATTATCCTTTTATGTATTTATTTAAAGGTTTAAGATACACATTCTTAACCATGTTTATTAGCTCATATTTATCATTCCCAATTTGGACACAAACTTAGAAAAAGTTGAAGAGTCCAAGGGTTTGGTAAATATATCTGCTATTTGGTCACTTGTAGAGACGTGTTCTGGGACAATTAGTCCTTTTTCAAAACAACCTCTAATGAAGTGATGCCTTATTTCTATGTGTTTGGTTTTTGAATGGTAGACATGATTCTTTATTATGTTTTTGGCATCTTTGCTGTCTATTAGGAGAGGTGTTTTTTGTTCAGTTATTCCAAAATCCAGTAGTTGGTACTGCAACCAAAGGATTTGGGCAGTGCAATGGGCTGCTGCAATGTACTCAGCTTCAGCAGTTGAATTTGACACCGATGTTTACTTTTTTTGCTTTGCCATGACACTAAGCAATTTGCAAAGAACTGACATCCTTCTGAAGTTGACTTTCTTGTGAGCGAGCATCCAACATAATCACTGTCTGAAAAACCAACAAGCTTACAAGTTTGATTAGCAGGATACTAGACACCTAGCACAGGAGTGCCTTTAAGATATCTGAGTATCCTCTTCATAAATGAAAAATGTGATTGTTTGGGGGCTGATTGGTATCTTGCACAGACACATGTTGCATACATGATGTCTGGCCTAGATGCAGTCAGATTCATCAAAGGTCCAATCAAGCACCTGTAGAGGGTTTGATCTACAGGTTTACCATTTTCATCTCGACTTATTCCTAGACTTGTAGCCATGGGTGTAAAAATTATTTTTCAATCATTCATATCAAATTTATTTAAAAGATCCTTTACATATTTAGATTGATGAATGAAAGTCTCATTGGGGGTTTGTTTTACTTGGAGTCCTAAAAGTGTTTTTAATTCACTTAAAGCACTCATTTCAAACTTAGAAGACATTAATTTAGAAAATTGTTCACACAAGGAAGGTTTTGTTGATCCAAAAATGATGTCATCGACATAAATTTGGACTAGCAAAAGTTCCTTGTCTACCCTCTTGATGAACAAAGTCTTATCAATGGTTCCCCAAGAAAATTTATTAGAAAAAAGAAATTGAGAGAGAGTATCATACCATGTTCTGGGTGCCTGTTTCAGACCATAAAGTGCTTTGTCTAGTTTGTACACCCAATCAGGATGATGAACATCATCAAATACTGGAGGTTGACACACATAGACTTCCTCCTTTATTGTCCCATACAGGAATGCACTTTTTATATCCATTTGATATACCTTTATATTTGGGATATGGCAAATTCTAGGAAGAGTCTGATGGCTTCTAGTCTGGCCACGGGAGCAAACGTTTCATCATAATCGATGCCTTCCTCTTGGCAGTACCCTTGCACTACCAATATGGCTTTATTTTTGATCACGATGCCTCTGTCATCTGTTTTATTTCTAAATACCCATCTAGTTCCGATAGGGTATTTTCCTGCTGGCAAGGGGCAGATAGTCCAAACATTTTGCCTTTTGAACTGTAGTAGTTCATCTTGCATAGCCTCTACCCAATTATTATCTTTAAGTGCTTTCTGATATTTGGAAGGCTCAACTTGGGACAAAAAGGCTGCATGAAGGCAGAAGTTCGAAATCTGGCTCCTAGTTTAAACACCTTTATTTAAATCACCTAAGATTTGTTCTAGAGGATGATTTATGCTGAAGGGAATGATGTCCAAACAATTATTTGAAGAGGCAGCATCAGAAGAAGGTGAGTTTTCAGTGGGTCTAGGAGAGTTTTCCGAAGGGGAAGGATGAACATGTTCAGGAACATCTACAAGTACATTATCCAAGGTTGGGGATAAAGGAGTAGATATTTGTTCATCTTGGTCTTGAGAATTTATTTGATAGGAAGGAATGGAGGTAAAGAATTTAGATACAGAACACTCTTCAAGAGAGGATAGATCTTCAAAAGTTTGACATGATTCTGAAGAAGGAGAAGAAGAAGGGGTGGAAGAGATATAGGTGAAGCTTTCAAGATCGAAGAGGTCATTAGGAGCAGAAGGGAAAGATGAAGTTGATACAGATTCATTGAATTTTACATCAATAGTTTCCTCAACAATTTTGGTCCTGAGATTGAAAGCTTAGTAAGCCTTAGAGGTCTGAGAATATCCAACAAAATATCCAGAGTCAACTTTAGCAGCAAACTTGGATAAAGAGTCTTTTGTGTTCAAAATGAAACACGGACACCCAAAGACTTTAAAGAAAGAAATGAGAGGCTTTATGTTATGAAGGACTTCATAGGAAGTCTTGTTATGTCTTTTCACAATGTGAAATCTGTTTAAGACATAGCAAGCAGTGTTTACTGCCTCAGCCCAGAAGGATAAAAGCAATCCTGAATCTGCAAGCATAGTTCTTGCAGCTTCAATAAGTGTCCTATTCTTTCTTTCCATAACTCCATTTTGAGCAGGAGTTATAGGAACACTATATTGTCTGAGAATTCCTTTAGAAATGCAGAACTTATCAAGAACTTGATTCTTGAATTCCGTCCCATTATCACTCCTTATTGTCTTGACAGGAAGACCAAATTGTCTTTTAAGTTGGGTTATAAGCGCAATTATTTTATCAGAAGTCTCATCGTTGCTGAAAAGAAAGAAGGTACAACAAAATCTTGAGTAATCATCCACAACAACTAAACAATATTGCTTTCTTGCCAAACTGGCTACCTTCACTGGACCAAAAAGATCCACATGAAGTAAATTGAGACAGTTAGTTGTTTTGGACTCCTCAATAGACTTATATGATGTTTTCTGTTGCTTTATCTTTAAGTAAGATTTACATTGACCTTCATAGTGAAATTCTTTGGAAGGTAATCCTCTTACTAAAGAAAGGGTATAAAGCTTATGAAGAGGTTAGTGGTTAAGGTGACTAAATCTTCCGTGCCAAAGGGCAGTTTCAGAAGATGATGCTTTGGCTATCAAACAAGTAGGAGAGGATGTTTGAGAATCAGTGGTCATGTCTACAACGTAAACATTTCCACTTCCTTTTGCCGTTAGCAAGGTGTGTTGATCAATTAAGATCTATATTTTTGAATCTATTTCGGGAGAAAGAATTTTGCAACTATCTTTGGTGAAAAATGAACTAAAGCTCTTGTCAGCTAGTTGAGAGATGCTTAAGAGATTAAACTTGAGATTTTCAACTAAGCTTACATCCTTGAAATGCAGTTTTCCACTCAGGACAGAACCAGACCCTACTATCCAACCTTTTGCATTATTTCCGAAGGAAACAAAGCATCCATTCTTTGGAATGAAGTTATTTAAAATGGATCTGCATCCTGTCATGTGCCTAGAGCCTCCACTGTCCAAATACCATAGATGATTTTGGTTTGAAGAAGGTCTCTGCACATGAGAATTAATTGCAATAGGTTAGATATGGGTCTTGTTTTTATTTTTAGAAGAAAGAGAAGATGCTTATTTGTTTTGCTGAATGTTATTCATCAATTTCTGCATCATCAGTATCAGCTGTTGCTGATTTTGATGCAAGATATTGATTTGTGAATCCACGAAAGAAGGGTTCACATCATCAGGAGAATGGGCAGCAGAAGTCACCATGTGATAAGAAGGTGGTGTTCCAAGGATGGATGGCCCAGGAGAAGCAGATGGAGGAGAAGACAAGTGAAGAGATGGATGGGAGTTAGATCTTATTGAGCTGTTAGCTGAAGATCTATTAGCCTTCTTTGATTTCTTCATCTTATTAGGGAGGTTCCCTTTAGATGAGGAAACCTGTTCGGTTTTCAATCTTTCAGCATTCAGGTTATCTCTTGTTTTCTCTAAAGGAGTTTTTGTCCAACATTTTTCCGTAGTGTGATTATACTTGAAACACTTTAGACAAGCCGGAGATAGAGAGGAATAGTTAGGGATAATAGGCTTATTTTCCTTCATTATTGGATAGAGTGGATGAGGATGAGAAGGAGGAAATATGATGTCAACCATGGGCCTCTTTCCTTTGTCAAGGTGGGCGACATGATTATCAGAGGTTTCAAGAAGAAGTGTACCTTCCGAACTTCGAGTAGAGCTCATGGTTGGAGCAATCTCAGTTTGTTCAGAAGAATTATTATTGTGATCACTTTCCAAGGGTGTTTGCTCCAGTTTTTCAACGTTAGTTTCAGTGGGATAAACAAACGTAGGAAACTGCCTAGGTTGGTACACTCTTGGAGATGTGATTTTTATGGATGTAATTTCATTCGGAAGAAAGGTGTGGGCGATGGGTTTAGAATCAGTCTCTTTTATTTCATTGTCAATCGGGGTATAGTCCTTTGGAGGACTAGTATGATTATACCCGATTCCAAATTTGGCATTGCTGTGAACTTGCTTACTTAAAAGCATTTTGAACCCTTTGCAGGATTCAACCCACTTGTCATAGCTGACCTTGGTCTGAGACAGTTCATCTCTACAAGCTGCATATTTTTCATTTTGCAAATCAAATAGAGCTTGTAGGTTGGATTTTTCAGTCATTAGGATAGAGATTTGATTGTCTTAATTCTATTAATTTTTCTGTTTCAGAATTTTTATTATCTAGTAGTTGCTCCAACTCCTGATTTTTTTGTTTAAGCAACATGTTGGCTTTCTTTGTTTTTGCAAAAGCCAGAGCACGCATCGGTACACAGTTTTTCTAGAGTAGAAGAAGATAATTGCGCATTAGGAGTGTGTGCAGCTGGTTGTACAGAAGGAGTATAGTCATCACCAACAGCCATGAGAGGGAAATCATTTGGTTAAGAGGTGATGAGGGCATAGCCTACATCTACAGGCAGGCTGCTCCAGTCGTCGTACTCTTAGGTGAAAAGAGCCGGTTGACTAGAAGAAGGGGACTGGACAGCAGGGCCTGGTATATTTATTTGAGAAGGGGATGGTGCAACAATTTAAAGAGGTGTAGGAGTAAGTTGATACATGCTACAATTGGCAGCTGGTACAAATTGTACATTGGTAGGAGGAGGGGTCTGTACAATGTGTGCTGACTCCTGAGAATTGTTGTGCCTTCTGAAAGATGAGGAAGAAGAAGAAGAAAAAGTTGCTGAAGAAGTATGTGATTGTGAGTTAGGGAAAGTCACATACGGTGAAGAATTTGAGTTGGGAGCGTTTTTGCATTCCCTGGCAAAGTGTCCAGTGCCATGACATCTATAGCATTGGACCTTAGCCTTATTTAGGCTGAACCTGGTTTTCCCATGAATACCAGGAAATTTCCTTCCGTTACTCTTGTAGAACTTATTCGTTCTTATGCTCAAGAGGACCAGTTGGTGAAGAATGTCCATCTCTTCCAAGTCATCACTTGGAACTTGATGGAGATAATCCATGATAAAGCACAGATGATCAGAAATAGGAGAGTGGTCATCACAAGAAGAAGAAGTGATGCCAGTGGTTATGTCTATGTATTCATCGTAACCCTGATCATTTGTCTCAGAGTTATGACTTAGAAGAGTTGTGTTCCCTTGAAAGTACTCTTCAGTTGATTTACCAGACTTTATTAGTTTTCTTTTCTGCTCAATCTCTTACTCAAAGGTGACCAACTTACCATGGAGTTGGGTAAGCGAGAGTTTGCCAAAGTCTGGAGAGGATCTCATGACAATGGAATAAGTTTCCAATTTTTCAAGCAGAGATCTCAAGAAGCGATTCAGAACATAGACAGGGGGTACACTTGACCAACTAGTTTTAATTCATTTAAGAGAGAAGTGAATCATTCAAACTACTGAGTCAATGACTCATTATTTAGTTGGGAGAATGTCTCGTATTGTTGAGCTAATATCTCCCTGGTATTAGCCACAACATCTTTGGTACGACTGAATTGCTCTTTTAGAGCATCCCACAAGTCTTTAGCAGACTCGTCGTGAAGAAGGCCAGAGTATATTTCATTACGAAGGGCCATAGCCAGTTGAGCATGTGCCTTTGCATCAAGCTCCAACTTCTGGTAATATTCTTCGGTATAATTCTTCGAATCTTTCAAGACATTGTCTCCAGTCTCCGTGTCAAAACCGTTGGTTTATGCAGTCCGAACATGACAAACTTCCAACATCTTGTATGATTATTGGACAGGAAGTGTAACATGCACCTCTGCCAAATGTTATATTGGTGCCTAACCAAGATTGGTGGATTTGAGGCAGAACCGGTGTTATGAGGGTCTAGGGTGAATTTCTCCGCCATTGGTTCACAAACAGTTATAAGCAAATCAACAAGTGATGATTTCTCAAAGTGATTTGTTAGAATGATTTTTGAACACAATTTAGTTCAAAAACCAAACTCTTGCAGACTTAAAGAAAATAGAAAGACAGAAGAGACATAACTCAGAAAACTAAACAACAAGATATCAGTGAGAGCTTAGAGTTTTAGTCTTGATGGTTAAACCAAGACTAAGGACAAGGCTTTGATACCAATTGTTGAACTACAGAAACCTCGAGGAGTAGCTGTTTCACCAGGAATAAGGCTTTAGACACTTATTCAAAGCTTTGGTTTTCGCTCCCTCTAAAGTTTTGCACAAGGTTATTTTCGTTGTTTAGTTTTCTTGCTTAGAAAGAGAGAAGAGAACAGACAGAAAGCATAAGGAATTTTTGGTGAAGTAATTCATTTTATTCAGAGAATGTTGGGACTTAAATACCAAAACATTCTGAGATACAAGACAAGAAATAATAAGACAAATAACTGACATTGTTACAGACACTAAAACAACAGAGTAGTACAAATACAAAGTCAACAACAACGGAAACAAGAGTCTTGAGGAGTCTTCAGGTCTTCCGAGGTTGAAGTAGTTGTGCTGATGTTCAGTGGTTATTGTTTCGGAAGATGATCATCGGAAGCTGATTAAGTAATCAGTTATTTCGGAAGAGAAGATTGTCTTCCGAATCATTTGACTTCTTCCGATGCAGTGGTTGTCTTCCGAAGATGTCATGATCAGCTAGTGTCTTCTGAAGTGGATAAGTTCCGCGGTAGTTCTTTTTGGCGAAGCTTTCGCTGTTGGTCTTCCGATGCTGACTAGCTTCGGGATACCCTGCGAGATAACATGCGATAATGGGTGTGAGTTCATCGGCAGGAGAACCACAAACTTCTGTGAAGCCTGGGGAATAAAAATGATCACTTCTACACCTGTACATCCTCATGCTAACGACCAAGCTGAATCAAGTAATAAAATTATCATAAACAATCTCAAAAATAAGTTGGGATCCAAGAAAGGAAAATGGGCTGAAGAACTCCCATTTATCCTCTGGGTAGATAGAACAACCACAAAGAATGCGACTGGTCAAACACCATTCTTATTAGTATTCGGTTCTGAAGCAGTACTCCCAATTAAGATAATTATCCCTACTTCGAGAACAAGTCTACAAACTATAGAAACTAATAATGAAGTATTATCTCAGGATATTGATACTATCGATGAAATTAGGGATATTGCAAAGATTATGTCACACCCCCTAAGTTCCCACGTGTGGTGTCAGTTCACATGGGTGTGACATTGCCAGAATCATAGCTCATGGTCATATAGAACAACTCTATACGGGTTTCAAAATACAATGTTTGTCATCATAAAAGTTAACCAATAATAGTTTGCAGCGGAAATACAAATGTTAAGGCAGTGGAAACTAATAAGTTCAAAATGCAGCGGAAATAATTGTCAGACACTACATTATTTTAATACATAACATAAATAAAAATTGTTTGTTTCAAAAGACATGAAATGCATGCAAGTCCTGAGCTCATTCTCTAAGTGCATTCCTGTCCTTATGCCAGTCAGCTAGTTACCTAAGAATACATGTATAAGAAAAGGTGTCAACACATAGCTTGGTGAGTTCACAGGTTTTGATATACATATAGATAATAATCAAAATGTTTGTCATGTGTCATGCTCTTTATGAAATATTAGTCCCGAGTCCTTGGCTCCAAGTGTCATTGTGTCACTACCGAACTAGACTTGTTAGTCCGTGCCTCCACCATGTCTCGTAATAACAATGGCATGATAGGCCTAGATTTCACGTGTTTCGACCTCCGGTCAGTATTGTGCCACGTGGGGTTCGTCACACCCAAACAGATATATTCAAACTCACCTCGTTGTTTGTACATTAACCGTAAGACTTAGCGAGGGCTTGTTACTATTACAACACTTATGTTTGTCTAATAAACCAGCATACACAATATGGTTGTACAAGTAATAAATGTTTGACTCGATTCAACTAGTATTCTCCCCCTATTTGAAAAGTTTGTAAAAGGGTTAAAGAGGGGCCGTAAACTCACCTTAGTGAAAATCAAAATATGCGTAAGCTCCTGCTTCGTAGGCGTGTTGGTCACCGGCTACCTATATCGTATAGCTTACGTGAGTTTGTGTAAGTGACCGTGTTCTTGTTTGTGCTCAACAACCCTCGGTTGTTATGTTAGTCTATGTCGGTCCACATTGACCCTGTTTGTCCGTGGTTGATCGTGTTTAACCGTGTTTGACCGTGTTTGACCGTGTTTGACCGTGTTTGACCGTGTTTGACCGTGTTTGATCGTGTCAAGTCAACGACCCGTTGGTGAACCATGTGTTGGTTGTGATTTGTGCAACATTTGTGATCGTGCTCATTGTGTGCAAAATGCGCTAATCATGTTTATGGACAACTTACTAATTATAGTAAGTTTCCGTTTTCAGCAAGTTCCACTACACTTATCGTTTTTAAAGATTGTAGCATGCTTATTAGTCCTATGCGATCATGTTATCACTTAGCACATTGTTGCATATAGTCAAATGAATATATAAACCGTTTTCATTCTTCAAAGTTTCCTAAAATGGAAAGTTTGCTAGTTTTGACATACTTAACAACAATAGTCACAATACTTATTACACATTAGTCATATTACATAATGTTAGGCCATTTAGCATGTACAAATCATGTCTTGCATTTCTATTTCAAGTTTTTACAGCATAAAGTTACTAAAAGTAGTAACTATGACTAAATGTTTATCAATGACCAAATCTATCGATCCTAATCATTTCCTTATGCTCATATCATCATAATACGTCATAAATCATTATCTAAACATGTCCATTTCACATCTATAATCATCTAACAAGATTTGAGTTATAAAAGTTAGTATATATAGTAAGTAGGTCCAAAATGACCATAAATCAATATCTAATCCATTCTTATGCCACATATCATCATAATATCCCACAAATGATCTCCATATCCACATGCATGTTCGTAATTTCACCCATATCATCATGTTGTAACAAAAAAGTTACTATAAATGGCAAGATTCTCAAATGACCAAATTTTGACCATCTAAACCATAGTAAACCTTGTAAATACATTTGAATATCATCAGGAATCATTTCTTAACAACCAAAATCACCTAATATACTTTAGATTATATATGCATGTTATTATTTTCACATCTATGATCAAGTTATGCATTATGACCCATCTACAACATCATTAATCATCATAGATCATGCAAATACATTATTATATCATTCTAGATCATCAAAATGAACAATCAAATCATCAAACCCAGATTAAAAACATCAAAATTTCGTGCATGTGATGCTAGTGTGATTGCATGTGGGTTTCATGCCTTGTATGTGCTTGTATGGGGGTTGGGTGTGTGTTTTGGTCATGGAAGTTACCTCACAAGGTCTTGAATCACCAAGAATGGGGTTGTAGCAGCTTCAAGGACTCCTGGGAATAGCCTTTCAACAGATGTGAGTGATGGTGGTGGTGTTCAAGCCTTCAAGTCTCTCTCTCTTCCTGTTTTCAAGCTTCAATCTTCCATCCTTGAGCTTCTAAGTGCTTAACAATGGCTTACAGGGGGTATTCAGATGGTTTTTGCAGGGATAAAGTCGAGAGGTTTCATGCAAGGTCAGAGGTAATGATGAAAAGGGGCAGGATAGCTATGATTGTCTTGGTTTTATAAAGATTTGGTGTCTAGATGTCGTCGCGTATCGCCAAGGGGTCCCTATGGGCTTGGCGTACCGTAATGAATTTCAGGATTCAAAAATCCCTGCCCATCCTTCGCGTACCGCTAAGGATCTCTCCGGGGTCTTTAGCGTACCGCGAAGGATCCCGGGTGAGCCTCATTCGACCAATTTCAATGGTTTGGATCGTTTTTCGACGTTTTCTCGCTTATGGGATATTGTTCGGCATCGTTTGAACTCTCAAGTTCAATGTTTGAGCATTTTGTGATGTTTCTAGAGTTTAGTTACATGATGTGCTAAACGTTCACCAACGTTCGTATTTTTTTAGACACGTGTGTGCGTGTTGTGATAATTCACCGAATTATCGTGTTTGTGTCAGTGTTTGTGTTGTCGTGCTACATGTCACACTAAATTAAACTAATTCTAGTGCCATGTACACAATTATCAATTAAATAAACATTTAATTAAAGCAGATGCTGACCTGGATTTTGCGGGGTGTCACAGATTAGGATGGCCACCTATCAGCAAAAGATGGCTAAATCCTACAATAAGAATATAAGGATTAGAAGATTCCAAATTGAAGATTTGGTTCTAAGAAAAGCATTCCAGAATACCACCAACCCAACAGATGGAAAGCTTGCCCCAAAATGGGAAGGACCTTATAAAATCGACTCCGAAGCTGGAAAAGGAGTCTTACAAGTTAACCACTATGGAAGCTGAACCTCTTCCAAGGGCATGTAATGCCATTCATCTTAAAACCTACTTTATATGATTTTTATCACCATGAAATATTTTTACTTACACATTTATGATCTGATATCCCTACACTCATATCTTGATATATTCTAAAAATTTCTTGACACTAACTTAAGCATCAGAGGGGCATTAGGATTCCTGAAGCCTATATTTACAAAATATTGATGTTTTGCAGGTATTGCTAGAGAATATACGAGGCTATATGTCTCAGCCCAAGTTTTGACCTGACATCAAAACTTGATCAAGACCCCCGAAGAGACTATGTGTCTGGTTGCGAAGTTTTGACCTGAAATCAAAACTCTGTAGAAGACCCATGTAGAGACTAGCTGGTGCAAAGTTTTGACCTAAAATCAAAACTCATTGGACTTTTGTCTCTCAAACGAACTAGGGTTCATACACCCTCGCAAGTAGCACACGTATATCATCTTATAGTCCAAAATAATGGGACATGTACACGCATGAGTGGCTGACAATTTCATTACCAAGGGTTATAATCATGGATCCTCCGAAATATCCCAGTATAGTTGTAGATTTTGGGACCAGTACACGCATGAGTGGCTGACAATTTCACTTTCAAAGACTATTACCAGGGATCCTTCGAATTATAACAGTCATATGCTAAAAAACTGGGCCTGAGTCGCCAGTATAATCGGCCTTATCGCCAGTATCTTCGGCCTTAGTCGCCAGTATCTTCGGCCTCAGTCGCCAGTCTAACCGGCCATAGTCTCCAATATATTAGGCTTGTCCCAATTTTTCTTGAATTTTGAATACGTGCAGGAACTGACTTTCAAGAATATTTCGGGATATCGCATACACCTACAACATACCTAAGAATATCGAGGTATGTAATTATTATATTATGTTAACAGAGATAACGAAGGCTTCAAGAATGAGTCTACTCTTTCAAGGAGTTGGTATTTATTTCATAACCTTTTCAATATTCTACAACAATCTTAATTTCTGATTATGCTATGATGAAATTAGCGTTATAAATACCTTCACTTAGAAATATCTGATTAATACGAATATTTCTAGAAAATACATCACCCAAATAATGAAAAATATAGTTATATTCTTAATTTACTTATAATCACTATCCTGATCAAGATAGTCGAGACTTTTCTTAGTTATTATAAATATTCTAAAACATTTTAAGGAAAATAATAATATTTGCGAAACACAAGCGTTTGACATGCTAAAGATGATATAACTTTTTACCAAAAATATCCTTAAAACATCCTTAAAATAATTCAAAGCTATATTAAAACACAAGACAATATATATATATATATATATATATATATATATTCTAATATTGATCCAACAAAATATCATGAAATATGTTCAAGGATAACTAGAAAGTCAAAATATTAACCATTATATATAAAATCAGTATACTAGGCTTCGCCATGTAAACACATGGTCCCTCCATCCAATATACTGAAACTGTCAAGCAAAATACTAAGGATATTTTAGGCTTCGCCATGTAAACACATGGTCCCTCCACCTTAAAATCCAGAAATATTCTGCCCATCTTGGGACTTAACATCACAACATTGTTCAAAGCATAAAGTATCATAAAAAGAACCACAAATATGATGAGCTCAGACCTTATCAACTCTGTCCTCATTGCCCATCGCCACCTCACCTCCTGCACATGCACCAGCACCCACATCCTCCCCCTCCGCTGCTTTGCTCGTCTCTACCACACTAGTTGTCTTCACCGCTGCATCAGAAGCCTCTGCCACATCTCCAGTCAAGTTGGTCAGGATCTTATCCCAGTCAGCAAGATCCTTCCCAGATAGGTCTGCTCCCTCTTGCTTGGACTTCTCCGCCATCTAGATTTTTTCTTTAAGGTTAGCAATGGCGGTCGACTTCTTGGTGCCCTCTATAATATTCTTGACCTTCAGCTTGTGGGCAGCATCATTATCCTTGACCAGCTTCTTTAATTTTTGGGCCTCTTTCTCATAGTGACCAGCTTTGGCGATAGCAATCTTCTTCTGATCTTCCAGATCTTCCACTTGTTTCTCAAAAGCTTCCTTATCACTAGCAATCTTAAGGAAGCCTGCAAAATAGGAATATTTCAGGATATGGCCAGAATATAAAAAGTAAAATTCTAAGATCTTCAAGATCGAAGGCAGACTCTAAGAAATAGAAAATAAAATAAGAACCATAAACTAAATCAATAGCAACAAACCAAAGAGATGATACCTGATGTCATTTGGGCTTGGGATTGTTGGGAAGATGCACTCTGGGCTGGGGATATGATAGGGATATCAGCACTCAATGATACTCCAAACTTCTTTTCCGTCTCTTCTATTCGCAATAGGGTTCGTACCTTCTGTTTAGTATCCACACTTTCTGCGATCAATGATTCAAACTTCCGTGCAGAAAACAAATGACAGAAATAAATTAATCGTAGAAAATTTAACTACACTAAGAATAAATAAACCTAGAAATGCTACCCTTTAACAACCAATTGACGGGAAGAGACCTCCCCCCAGGGATAGAACTCCACTTTACAAAGAAAAATTTGTTTCTCCACTCCTCTTCGTTCATAAAAATCCCATGAACGGGAATAGGAGCATTACTTCTCTTTGGAGTAGAAAACGGGAATAACCATGGGTACGAAGTTGATAGAAAAAAGAAATTTCAAGAACCCCAATCCTCAGACCATATTTTTGGTTCAGCCTATGGAGAGTAACAAGTAAACGCTAACCCATTGGCATTAGTTGGGGATAACAGAGACGGGTGATGCGAAGTTTCAGAAATTAGAGGAGGAAATGGAAAGGACAACCCTAAAGAAAAGGGGTACTCCAGAAAACAAACCCAAGAAGAGGTGTTGTGATCGGCCTTAAGGGTAGGATCGAAACGATGAAATGTGATTTCATCAGGGAATGCCTGAGACAGTTGCATGGAGTCGATATAGTCGTCATCGAAGATACACACAATTTACTCAGTATATGGCATTATGTTTTGGTCGAAGAAATCGTCGGATTCTGTCACACCCCGAGCCGACGGGACGGATCGACTTCCCCGCTGGGCGGAAGGTTCTCGGGGCGAGATATCGTGAGTGATTATCATGGTGATCAGATTGTTTACATAGCATCAATGTTAAGAATAACTAAAGCACAATCAAGCATTAACTAGGATTACAAAGTGAAATTACAATATCAATGTTCAGTAATTTAACTAAGTAAACCTAACAAAAGAATCAAATGTTTTGTATCTTGTAATCTGTACAAGACATCCAAAAGTGATTCATATGAATAATAAAATATGTGCTTCCAAAATCAACTAGGTCCTCTATCTAGGCCGCCTAGCATGCAATCCAAAAGCCTTAGCTTAAACCTGTTTATCACCTGAGCAAGCATGTAAGAAAACAGAGTCAACAAAATGGTTAGTGAGTTCATGTAGTTTATAAGTTTAAAAATAGCTTTAGCAAACCTCTTTCGGTAAAACCTTAATCTCATTAACTCCACATGTAATACCCAAATCAGTATGCTTATATATAGGGCATACCCCTGAGTTAAGCCGACGACCCGCCCAGACGCCGTCCCACCACATACTAATCTGTATATGACACTGTTGTTAATAATAATTAATCATTTTACCTACCATTCAACCCATTCCTCGTCATAGCTTTAGTTTACTATTTCAAAGCTTACAAGTCTATAGCATTCATAAGTATTAGCTTCAAAGTAAGTTTAACAAGCATCATAGTTTCACACGCACCATAGTTTAGCTTTCACTAATCTCATGCGTGAGTACAAGCCTGCTATAGCAGAAGTATAGCAATTATGTAGCTCATGGCTAGATACAAGCCCTGCTCTAGCAGAAGTTCAGCCATTACGTATCTCATGAATTAGTTAAGCTTAGTCTAGCAATTACGTGTCTCCTATACAAGATACAAGCTCTGCTATAGCAGAAGTTTAGCAATTACGTATCTCATACATAGACACAAGCCATGCATACACAAACAATCCAGCATTTACATATCTCATATAAGCAGACAAAACCCCAGCTATAGCAGAAGTTTAGCAATTACATGTCTCTTATATAGATAACAGCTTAGCCTCATCATAGTTTAGCTTTCACGTATCTCAATACATAGGTACAAGCCCTGCTATAGCAGAAGTTTAGCAATTACGTAGCCCATGATTAGATACAAGCTTAGTATTTCGTGCGCAATCATAGTTTCAAGCATATAGATTCAAGCATTCACATATAGTTTCATCATGAATTTCATAGCATAAGCATCAAGTCTCAAGTTTAAGCATTTAGCTTCTAGCATACGCATCAAGCCTCAAGTTTAAGCATTTAGTTTCTAGCATAAGCATCAAGCCTCAAGTTTAAGCATTTAGTTTCTCGCATAAGCATCAAGCATATAGATTCAAGTTTCTAGTTTGTAATATAAGTATCAAGTTTATAGCTTCTCAAAGTATACTAGATTCCAAGCATAAGCCTCATTATAAGCATCATGTTTAAGTTTAAAAGCATTAAATAATATTTCAATAATTTATTAAAATGTTTAACATGCTTCTCAGTCCCGAAGTAAAACAAATAAGCTTTAAAAGGGACAAATGAACTCACCTTGTGTCCATAGTGGTTGACTAAGTAGAATAAGAATGCACGCACTCTTTGTGTGTACTTGTTATGATGTTCACGCTCCTGTATTGATTTCATAGTGTTGTAGCTTATAAGTATAAGTTTGTAAGGATTCGTTGTGTGTGTAAGTGTTAGTGTTAGCCTTAAAGTTAGCCAACACTGTGAGTTCTTCATCTTTATTCGGCCTTAAGTTAATTGTTATTGTCGTAATATCAATTCCCCCACAAGGTTTAGGTTAACTTACTTTGTTGGTAAAATTTCCGATCCATTTGGATCTCCATTGTGATAAAAGAATCTAAGTATAAAAACTTAGATTTTTAGTTTGAATATTAATCGTCTTTAACATGTTATAACCTATTTTGTGTCGATTAATACTTGAACCTTGTGGGCCTTTTGTTGGGCCAATTAGTACAATGTGGGCCGATTGTTTGGTATTGGGCTGATATAGAGAATGGGCCTAACAATTGATTTGGGCCAAATAAACGGGTGGGTTTCTAAACTTGGGCCGAAGGATAATGGGGTTAACTGTTTGGGCTTGTTCCATGATAGGTTGGGCCAGGGGGTTTGTGTTGGGCTGAGGAATACTAAACATCCGGCTTCTATTAATCGAGGTGAGTGTTGTTTCAATTTCCAGCGAACCATAGCCAAGGTTCGCCCTTAGTTCGGGTGACTACAACAAGGTTCGGTCAAGAAAACACCATGCAGGTTCGTCCAAGACTATAGGGTTTGGTAGAACTCCAATGGTTCGGCTAGGGTACGGGACAAGCTTAATGGTTCGGCGCTGCATGGGGTTTGGCTGGTCATCTCCTAGGTTCGGGGCTGTATGGTTCGCCTGGTACGTGTGCACAGGTTCGCAGCTTGAGCATGAGGGCAGCAAGGTTCGGCTGAGTCTAGGTGGGTTCGGCCACCATAGTTAGGTTCGGCCGATCGAAAACAAGGGCTCGCCTGTTCTGGTTCGTGAAGCATGCATGGTTCGACTAAGAGAGCAGGCTCGCAGCCATTCAAAAAGGGTTCGTGGGTTTCCTGTGCCAAGAAGGTTCGTGAAGGATGGGGTTCGCAGCCCCTTGAGGGTTCGGCTAAGTAGGTTCTCACGAACCCTGATTCGTGCTCAGCACCATCAACGACTTCGAACCACTGATTAGTTCATCCTCATGGTGCTACTGCATATCAACAAATTCTCAGAGGGTGGGGGTTCGAAGGAGAAGACCAGTAACCGGTTTTGTGAGTGAGTACATTAAAGTCATATAAAACCCTAGTTTTCCAGATTTTTAAAGCTTATTACCTCGAAAATGGCTGGAAAAATTCGTAGATATGTTGTACTTCTACGTAGAGGAGCTCGAGATCTTCGTGTGGACACCAAGAACACGCGATTTGGCCCAAGATTGATCAAGTTATGGAGGTTTTGGGATGGTGAACTTTAGAGAGAGAGAGATGAACGGGAGTGAGAGTGTAGAGAGAGAGAAAAACATGAAAAGTGAATTAAATGCTACCATTTGATATTTAAATACCCCGAGAGTATTCGGGTTGGTTTCGGTTGCTCGTTCGCGTTTTTATCGCGTTTCCGGCACGTTACGCGCGTTTCTCGCAAATTAAAATATAAAGGATTATTTTAGGATGTTTAGAATATGATTATTATTAGAAATTATTTTAAATATCGTTGTATTAAATTATTTATCGTATTATATTATTTTTACGCTTTTCATTTATTTGTTCGCGAATTATTAAAATAGTTTTGTTTAATTTTAGTTTTGATGAGTTTCAAAATTGTAAAACAGGAAATATTATATTTCCTTAAATTTATTATCGTTCGTTACGTTTTCGTGTTCGTTTTCGTTTCGTCAGAACGCGTCGCCATCGCGCGTATTCGTTCGAATCGCCATTCGAACGAACACGACGATGGTTTGGCTTTCTGATTCTTGTTCTCTACTGTTCAGTCATTATTTAAGAAAGTTAAACTCTCAGAATCATTCGTACAGATCATCACCTATACGAATAATTTGTCTGTTTAGCATTCCGTAACAACAACCGTTACAGTTTCGTTTTGTTTAACCTCACATACGTTTATACACAATAGCATCAAATCAAGTATCTGTGTTTCAACACGATGTTGTCTGATATGTTTCTGACTGTTAAACCCTAAGGTTTTAATCAGATTTCAGACAATCGTATAATAGCCTCATGTTAAACATAATGTATCAATAATATAAACATAGTTTCACGTAATGTGTACCTGAGTTACTGTAAGAGTTATTGTTGCGATTACTGTTCCGGCACGCGTCCTGCACTGATGTTACAGTCATCCCTTGTCAGAGAAATTTCGTCCCGAAATTTAAGTCTCGTTATTCGGTACGGATTCCTCTGTAAAGAGTTGGGGATACTTGTTCTTCATGTGATTTTCATGTTCCCAAGTAAACTCGGGTCCGCGCTTTGAGTTCCATCGAACCTTAACAATCAGAATACGGCTTCGCCTCAGTTGTTTAACTTTGCGATCCATGATCTCCAAAGGTTCTTCTACAAAGTGTAAGTGTTCATGCAATTGAATTTCTTCAACCGGTATGATAAGAGTTTCATCAGCAAGGCATTTCTTCAAGTTTGAGAAGTGAAACACGTCATGTACACCACTAAGCTCATCTGGTAATCTTAGTCTGTACGCCACAGGACCAATGCATTCGATGATTTCGAACGGTCCCACGTACCGTGGTGTTAGTTTTCCTTTCTTTGCAAAACGAACTACACCTTTCCATGGGGATACCTTTAACATGACTCGGTCTCCCACTTGGAATTCCAATGGCTTGCGCCGTTTATCGGCATAGCTCTTTTGTCTGCTTCGTGTTGCTTGTAGCCTTTGTTGTATCTGAGCAATCTTGTCTGTAGTTTCTTGAATAAGTTCTGGCCCGGTTATACGATTATCTCCCACTTCCGACCAACAGATCGGCGATCGACACTTGCGACCATAGAGAGCCTCGAACGGTGCACATCCGATGCTACTATGATAGCTGTTGTTGTAGGAGAATTCAATTAGTGGCAAGTGAGAATCCCAATTCCCACCAAAGTCTAGAACACAAGTTCTTAACATGTCCTCCAGGGTTTTTATAGTACGTTCGCTTTGACCATCCGTTTGTGGATGATAAGCTGTACTCAAGTTTAATTGTGTCCCCAGAGATTTCTGTAATTATTGCCAGAACCTCGATGTAAATCTGCTATCACGATCTGAGATGATAGACCATGGCACACCATGACGTACCACTATCTCGTTTATGTACAGCCTCGCTAGTTTATCCATCGTGTATGTTTCTCGCATCGGCAAGAAGTGAGCAGATTTGGTTAATCGATCAACGATAACCCAAATAGTATCATGTCCACTGGAAGTGCGAGGTAGCTTAGTAACAAAGTCCATAGCTATCTGTTCCCACTTCCAAAGTGGAATTTCAGGCTGTTCCAGTAAACCTGACGGTTTCTGGTGTTCCGCCTTCACTTTAGCACACGTGAGACATCGACCAACATACTCAGCTATGTCTTTCTTCATACCGGCCACCAATAAAACGCTTGTAAGTCTTGATACATTTTATCAGCACCGGGATGCACAGCGTACTTGGTCTTGTGTGCTTCATCAAAAATAAGCTTCCTTAACTCATTCACTACAGGAATCTATACACGATCCTTGTAGTAAACGAGTCCATCAGGTTTTGTTTCCAAATGTTTTTCCACTCCGCAATCAAGTTCTTTCTTCAAGTTTTCACATTCAACCACCTCTTGTTGTGCTTGCATAATGTTATCGTGTAAGCTTGTCTGCACAGTCATTCCCATTGCTTTGACGCGCAGGGGTTTGACTCGTTCCTTCCGGCTCAAGGCATCAGCTACAACGTTTGCCTTGCCCGGATGGTACTTGATTACACAGTCGTAGTCATTCATAAGCTCAACCCAACACGCTGTCGCATGTTGAGTTCCTTCTGATCAAATATGTGTTGCAGACTTTTGTGATCGGTAAATATGGTACACTTGGTGCCATATAAGTAATGTCTCCAGATCTTTAAAGAAAATATCACATCTCCCAGTTCCAAATCATGAGTAGTGTAATTCTTCTCATGAATTTTCAGTTGTCTCGAAGCATACGCGATAACTTTGTCTCGTTGCATCAGTACACAGCCGAGTCCCTGATGGGATGCATCATAATACACAACAAAGTCATCACACCTGTCTGGGAGAGATAAGATCGGAGCATCACATAGCTTTTGCTTCAAAGTTTGAAAGGCTTTTTCTTGCTTTTGCTCCCAAACAAACGGTTCGCTTTTCGGTGTTAGCTTTGTGAGTGGCAGAGCTATTTTTGAAAAGTTTAAGATAAACCTTCGGTAATAGCCTGCTAAGCCTAGAAAAGAACGTATCTCCATCGGTGTCTTCGGAGTGTCCCAATCCTTTATTGCCTCGATCTTGGCAGGACCAACATGTATTCCCTCACTGTTAACTACGTGACCTAGGAGTTGAACCTCTTTTAACCAGAACTCACACTTAGAGAATTTGGCATAAAGTTTCTCTTCATTTAACAGTCCCAAGATCGTTCTAAAATGTTGCTCGTGTTCTGCTTTGCTTTTAGAATAGATCAATATGTCATCAATAAAAACAATAACAAATTGATCTAAGTACGGCTTACACACTCGGTTCATGAGATCCATGAAAACCGCGGGTGCATTCTTCAATCCAAAAGGCATCACCATAAACTCCTAATGCTCGTATCTGGTACGAAACGCTGTCTTTGGTATGTCTTCATCTTGTACTCTGAGCTGGTGGTATCCGAACCGCAAATCGATCTTCGAAAAGTATTGAGATCCTTGCAATTGATCAAACAAATCATCAATCCTCGGTATATACCGATTCTTTATGGTTAGTTTGTTTAACTCCCTGTAGTCTATGCACATGCGAAAGGATCCATCCTTCTTTTTCACAAACAAAACCGGAGCTCCCCAAGGTGAGTAGCTCGGTTGGATGAAACCTTTATCAAGTAGCTCCTGTAATTGATTAGATAATTCCTGCATCTCCGAAGGTGCTAACCTGTAAGGAGATTTAGCAACAGGTGTTGCTCCAGGAATCAGATCAATATGAAACTCTACCGGTTGCACAGGTGGCAAACCAGGTAGATCTTCAGGAAACACTTCAGGGTATTCCTTCACTATCGGCACGTCTTGTATCGTTTTCTTGTCTTTCTCTTTTTCCACCACATGAGCCAAGAAAGCTATGCATTTCTTTTGTAGACACTTATGCGCTTCTATGCATGATATGATCTTTACGTTTCGCTTTGCTTGATCCCCACGAACTTCTAATACATGATCATTCGTAACTGGAATCCGAAGTAGCTTTTCAGAACAGATGACTTCAACTCTATTGAGTAATAGCCAGTCCATCCCCACAATGATGTCGAAACTGCCTAACTCCATCGGCATCAAGTCGATGGTAAATGTGTGATCTGTGAGGGTAAGTGGGCAGTTCCTAAGTATAGTGCTAACTGTGACTTGTTTCTCGTTCGCTACTTCGATAATGTAAGGGGAGTCTAAAGTTTCCTCAGTAATACTAAGTTGTCGTGCAAAATCAAATGAAATAAAACTTTGATCTGCACCAGTATCAAATAGTATAGATGCATAAGTGTCATGTAAAAGAAATGTACCAGTGACCACATTAGGGTCTTGGCCTGCAGCATTGGCTCTGATAACAAAAGCTCGTCCTTGAGGTGCTTGTGCTCCTTGTTGCATTCTCTTTGGACAGTCGCGAGAGAAATGACCCATTTCCCCGTAGTTGTAGCATCCCCTGTTGTTGTTGTTGTTGCCTGGATTCTGTGGTGGTGGAGGTAGTGCTCTAGCAGCAGTGTTGGTAGCTTGCATTGCCGGAGCTCGGAAATTTGCTACCCAGTAGCCAAATCGACCACAGTTAGTGCACTTCCTACATTGAGCAGTAGGATGATGATGATACTTGCAATGAGTGCACTGAAGATGCACTCCTCCATAGTTCTTGGGTGCAGGATCGACAGGTGCTGCAGGAGCCTGTCTCAAAGGAGTAACAGCCACATAGTTCTTAACGACCTTTTGTTTCTTCTTTTGGTGGTACTCAGGCTTCTTCTTTGTTGTTGCTTCCTTGGATTTCCCTGTGTCATCTTTTAGGACTCTAGACTTCACCATTACCCCAGTAATTTTAGCTGAAAGAGCAATGGCTGACTCCAAAGTAGCAGGATTTGCAGCCAACACAATACTCTGTATGCAAGAGGGTAATCCAACTACATATCAATCAATCAACTTCTCCAGTGTGGGCACCATCTCTGGCACCAAAAGCTACCAGTTCGTGATAGCGGGTGGTGAAAGTCATGTGGTCAGCTCCCTTCATCACATGGTTCGAGAGCTCAATCTCTAGCTGTTGCAGTTCGTGTTTCGGACAGAACTTGTTCCTCAAAAGAAGTTTGAAATCTGCCCAAGACATTGTCATTGCTTCATCTCTTCCCCGGGCTCTGATCTGAGCGTTCCACCATGTTAAAGCTCGCTTGCTGAAAGATCCAGCCGCATGGCGAACTTTGTGGTGTTCTGGACAACTTCTTATGTCCGAAGTGTTCTCCATTTTCTCCAGCCATTGGATCAGTCCAACAACTCCTTCCACACCAGTAAAGCTCGGTGGCTTGCATCCTACAAAGGATTTGTAGGAGCAATCTGAAGTGTGACTAGTGTTTCCGCTAGCCTCTCCTGTAGTATGGCCAGAATTGTTGCCGTGGCCTTGAATCCGGTTAATCATCTCAGGGATGACATCCTTCAACTGGTTTGTCAGTTGGCTACTCAGAAGTGTCGCCAAAGCGATAGTATCAGGATCATGAACTGGACCCGCATTCAGGTTCGGAGGAGGACTAGGTGGAGGAGGAGGTGGCGGTGGTGAATCCGGTGGTGATGGTGTCGATGAATGAGGTGCAGATTTCTGTGGAGTAGGTACCGGAGTCGGTTGTCTTCTAGGCGGCATTCTGATCATAACCAAAAGATATTGGTTAGTGCAGTGATCGAATGCAGAAGACACAATGCAAACATAATTCCTAGGTTCTCTACATGAGGGTCCTAAGTTATAGTCTAGGACAAACCGTTTACGTAAGTGACCTATTATTCTCTATAACCTTGAGCTCTGATACCAATCTGTCACACCCCGAGCCGGCAGGACGGATCGACTTCCCCGCCGGGCGGAAGGTTCTCGGGGCGCGATATCGTGAGTGATAATCATGGTGATCAGATTGTTTACATAGCATCAATGTTAAGAATAACTAAAGCACAATCAAGCATTAACTAGGATTACAAAGTTAAATTACAATATCAATGTTCAGTAATTTAACTGAGTAAACCTAACAAAAGAATCAAATGTTTTCTATCTTGTACTCTATACAAGACATCCAAAAGTGATTGGTATGAATAATAAAATATGTGCTTCCAAAATCAACTAGGTCCTCTATCTAGGCCGCCTAGCATGAAATCCAAAAGCCTTAGTTTAAACATGTTCATCACCTGAGCAAGCATGTAAGAAAACAGAGTCAACACAATGGTTGGTGAGTTCATGTAGTTTATAAGTTTAAAAATAGCTTTAGCAAACCTCTTTCGGTAAAACCTTAATCATATTAACTCCACATGTAATATCCAAATCAGTATGTTTATATATAGGGCATACCCTTGAGTCGAGCCTAGGACCCGCACAGACACCGTCCCACCACATACTAATCCGTATATGACACTGTTCTTAATAATAATTAAGCATTTTACCTAGCATTCAACCCATTCCTCGTCATAGCTTTAGTTTACTGTTTCAAAGCTTACAAGTCTATAGCATTCGTAACTATTAGCTTCAAAGTAAGTTTTACAAGCATCATAGTTTCACACGCACCATAGTTTAGCTTTCACTAATCTCATGCGTGAGTACAAGCCCTACTATAGAAGAAGTTTAGCAATTATGTAGCTCACGGCTAGATACAAGCCCTGCTCTAGCAGAAGTTTAGCCATTATGTATCTCATTAATTAGTTAAGTTTAGTCTAGCAATTACGTGTCTCCTATACAAGATACAAGCCCTGCTATAGCAGAAGTTTAGCAATTACGTATCTCATACATAGACACAAGCCATGCATACACAAACAATCCAGCATTTACATATCTCATATAAGTAGACAAAAGCCCTGTTATAGCAGAATTTTAGCAATTACATAGGTACAAGCCCTGCTATAGCAGAAGTTTAGCAATTACGTAGCCCATGATTAGATACAAGCTTAGTATTTCGCGCGCAATCATCGTTTCAAGCTTATAGATTCAAGCATTCACATATAGTTTCATCATGAATTTCATAGCAGAAGCATCAAGTCTCAAATTTAAGCATTCAGCTTCTAGCATAAGCATCAAACCTCAAGTTTAAGCATTTAGTTTCTAGCATAAGCATCAAGCCTCAAGTTTAAGCATTTAGTTTCTCGCATAAGCATCAAGCATATAGATTCAAGTTTCTAGTTTGTATTATAAGTATCAAGTTTATAGCTTCTCAATGTATACCAGATTCCAAGCATAAGCCTCATTATAAGCATCATGTTTAAGTTTAAAAGCATTAAACAACATTTCAATAATTTATTAAAATGTTTAACATGCTTCTCAGTCCCAAAGTAAAACAAATAAGCTTGAAAAGGGACAAATGAACTCACCTTGTGTCCGTAGTGGTTGACTAAGTAGAATAAGAATGCACACGCTCTTTGTTTGTACTTGTTATGATGTTCACGCTCCTGTATTGATTTCATAGTGTTGTAGCTTATAAGTATAAGTTTGTAAGGATTCGTTGTGCGTGTAAGTGTTAGTGTTAGCCTTAAATTTGGCCAACACTGTGAGTTCTTGATCTTTATTTGGCCCTAAGTTAATTGTTATTGTCGTAATATCAATTCCCCCACAAGGTTTAGGTTAACTTACTTTGTTAGTAAAATTTCCGATCCATTTGGATCTCCATTGTGATAAAAGAATTCTAAGTATAAAAACTTAGATTTTTAGTTTGAATATTAATCGTCTTTAACATGTTATAGCCTATTTTGTGTCGATTAATACTTGAACCTGGTGGGCCTTTTGTTGGGCCAATTAGTACAATGTGGGCCGATTGTTTGGTATTGGGCCGATATAGAGAATGGGCCTAACAATTGATTTGGGCCGAATAAACGGGTGGGTTTCTTAACTTGGGCCGAAGGATAATTGGGTTAACTGTTTGGGCTTGTTCCATGATAGGTTGGGCCGGCTAAGTGTATTGGGCCGGAGGGTTTGTGTTGGGCCGAGGAATACTAAACATCCGGCTTCTATTAATCGAGGTGAGTGTGGTCTCAATTTCCAGCGAACCATAGCCAAGGTTCGCCCTTAGTTCGGGTGACTACAAAAAGGTTCGGTCAAGAAAACACCATGCAGGTTCGTCCAAGACTATAGGGTTCGGCAGAATTCCAATGGTTCGGCTAGGGTTTCGGGACAAGCTTAATGGTTCGGCGCTGCATGGGGTTCGGCTGGTCATCTCCTAGGTTCGGGGCTGTATGGTTTGCCTGGTACGTGTGCACAGGTTCGCAGCTTGAGCATGAGGGCAGCAAGGTTCGGCTGAGTCTAGGTGGGTTCGGCCACCATAGTTAGGTTCGGCCGATCGAAAACAAGGGCTCGCCTGTTCTGGTTCGTGAAGCATGCATGGTTCGACTAAGAGAGCAGGTTCGCAGCCATTCGAAAAGGGTTCGTGGGTTTCCTGTGCCAAGAAGGTTCGTGAAGGATGGGGTCGCAGCCCCTTGAGGGTTCGGCTAGGTAGGTTCTCACGAACCCTGATTCATGCTCAGCACCATCAACGACTTCGAACCACTGATTAGTTCATCCTCATGGTGCTGCTGCATATCAACAAAGTCTCAGAGGGTGTGGGTTCGAAGGAGAAGACCAGTGACCGGTTTTGTGTGTGTGTACATCAAAGTCAAATAAAACCGTAGTTTTCCAGATTTTTAAAGCTTATTACCTCGAAAATGGCTGGAAAAATTCGTAGATCTGTTGTACTTCTACGTAGAGGAGTTCGAGATCTTCGTGTGGACACCAAGAACATGCGATTTGGCCCAAGATTGATCAAGTTATGGAGGTTTAGAGATGGTGAACTTTATAGTGAGAGATGAGCGGGAGTGAGAGTGTAGAGAGAGAAAAACATGAAAAGTGAATTAAATGCTACCATTTGATGTTAAATACCCTGAGGGTATTCGGGTTCATCTCGATTGCTCAGTTCGCGTTTTTATCGCGTTTCCGGCACGTTACGCGCGTTTCTTGCAAATTAAAATATAAAGGATTACTTTAGGATGTTTAGAATATGATTATTATTAGAAATTATTTTAAATATCGTTGTATTAAATTATGTATCGTATTATATTATTTTTACGCGTTTCGTTTATTTGTTCGCGAATTATTAAAATAGTTTCGTTTAATTTTATTTTTGATGAGTTTCAAATTTGTAAAATAGGAAATATTATATTTCCTTAAATTTATTATCGTTCGTAACGTTTTCGTGTTCGTTTTCGTTTCGTCAGAACGCGTCGCCATCTCGCGTATTCGTTCGAATCGTCATTCGAACGAACATGACGATGGTTTGGCTTTCTGATTCTTGTTCTCTACTGTTCAGTCATTATTTCAGAAAGTTAAACTCTCAGAATCATTCGTACAGATCGTCACCTATACGAATATTCGTCTGTTTAGCATTCCGTAACAACAACCGTTACGGTTTCGTTTTGTTTAACCTCACATACATTTATACACAATAGCATCAAATCAAGTATCTGTGTTTCAACACGGTGTTGTCTGATATGTTTCTAACTGTTAAACCCTAAGGTTTTAATCAGATTTCAGACAATCGTATAATAGCCTCATGTTAAACATAACGTATCAATAATATAAACATAGTTACATGTAATGTGTACCTGAGTTACTGTACGAGTTACTGTTGCGATTACTGTTCCGGCACGCGTCCGGCACTGATGTTACAGATTCGGATGAAGAGTTGGAGCTCGACATTTTATCAAACTGAAAAGAAGAAAAATAAAGGATATTAAGCAGGAACTTACCGGATAAGACGATCGAGAGAGAATTTTGATTTGAAAGGGAGATACGTGATCATTAGATACAGAAAAAACTGACACACTACAGTAACCGCTATCCTCATCACAACCGTCCGTTTAATCTTGAAGCCGTCCAATCTGAAATTTGAAATTCGAATCTTTACAGCTGTGAATCATTATCTGTAGAAATTGGGGGCAATTGTTATGCGCTAAAAATTTTACCAGGGATATTTCAGGATCAGGGATGTTTAGGGATATTTAGGGATATATAACTGACTAATCATTATCTCTGTTTATTCATAATCTGGTTTGCGAGATTTCAGGAGGTGACAGGTTGTTATACGACTCAGCAAAAATCACGTAATGGGACTTCAACTGACCTATCTTGGAACGCGGCAACAAGGAGAGATTGACGCCATTATTTTGAACAAGTCTCCCACATTTGGAAAGTGTCGAGATATGCGCAACGGTCTTTTAAACATTGTTGTTAGCTTGTTTGTAAATTGATTGTATATATACCGAGACAATTGATTGATATAGGACACATGAAACACACTGATAATCACAGAAGCTCAATTCCGTACTTTGCATCGATCATATTGTGCTCTTTCGTTGTATGGTAATCATTTTATTGTTAAAAAATCTAGGCAGAGTGACCATTGTCACCTCCTAAGGTTTTTATGCCGGCAATTCTATGGGATCAAGGGCTTTTTCCTCGTATAAATCTCGTGTGTCTCGCTATTTCTGTGTTTAATATATTGAAATATCCACAGGGATCCTCAGGCATATTCTGTTCACAAATTTGATATACTCAACATATTTGCTCATAAAACACAATACCCCACTTTTCTAATTCGGTTTTGTTAAGAATTAAGCTTGTTAATTTTTACCCGAAACAAACACATACATACATACATACGTACGTACGTACGTACGTACATACATACATACAGTTTTGGGTAAAAATTAACAAGTATAATTTTGTGCAAAACTGAATTTGTAAAGTGTGGTTTTGTGTTCCATAATCAGAAATATGAATTATGCGTAGTTTGTAGCAAAAATATCCCTCAAGATCCGTAGGGATATTTGAGAATATGAAATAGAAAAATTGCCAAAACACACGAGATTTAGACGAGGAAAAACCCTTAATCCCTTAGGATTGCCGGCATAAAAACCTTGGGAGGTGACAATTGTCACTCTGCCTAGTTTATTAATATGAATTCAAATGAAATACTAAGAAAGAGTGCAATAGGATCGATGCTAGTAGTGCAAGTAATCTCGTATAGCTGCTAAGTGTGTTGTGTGTCCCTATTATCGATCATTGCCTAGGTATTTAGACTACAAAATTAAAATGAACAGTCATTTTAGCCGTTGCGGTTATCTTGGAATCATTCCTTTTGTAGATGAGTTGTTCAAAATTCGTGGTATTGAGTCCTCGAGGTTCCCATAGTCCATGTTCTTTATTTGGAATGCTTCATGACTTCTCCAGTGATTATAGCTTGGTAAGTTGCAAACATGTTCGACCTACAATCTCAACATTAATTCAGGAATAAACAGAGATATGAGTCAGACATAATTATATCCTTAAATATCCCTAAATATCCTGGATCCTGAAATATTCTAGATGATTTTTGGTGCTCAACAATTGCCCCCAATTTTTACAGTTAGTGTATGATAGCTCTAAAAAATTGAATTTCAAAAATTTGAAATTGATTATGGTTTTATTGATCGGACGGTTACAAAGTGATAAACGGTTATCGAGGTTGGCGGTTTTTGCAGGATATAATCATCACATGTCCTCTTCTTTCAAATCACTCCTCATTCACATTCGATCACCATCCGGTAAGTTTTCTGGTATTCCTCTCTGTTTTCTTCTTAATTTTGAAAATGTCAAACTCATCCTCTTCCTCTGGTTCCGACGAATTCCATAATTAAAATATTATGCCTTATACCGAGCAGAATATTTGCATTTTTGACGATGATTACATCGACTCAATGCAGTTATCCCGTGCTTTTCCCGATGATGCTATCTTTCTTCGTTTCGACAACGTCCTCAAAGCCGACCATAGTTCCTCCTCTTGGATTTGCTTTTCAGAATACCCGTTCTCGTTGGTTTTATCTTATCCTTTTCTTCCTTTAATCTCTGACTTTTTTCACGTCGCCCATCTTTGTTATCCTGAATTGATGCCAATGGGTTGGCGATTTCTTGCCACTCTTCATAAGTTGAACCAACAGTATAGTCTGAAAATCGGAGTCCCCGAGATTACGGATGTTTTTCAACTGTGCACCCACGGTTATTCTTGTTTTCTGCTTCAAAGAAGAAGCAATGCTCCCGTTCTAGTTCATGGGAGAACTATGAACAAGGAAGAGTGGAGGAATAAATTCTTTTTTGTAAGGAGAAGTTTCATTCTTGAGGGGAAACTCCTTAACGTCATGTTTCAGCACCAAAGTTTGAATCCTTGGTTGCTGAGAGCAAGGTTAGCGAGCGAAAGATTCAGGCATTACTACTCATTGAATAGAGAAAAAGAAGGTTCAATATTTTGTTGGAGGCTAATATCCCCAATATATTCCCAAATCAAAGCATCTCCTCCAAGCACTCCCATACCCAAATGACTTCAGGTTGTTTATTTTTGTTTTACACGTGTTTGCCAGTATTTGTTAATATATTTGTTTCATTTTGTTTTTTAGAGTCTGTGTTTGATCTCGAGGATCTCAGTGGTTTTCTCACCATAAAAAAGGAGAAATCAAGCCCTGTTGCCCCCCAAGGCCAGGATCATGCATACCAGCTTGTCTAAAGTTTCCAAGAAGCGCAAAGGCATCGAACCAATCAACTTGGATGATTTTCCCGATCTCCCCGTAATCGATCTCCTACAAAAGGTAGTGATTGAAATATACTTATGTTTATTTATGTCGTATCCTAATATATTCCCAATTTGCAGGCTATCCTCAAAGTTTTTTTCTAACAAAGAGATTTATGACAAGCAAATTGAGGATTAGGAGGATTAGAGGAAGATCGTTGTTGCCAAGGCTATCGATTTTGAGAAGGAAGCCCAAAAGTTGAAGAAACAAGTTAAGGATATTGAGGCCGCCCACAAATTGAAGATCAAGGATATTGTAGAGGGCACCATGAAATGTCGGAGAAGGCTAAGAAGGAAGGTGCAGACCTGTGGGTGAAGGAACTCCCAGACTGGGCAAAGATCCTGGCTAACCTTATGGGGGATGTTGCAGAGGCTTCTGATGCGGCGGCAGCGAAGACGGAAAGCATGGTAGAGACGAGCAAGGCGGGCGAAGGTGAGGATATTGGAGTAGGTGCTGGTGCAGATTAAGTCGCGATGGGCGATGAAGACAGAGATGACAAAGTCTGAGCCCATCATCATTTGTGGTTCTTATTATTAGTGTTCTTGATGTTTTAAACATTATAATGATGAAAGTCCCCAGATTTAGGGGCAAACAAATTAAACAATTCAGGACATTAAGGTGGAGGGACCATGAGTTTCAGAATATTTCCTTTAATAAGGTATCCTAGAAATCTAATTATTTTTCAGGTATAATTATATATAACCAGGAAAAGTTTAAGCTATTTTTAATCTAATTTTGATCATGATATTGGTTATAGTAGTGATTAAATTAAGGATATTACTATGGTTTCCGTTATTTGGTCGATGTATTTCTTAGAGTATGAAACATCATATAAGATTTCGTTAACGGATTAAATATTTCTAAGTAAAAATATTTTTGATGCATATTATCTAATAGCATATTCCTGATAAAAATATTGTTACAAAATGTATATTAAGAAAGTTTACGGAATAAATACCAACTCCTTGGAATAGTAGACTTATTTCCGAGGCCTTCTTTATCCCTGTTAAAATATTAGGGCAATTACATACCATGATATCCTCTAGTTTGTTGTACGTAGATGCTAAATCCCCAAATACTTATTGAAAATAGTTTCCTGCAAATATTCAAGAAACAAGAAAATTTGGTACAAGCCCAATATACTGGCGACAAGGCCGGTTACACTGGCTACTAAGGCCGAGAAAACTGATGACTAAGGCCGAAGATACTTGCGACTAAGGCCGAAGATACTGGCGACTAAGGCCGAAGATACTGGCGTCTAAGGCCGAAGATACTGGCAACTAAGGCCGAAAATACTAGCAACAAGGCCCGGTTGTATAGCATCTGAATGTGAGGGTGTATGAACCCTAGTTTGGTTGAGAGACAAAGGTCTCTAAAGTTTTGATTTCAGACGAGTAGTCTATGCATTGGTCTTCTACGAAGTTTTTATTTCATGTCAAAACTTGCATGAGACGAGTGGTCTATGCTCTGGGTCTTGATCATGTTTTAATTTCAGGTAAGAACTTGTATGAGATAAATTGTCTCGTCTCTTCTCCAGCTATAGCTGCAAAACATTAACACCTTCACGAAGGTGGGCGTCAGGGATCCCAACAATCCTCCGATGCTTAAGTGAGTATCAAGATAATTAAGAATATATCATAATAAAAGTATTAGGATATTTGAGAGATAAATATGTAAGCACGAAGCAAGAAATCTTTTATATTATATGAAATATGTTTTAAGATGAATAGAATTCCATGCCCTTGGAAGAGGTTCTCCTTACATAGTTGTTAGCTTATATGCCGCCTTTCCAGCTTCGGATTCAATCCTATAGGTTCCTTCCCATTTTGAGGCAAGTTTCCCATCTGCGGATTGGTGGTAATCTGAAATGCTTTTCTTAAAACCAAATCTTCAGCTTGGAATCTACGGATCCTTATATTCTTGTTATAGGATTTTTCTATCTTTTGTTGATAGGTTGCTATCCTGATTCTTGCAATATCCCTAAGTTCCTAAATGGTGTCTACCACCACATGTGCTAGAAACGCTATGCATTTCTTCTTGAAATATTTATGTGCTTTGGTGCACGACATTAGCCTAAGGCCTTTTCTTGGGGTTTCCCTGAAAACTCTTAGAGTTTCACCTGAAGGTAAGGGAATGTAAATAAATTTCTCATGACAAACTATTTCTGCTTTGTGGGTGACTAATCAATCCATGCCTATGATAGCATCACAGCTACCAAGATGCATGTATGAGATCAATTGGGAAAACATGATCATTTATGTTCACAATCAATCCAATGAGAATAGTGTCAATATCAATAGTGTTACCTTCAGCCACCTCTACGTTACTTTAGTACGTGTTCTACCAAGTATACATTCAAACTCATGTGACACAAAAATCCTATCAACACCAGAATCAAACAATATAGATGCATAAGTGTTATCAATCAGAATCGTACCATTAACAATGGTTTAAATCACCACACTCATAACAGGCTCTTGCCTGTACAGGTGAAGGACGAAGTGGTATAGCTTGTAGTAGTTGTGCAGGTGGAGCAGGTAAAGCAAGTGGTTTAGATTGCATCCGTGACACTTATGTTGCACTCTTACATACGTTGGCATAATGACTATACTTACCACAATTTTTGGAAACACGAAAAAGTTGGTTAGGAGCATGATGATATATGCAGACGTTGCATCGTGGATTCATTCCATCATAAGATCGGGTGTTGAAGTTGCAAGATGATTGCTAAGTAGTCTGTGCAATAGGAGTAGTAACAACAAAACTTCTGGTCTTTTGCTTTCGACTGCTGCTTTTGGATGAGCTAGCTGGTTCAGTCTTGACTTATGTTGTGGCTTCCTTAGTGGCTGTCTTAGCTTTAGTCTTCTTGCCACCCTTCCTAGTAAGTGTTCCGACCTTCACATGGTTGTTTTTCAATATAGTAGCCAGGCAGATATCAGCTTCTAGAGTGGTAGGGTTTCTACCAAAGACGGTGTCTTGAATCTGTATAGGGAAATTGCCAATATATTTCTCTATGGCTCTTTCGAATGGAGTCACAAAATGATGTACCAGTGAACTTAGTTCATGAAAGCGGGAGTAGTAGATCAAATTCTCTCCACTTTACTTCTTGAGTTCCCAGAACTCAGCCTCAAGTTTCCTCATCTCACTTTGAGAAAGAATTCTGTAGTCATCAGAGTTTTGACCTCCGTCCATATCAGTGCTAGGGCTGCATCCACTCCTCTAGTTCAATTCTCTCCATTCCACCAAGTTAGCGCTCTATTTTGAAAAACACTAGTGGCATAGCGCACCTTCAAATTCTTTGGCGCCCTAAATACCAGTTCTACCACTCATTAGTTAATCACAACATATGAATGGTTTAATTCAAAACAACCAAGCTGCGGAATAATAGATCCATTCATGATAATAGAAAGTAATTTCAAGTCATATTAATAAGAATGAATAACATCTGTAAATTTTAAAAATGGTAAAATAACAAATTATAAAATTTTTTGAAATAATAATTATTTTGAATTAAAAATTAGGTTGTCATATTTGGTAGTGAATAAGAACGAAAGGGTAAAAATTTAAAGTCAAAGTGATTTTGATTTGTCATTAGATGCGTACTACTATGTATAGTAAAGATTCCAATCCACGTGATATAGTATAAAAAGAAAAGGGGGTAAAAAAGGGTAGGTTTACTGCAAACAATTAAAACAAATCAAACTAAACAGTAAAAGGATAAGATTTTGGGGTAGAAGAGTAAATAAATAAAATACTATTTCAGGTAATAAGACCAAACACGTGGATCCTTACTGATCCGCCTCCCTCCGATAGATTAGAACAGAGAAAACCATATTTCTTCAAAGACAAATGCTGCGATGGAGCTTTCGATTCCTCCTATCAAAGGAGAATTGTTATTGCATGTCGAAGTCTTTGCTTGTACTCCCAAGATTCCATCTCTAGGCAGGTAGAAACCTGAACTGTAACCTGCACAGTAGCAGGACCCCTGTCTACGGTGACGGGATGAGGGGTTGTTATTGCACCCTAGCAACTATGACACTGCAAGAAATTGTGGGATCATGCCTTAACCTGGTGTTGCATTCGGATTTTGGAATCAAGGTTGAGGACTTGTTATTGCATGTCACATCTCCATTCAAGATCTAACTCCCACAATAGGAAAGGATAATGGGGAGATAAGATACTTGACAAATTGGGGTAAAGACCCAAATCTAAAGGGGAGATGGTGACAGGGGTCGGAAAGAAATGATACCAAGGTGTCGTTCACAAAATCTGCCAATTGGACCGAATAATTTTGGAACAACTGCGAGAGTAGGGACAAAATTTAGTTGCTTGATTGGTAGACTGAACCTATGAATCGGAGTACTTTTTATCAAAGAATGGTAGATTTAGGAAGAGAAAATCAAAAAGAGTTAATTATGTATCAAATGGGGATTTATATTTTGTAAGAGATTTTAATTACTTTCAAATGTATAATTATTGTAAATTGTTTATATATTGTAGAAAATGAATTTAGATTTATAAATAATATTTGGCAAATTTGATGAAAATTAAAAAAAATAAATTTAATTAATGATTAAATTAAGTAAAAAATTTATTAAGCATATAAGACAAATGTGAATTTGTATTGAGAGACATCTGCGAACAGACAAGGCATACTTGGAATATCTGCGAATGAAGGATCATGAACGTTTGCGAACAAGTAGATTATACATGGGACATTTGCGAATGAGTAATCTTGAATAATTGCGAACAAGTAAATAATACTTGGAGTAATTGCGAATGAACGTTTTCGAATATTTGCGAACAAGTAAATAATTCTTGGTGTATTTGCGAATGAACTTTTGCGAACATTTGCGAACAAATAAATCATACTTAGTATGATTGTGAATGAATATTCACAAATAATTACGCATAAACCAAAACTTGTTAGATTTGCGAAAGAGTAACCATGACTTTGCGAATGAACATGTTTTAAATTCAGTACTTCTACGAATGAATACGACATTCATAAATAATTACAACATACTAAATAAAACCATATGGATGTTATTAGAGGTCATTGATACTTGGTTGACAACTTAAAGGAAGTTAAGTTGAGAGAACAACCAGGTGAGTTCTCTGATGCTCCATTCTAAATATAATTTGAGCTGGCACATAATCGTAAATATACATGTTGTTGTAATTATCTAAATTATATTTTTAGATTGTGATTATGACTTTTGCGTCGGACAAATAGAGTCATATACTTTCGGTCTCATAGTTTTGAGATTTTAGCTATTTGCTCGGGGAGGAATAGCCCTGACACTTGTGTCTTTTAAATGGAGTTAATTGATCAGTTAGCTAAAGGTGGCTGGCGATGACTGGCCTGGCAGAGGGTAAACGTGACCCTAAGACATGACTGATTTATATGAACGCATAGTTAATTTTACAATCTTAATACAAATGTGAGTGGATGATAGTTCAAGAATATTTATTTTTATGATTAGGGTTCTTAAATAAGAATTGTTGAGCTGTATTTACCATACATACTTTTGCATATAATGATTTCTAAATATGTAAAAACTTAGAGCTCACCATTGTATACTTAAATTGTTTTCGTTATGTGCCAGGTAGTACCTCTAGAAAAAGGGATTAAGGGAAAAGCAAAGATGTAGGATAATGGTGGAGATAGGCGAGACAACTTATCAGGAAAACCGTTGTGATGAAATCTCATCTCCATTTTTTCCTTTTAATGGTTATGCTGTGTTGTATATCTGCATAAACTTTTGAATAATGAAAATTTGGATTGTAAATATTCAGTTTAATTAATATGACTTGAATGTACTTTCTGTTATCATGAATGGTTAAATTATTTCGCTCTTTGGTTGTTTTGATTAGATCATTCATGTGTTGTGATTAACTAACGAGTGGTAGAACCGGAAGTCGGGGCGCCACAAATTCTCAAGGCAGTCACTGTTAATGAAAGTATTTTCAATACTCTCAAACCACTGCAGCAGACCAGTGGCCCCCTCAGCACCCATGAAGTTAGTCGGGTTGCAGGAGTTAAATTCTTTGAAAGTAGAAACATGCGGGTTTGCACCTCCCCTGTTTTGGTTGACTGTTTTATTAGCTTGGTTCAGTTGGTTCACCAACCCAATAATAAGGGGTGTTACCTCTTGCATGATAGTGTTGGCGTTGTTTTTGTTAGCATTGTTGGTTTTGTTGTTCCTATTGTTGTTACGGCGGCGCGGCGGCATGTTTCTACAAGGATAAGAAACATGTAACTATCGCGTACAACACATAGGAATCAAGGAAAAATCTCATCATCCAAGATGAAGTCCTTAATATGGTCAACTATCCTACACATTGATTCATATCCTATCTTTGTCTAGACTACATAAATTTCAAATTACTTTCACCATGATCAAACACTAACAACCCCCCCCCCCCCAATGCAATGTAACTGGTTTATATTTAGGACATATGTAGCCTTGAACGCAGTCTCATCATCCACTATCCCCACCACCGTTACAATGCACCACAATTATGCCCTTGTTAGGGATTAGAGTATAACATATGTTTTCCAAGTGTTTAACTCCACAATCTTATCCTATAAGCAATAATCATGAGCGAAGTATGATTAATTTCTCTTGACATCTTGGTTCACCTAATGTCTAAGTTCACCTGACATCTAAGTTCACCTATTATCTAAGCTCACTTAATGTCTAAATTCACCTGACATTTAGGTTCACTTAATGTCTAAGTTCACTAAATGTTTAGGCATATGCCTCAAAATGTTCATAACACGTATTCATTAATGTGTATATATGTTCTCCAAATGTATCCATCCAATATTTTCAAATCAACGATTCCCAACATTTCTGTGACAACCAGTACCAGATCTTCCGGCAAGTCTGTACGGTACGTGTACTTTCACTATTTACTATGTGTAAACACAATGTGTAAAGAATTGTGAGACAACAGGACTAGAAAACAAATAACAGTTGTATGTGTTTAAAAGAAATTTTGAATACAGTAAATAGAACAACTCATGTGAAACAACAGTGTGAAAACAAATGACAAAGCATATCGGTTGTGATCTGATGTCCACAAATAACAGGAATCAGATGGCCGTCAATTCAACGAGAAAAAAATGTGAATGCAATGATAACGATGTGAAAATAGGCAAGTTTAGTTGAGTCCGTCAGTGAGGAAATACAATTCAAATAACAATTCAGTTTCGTTCACGAACAATGAACTGACAACGTGTTTGCGTGAGTGACGATTCACACAAACATATCTATGAGTTTAACGTTCTGAATGATAACTGAAAGGTAGAAAACAAAAATCAGAAAGTGAAACCCTCGTCGTGTTCGTTCGGGTGACGATTCGAACGAATACGCCCGAAGGTGACGTGATCTGACAAAACAGTTAAAATAATCGTTTTCGATACAGTACAATAAGAAAAAAATGGAATTAAAAGATTTACTAGGAATAACCATCTTTAAAATGTAAAAATAAAACCATTTTTATTAAACTTGTAATATACGCGTTTACGTTCCGGAAATGTAACAATGTGTAAACAGTTGTGTGACAACAGGACTAGAAAACAAATAACAGTTGTATGTGTTTAAAAGAAATTTTGAATACAGTAAATAGAATAACTCATGTGAAACAACAGTGTGAAAACAAATGACAAAGCATATCGGTTGCGATCTGATGTCCACAAATAACAGGAATCAGATGGCCGGCAATTCAATGAGAAAACAATGTGAATTCAATGATAACGATGTGAAAATAGGCAAGTTTAGTTGAGTCCGTCAGTGAGGAAATACAATTCAAATAACAATTCAATTTCGTTCACGAACAATGAACTGACAGCGTGTTTGCGTGAGCGACGATTCACACAAACATATCTGTAGGTTTAACGTTCTGAATGATAACTAAAAAGTAGAAAACAAAAATCAGAAAGTGAAACCCTCGTCGTGTTCGTTCGGGTGACGATTCGAACGAATATGCGAGAAGGTGACTTGATCTGACAAAACAGTTAAAATAATCGTTTTCGATATAGTACAATAAGAAAAAAATGGAACTAAAAGATTTACTAGGAATAACCATCTTTAAAATGTAAAAATAAAACCATTTTTATTAAACTTGTAATATACGCGTTTACGTTCCGGAAACGTAACGAAAGCAAGAACCGAGCAACCGAAATAAACCCGAACACACCCGGGGTATAGAAGTCCTAAATGAGGCTTTCTTCCTCATTTAATACACACTCACTCTCTCTCTCTAAACCCCCATTCTCGGTTTCTATCTCTCTCGCTAGAAATCCAACACAAAAAACCCTCATATCTCACTGATTTCTTGATCGAATCGTGCAAATAACCTACCAAATCGAAGCTCTTGACCTCCTCTACTCGAAAGTACAAAGGATCTGCTCCAAAAACCACAGAATCAGAGGTAAAATGAACCCTAAGTTTCGGATTTCTAGGGTTTTGTAACCATTTGTTCAATCCCTCAACTTAACCCGTTCTAACCACCCAATAACCCTAGAGAATTACACGAAACTACTCAGGAGTGATGTAAGAACATGCAATGCCTCATGCCCCGGTCCTAGACCCAACCATGGGGGCCTGCACCTGTTCGGTTTCGAATCAGCCGAATGGGGGGGGGGGTGCAGGTGGCCGAATGAGACCAATCAGAAGGGACAAGGCCGAAGTGTCACACCCCGAGCCGGTGGGCTGGATAAACTTTCCCATCGGGCGGAAGGTTCTCGGGGCACGATATCATTTGATAATCACAGTGATCAGATTGTTTATATGGCACATGATATAAAAATGAGAAATGCTAACATGACAATGATATATAATTACAAAGTTAAATTACAATGTTATGTTCAGAATTTAACTAAGTAAATCTATCCAAAAGAATCATAGTGTTTTCTATCTTGTAACTGCACAAGATTTACAAAAGATGATTCACAGTTTTGTCATTCAAAATATGCTCAACACAAAACGAAGCTAGGTTTTCTAAAAGTCCACTAGCTTAATCCCTGAATGCCGGTGACTAAACTTGTTCGTCACCTGAGAAAACATGCATTTAAACAAAGTCAACACTAGGTTGGTGAGTTCATAAGTTTAGTAATTGAAAACCATTGTTTTGTTATCATTCACAATCACAAGTCATACACAAGTCTCATTGAGGTTTGTTTCATTTGTCTCACACAATGGCCTCTCCATAGTTATATTTACAAGTAGTATTTCATCCCATCAGTTATGCTTATATATTGGGCATACGTAGGGGAACAAGCCCCAGCCGACATCCCACCACATACTTAACAGAATTCAACACAACTTGCGATACAACTATGGATACCCATTTCAATCTCACATGTGTTCAACCCAGTTGATATTCGCCCATAAGATTGTATTCATCACCCAATGTGTTGTATATAGAATAATAGAATATGAGAGATTACAGTTACCAAATCCGAAGTGTTGATAAACCCTTAGTGTTTTAAGGAAAATAGATTTATCCAATCTTATCCTTGTTAATATTCTCTCATTTGTAGGGTTAACTATAGTTCACTTCTAATAATAGGAGTGACATTTAACGTATTGATGTTGTTCTCATCTTGGAATGCATAGAGCCTAAATAGGGTCCATTGTGATCCTCACGTAATCAGATCACAATGCATCCGATTTAACTCTATCACATTTGTGTTCTCATAGCCTTCAAGAAACTATTACTGATAATATGACACGAGAGAAAATCAATTCCTCAGTCTAACAGTCAATAGAATCGATGGATTGAATCCGGAGTTAACTGGTCTTACTACACTTAGTTAACTCCGGTGGTGTAAGATATCATGAAATTATGTTTTCATCATATCATTCTTGTTAGTTCATGTCATTGTCAGAGTGTTATCTCACTGTTTACTCTGGTAAGAATAATATATTATAAGATAGAATCTTATAACGTGTATTATTCTATTGTGTTGATGAAATCATGAAGCTATATTATCATGTTTCATCCTAGATATCTCAGTTATGTTATGATCAAACAATCATACATACAATGATAAGCGATAATAAAGAATAAACAATATTATCTAAATCATAGTATAATTGAAATGTACTAAAGCTTTTAAATAATTAAAAGGATTAGCATGTTTCTCAGCCCTGAAATTTAAAATCAGTTAGATTAGAAAAGGGGCGTATGAACTCACCTTGTAGTTGAAGTGGTTGAATCAGTAATAACAAGAAATGCACGCGCTCACTGTGGTTCTTTAGTTTGTTTTCACGATCCTGTATTGATTTCACGTTGTTTGCAACTTATAAGTATAAGTTATAGGTATTTGTGTGTGTGTGTGTGTGTTAGCCCTAAAGTTGGCTAACACTTGAAGGTCTTTGTTATTGTTTAGTCCCCATTAACTTATGTTAGATTAGACTAACGCTTAACCAATCAAGTTAAGCTTAGCATATCGTGCTATTCTTTTGTTTAGAGATTTGATTTCATTAGTCTTTATCACTTTTGAATCCAAGTTTGAAACCCTAATATAGTTCATGTCAAAATCATAGTTTGTTGATGATGGTGTTGTTATTATAGCTCTTCTCTTTGATGTTACACACTTAGCACTTTGTAAGAAAAGATTTTAGGTGTTAGGTACATGTTTAACAAAACCTTCACCACCTTTGTAGTAAATCTCATTATTATTTTCGTTTTAACATGATGCATGTCGTAAAATGGTGTTAACTCAAAGTGTTGTTTACAAGTTTTAGAACTTTATGCTATGTAGGCCGAATAGAAGGGTTAAGCCGAATGATGATAAGTCGTGCGAATGTGTAGACCGAATGATGAGGTGTATGCGAACTAAGATGGTCGGCCGAATAGGGCTCATGCTAATGAAGATGCTCGGCCGAATAACTAATGCGAATGAAAGGTCTCCATTTGGCCACACTCCTTCGGCCATAGACGTTCGGTCGTCCTTTCCATTCGGCCATAACCCATCCGGTCCTACTTCCTTCGATCCTAGGTTCATCCGGTCCCCCCTCATATTCGGCCGAAGCTCCCATTCGGCTGGCTGTGAGTCGAGTACCCAAAAGATGTTCATTTCAAGCTTTAGCTGATATTAATGGTGGTTCTCTGTGGTTGTGTATGTGTGGACTACTTTCGAAGGTGTAGGGTTGAAAAGAAAAGGTTTAGGGCGGTTAGATGAAGAGCTCGAACAAAGGGGTTACACAACCCTAAAGATCAGAACCTTTCAAGTTCGTTTACCTCTGATTCTGTGGGTGTTGGAGCAGATCCTTTGTACTTTCGTATAGAAGATGATGAGAGCTTCGATTTGGTAGGTTATTTGCGCGATTTGGTTAAGAAATGGGTGAGTTATGGAGGTTTTAGTGTGAGAAAACCCTAGAGAGAGAGCCAGGAATGGAGTTTTAGAGAGAGAGTGGCAGTGTATTAAATGAGGAAGATGACCTCATTTAAAGTTTATATATCCCGCGGGTGTTTGGGTTCGTTTCGGTTGCTCGGTTTTCATTTTCATTACGGTTCCGGAACGTAGTTGCGTATTTTTTACGAGTTTAAATAAATGGTTTTATTTTTTTCAGTTTTAACGTGGTTATTCCTAGTAAATCTTTTTAATTCTTTTATTTTATTATTATTAAATTGTTTTGTCGTCGTTTCATCAGATCGTGTCGCCGTCGCGTGTATTCGTTCGAATCGTCACCCGAACGAATCCGACGAGGGTTTCACTTTTTAATTCTTGTTTTCTACTTTCCTGTCATCATTCAGAACTTTAAACTCACAGATATGTTTGTGTGAATCATCACCCACGCAGACACACTGTCAATTTGTTATTCTGAAACAATTACTGAACTTATGTTTTGAATTGTATCTCCTCACTAATGGACTCAACTAGACTTGTCTATTTTCACAATGTTATCATTGAATGCACATTGTTCTCTTATTGAATTGTCGGCGGGTATCAGATCGCAACCGATATGTTTTCATCATTTCGTTTCACACTGTTGTTTCTCATGAGTTGTTGTATTTACTGTATTTAAGTTTTCACTTAAGCACATACAACTGTTGTTTGTTTCCTAAGTCCTGTTGTCACACAACTGTTTACACATTGTATTTACACATAGTAAATAGTGAAAGTACACGTACCGTACGGACTCGCCGGGCGTTCAGGTACTGGTTGTCACATGAAAGGCCTCCTCTCGCCCTAATGAGCTGGTGGAAGACCGAATGAGCTTGTGGATGACCGAATGAACTTGTAGCCGAATGGAACTCGCCATTCATATGATCCCTTTCATTCGTCCAATGCTACACATTCGCATTCTATGTTACTCGACTACTCTCATTCGCATGAACTTCCTATTCGGCCGGCAATGTTCATTCGCATAACACCACACTCGGCCCATGGCATGAGAGGATACATTGGAAACACTCCTTTTAACCACATGTTTTGGAATAAAGATGTTAACAACCTATTACTACAAAGTTGATGAAAGGTGTTACTACAAGGGTGGTGAAGAGTTTTGTGAAATCATTTTCATAATACCTAGAACCTTTTCTTTATAAAGTGTTAAGTAGTAATGATTATCACTTAAAACACATACTAAAATTGTTCAAGAAATGACAAATATTCTAAGCTAGTACAAGGACAACATGCAAAGTTTTCATATATATAAACCTAAGTTTTATACTTAGAAACTATCTTGATTTACCAACTTTAATATCAATAAACCTAAGCCTTATACTTGAGAATAATATGGATTTTCAAACTTGAACTTAAGACTAATGAAGGTTATTGAGACCAAGTCTCCAATCACAACTAACACGATATGCTAAGCTTAATCTAATCGGTTAAGTGCTAGTATGATCCATTACAAGTGAATGAGGACTAAGCAATAACAAAGACTTTCAAGTGTTAGCCAACTCTAGGGCTAACACACACACACACATACCTAGAACTTATACTTATAAGTTACAAACAATATGGAATCAATAAAGGATCGTGAAAACAACCCCAAGAACAACAGCGAGTGTGTGCTTTCTTTTATTACTTAGTCAACCATTTCAACATCCAGGTGAGTTCATACGCCCCTTTTCTAATCTTTTGATTTTAAATAGCGGGGCTGAGAAACATGCTAATTCTTTTAATTCTTTAAAGGTTTTAGTGCAACATTTCAATTATTCTATTATTTAGATAAGATTTTTTGATCTTTATTACCACTTATCATATCATGTATGCTTGTGTGTATTAACAAATATGACAATAAAGGATGTTTATGATAATGTAACTTCATAAATTAATCTGAACATATAAATAACTTTTGTGAAATAAGATTTGATATTATAACACTTCGTTATTTACAATGAGACAACAACGTGAGAACATGAGACAATTACAAATGATAACAAGAATGATGATCATGATAACATAATTTCATGATAATAACATCATTCACACATTTACTAACATGGTACAATAAGACAAGCTCTTATAACACTTTGTTAAAGACTATGAGAACACATAACACTGAGATAGACAACATTGAGATGATGACAATGGGTGAACATAACAACAATTGATTACTATTAAACTGTTTGTATTATATCACAACAATCATGTGTTCATGAGATCATGTCCATTCGTAAGTCCCTACCAGAGAATCGTTTACCAGTTAATTTAGTGCGACTAAACCTACGATAACGTAGTGGTACCATAGGTTTGACAAACCGCCGGCGAGTGAGGTCGGTACGTTGATCGTATTTTATCATTGGCCGGTATCATATGACCGGTAACAGGGCTACATCAGTCAGGTTGTTAAACGACACATGGTGATATTAATCTATAGTAACTAATTGTAATTAAATCCTTCGATTCTATTAACTAGCAAACTGAGTAATTGATTTTCTCTCATGTCACATTACTGGTAATAGTTTCGTTGAAGGCACTGAGAACACAAATGTGATAGAGGTAAATTGGATGCATGGAGATCTGATTTCATGCGGATCACAATGGATCCCATTTAGGCTCTATGCATTCCAGGATGAGAACAATATCAATACGTTAACTGTTACTCCTATTATTAGAAGTGAATTACAGTTAACCCTACAAACGAGAGGATAATAATAAGGATAAGATTGGATAAATCTATTTTCCTTAAAACACTGACGGTTTATCAACACTTCGGTTTTGGTAACTTTAATCCTTATATTCTATTATTTCATGTATATAACACAACAGGTGATGAACACAATCTTATGGGTGAATATCAAATGGGTTGAACACATGTGGGATAGAAATGGGTATCCATAGTTGTATTGCAAGTGGTGTTGAATTCTGTTAAGTATGTGCTGGGATGTCGACTGGGGGTTGTTCCCCTACGTATGCCCTATATATAAGCATACTTGATTGGATAAAATACTGCTTGTAAGTAAAACTATGGAGAGGACATTGTGTGAGACAAATGAGACAACTATCAATGAGACTTGTGTATGACAATGTGACTGTGAATGAAAATGAATCAATTACTAAAATTTTGAACTCACCAACCTAGTGTTGACTTTGTTTAAATGCATGTTTTCTCAGGTGACGAACAGGTTTAGTCACCACACATTCAGGACTTCAGCTAGTGAACTTTTAGAAGACCTAGCTTCATTTTGTGTTGTGCATATTTTGAATGACAAAACTTTGAATCATCTTTTGTAAATCTTGTGCAGATGCAAGATAGGAAACTCAATGATTCTTTTGGGTGGAATTACTTAGTTAAATTATGAACATAACAATGTAATTTAACTTTGTAATTATGTATCAATGTCATGTTAGCTTTCTTCATTTATATATCATGTGCAATGTAAACAATCTGATCATTTTGATTATCACACGATATCGCGTCCCAAGAACCTTCCGCCCGACTAGAAAGTTGATCCATCCCGCCAGCTCAGGGTGTGACATTTTCCTATCTAATTTTCCTAATTCACGACACTGAAAAACCCCCAATATACAAATGGTTTATGTATAGGGCATACATAAGAATAGCTTGCAACCTATCCAGCCGCTAGCCGACCACCTTTGTAGTACACTACGAGTGTGTCCTTGTCTGGTGATTAAGAATTAATTATTTCTAAATAACTCTTTCCCTTAATCCTCAACATTGGCATCCTCCCAATGTATTGTAAATGGTATATGTAAAGGGCATATGTAGAAGTTAGTAACAACTGCTTCAGCTGCTAGCCCACCACCTTTACAGTACATCACGAGTATGTTATTGTCAAGTAGTCAGGGCTCAATTAATCACATAAGGTAACAATTGACAAGTAGCATGTATCACCTATCAAATAACTGCTATCATGTAGCATATATTATAGATCATGAACATAGATCATATATAGCAATATTGCAATTAACATGTAATAAAAATATAGGCACAAATCCTGAATATAGTAACTAGATATGAAATAATTCAAACTTGGGTATCCTATGGTTATAGAGTAGGTCATCCATTTCTAGTAACCTAATTCCCAATAACCCAGGCTCTGAAACCAATCTGTAATACCCCGACCGATGGCGGAACCATTAAGGTGTCACGAGGAATGCGTAGATTGTTCAAATTCTCATGGGCAACTAAAATATATCATCACATATCATTTAATCACATAAAGTAATTACACAAAAATCATGTTTATCTTGAAAAAGTTACAACTATTTACACAAAAGATATAGCAAAGTTAACGAAATCCTTGTCTTCGGTAGATTCAGTTTAATTAGCAAAGTTCAAGATACAATTTTGTATAAATTGGGATTTGTATTGTAAGAAATTATATTTATTTCCAAAATGTAATTATTATAAAATATTTATATAAATATTGAAGAAAGTGAATAAAGGTATATTAACTCTAATGTAATATGGAAAATATTCTTATAAGATGTACGGATACTAAAGGTAATATGATAATTTGTAAATTTAAAGAAAACAAAACAAAGGGATGTTAATTGACAAATAATCAAATTGGGTACTTTTTCAGTAAACAGGTAAGACACAATTGCGTATAAGTACTCAGAGACATTTGCGAATGAGCAGTTATACTAGTACTTAGTATAATTGTTAATGAATATTCTTAGGCATTTGTGGACGAATATCCATAGATCTTTGCGAATGAAAAAAAAATACTTAGTATATTTGCGAATGAATATTCATAGACATTTGCAAATGAGTAAATTATACTTTTTATATTTGCGAATGATTATTCATAGACATTTGCGAATGAGTAAATTATACTTGGTATATTTGAGAATGAAAACTCATAGGCATTTTCGAATGAGTAAGGTATACTTGGTATAATTGCGAATGAATATTCACAAGTAATTGTGAATGAGCAAATTATACTTAGTATATTTACGAATGAGTAATCACTGACATTTGCGAATGAGCAAATTTTAAAGTCAGTAGTTTTACGAATAAATAAGACATTCGTAAATGTCAAACATATACAAAGTAAATAGTTACAGTGAACTAAAAATAAACATATATGCATGTTTATATATGGCATTGAAGCTTAGTTGGCAACTTAGAAGGAGTTAAGTTGGGAGAACAATCATGTGAGTTCTATGACGCTCTATTTTAACTATGATTTGAGCTAGCATATATAAGCATTAAACAAACTTTCTTTTAAATAACTAAATTATATTTAGATTGTAAACATGACTTTTGCAACAGATGAATAGAGTCGTATACTGTCGATCTCACAGTGTTGAGATTTCACCTATTCGCTTGGGGAGGAATACCCATGAAAAGTGTGTTTTTATAAGGGGGTTGATTGATCAGTTAACTGTAGGTGGCTAGTGACAACTGGCCTGGCAGAGGGTGAACGTTCTGTATTTTGTTTATATAATAGTGTGATGGTGATTTTAGTTATGATAAAACTTAGAACTCACCAGTGTAAACAGAAATTGATATTTGGTTATGTGCTAGGAAATACCTCAGGGAAAGGGAATTAAGGAAAAGCTAAAATGTAGGATAACGGTGGAGAAGGGCAAGACAACTCGTAAAGAAACCGCCTCGTCTATAATCCGTCTCCGTTATTTCCTTTGAATGGCAGAGATTTGTTTGTAGTACTGGATAAAATTTTGTAATGTGAAATTTTTAGGTTGTAAACACATATTATCGTGGTGATTTGAATATTACTTTCTGTTACAATGAATGATTAATCGTTTCCACTGCTTGAAAATTTTGATTTAATCATTTATGTTATGTGAATATCTTTTAGTGGTAGTTCCAGGAATCATGGCACCACAAACGGGCTATTTATAATCAGAGTAAATATGTACATGACGTCTTGAAGAAGTTAAAGATGAATGATTGTGCATCAATTTCTACCAATGTTTATACTAACCATGATTTAGGGAATGATGAGAATGATGTAGATGTTGACCAGTATCTATTTGTACTTACTGCTTTAAGGACTGGCATCATGTTTGCTAAATGTCTTTGCTCAAGAGTTAAGGCTAAACCCAAAGAATGTCACATCAAGGCTGCGAAATGAATCTTTCGCTATTTGAAGGGAAAACTAAGTTTAGGTCTCTGGTACCCTTATGATGATAGTATGAACTTTATTGCATATTCAGATTCTAACTATGGTGGTTGCAATCTTGATAGAAAATCAACAATTGGAGGTTGTCAATTCTTTGGTAACAAACTTATAACCTGGAAATGTAAGAACAAACTTACTGCGGCTATCTTCACATGTGAAGCTGAGTAAGTTGCTGCTTCAAGTTGTTGTTCCCAAGTTCTTTGGATACAAAAATGTGGGATTACGTTTGAAATTTAGAACAATTCATATTTTTGTTGACAACATAGCAGCCATAGCCGTTATTGAAAATCCTGTTTCACACAAATGCACTAAACACATTAATATCAGACATCATTTCATTCGGGATTGTTCAGAGAGAGAGTTAATCTAACTTTTGTAAATAAACACAGTTGATAACGTAGCTAATATTTTCTCAAAAGCCTTTGATTCATACTGATTTGATTCTCTTGTAAAAGGACTTGGGATGATCAATTTTCAGTGATAATTTTTTTTGAAAATTTACTTGGAAGTTTATTTTAATTTTTTAGTTTTGTTCATTTATTTTGAACATAGGTTTAAAATTGAAATTTTTGAAAATTGAATCCAATTATTACAAAAAATGATAGAATTCTGATTTATTTTGATTAAGATTTAAAAGCATGTAACTTGAGAAGTATTAAATATGCATAGGAATATGATAGGATTTGATCTATATTTTGAAACATATAATTGATATATGAAAGACATGATACACTTAAGAATAATATATTGATAGGTTTGAATACTTTGATTTGAATGATACTAAGTATCAAATTAAATCTACTTCATGAATGAGTGGATTCCCTTCTCGGGTTAGTATTGCACTAACTAAAATCAACAAAAATGAATTTAGAGTTAATTTATTATACATAATAATTCCATCAATGATCTTTTATTATATATTCTGAGTGTCCTACGTTATATGTGGATATGGATCTGGAAATTCATAACATTCATTGAAATATATGCATAGTAACTCTTTGTTCCTGTTCTCACTAGCGCATTCCATAAAATAATTGATCTGCAAAAGATTAATTAAAATGAAAATATTCATTCCATTAAATTATTATATATGTGAAAAGATCAATGGCAATGTATCTTTAATTCTCAATAAATTCTGAGGTTGAATAGGTTTAAAACTTCTTTAGTGTGGGATCTACTAGTTTCATGTTTAAATGTATCAAATAATTAAACAATGCTTAGTATTTAATTAAGTCATGTTGTTTAAATTTTGAAATGATTCGTTTTTAATTCATCAGAAATTGATTATATTATATCTATGTTATAAATATAGATTGGTATAATTCCATTATTATTCATTGTGATATCTTAGTTATATCAATTTCTAATCTTCGTAAGTTTAAATCAGATATGATTTCAAATGAATCTTTTCAAAATTTCACATAAAAATACTAAAAGATTTGTAAAACTTTAGTTTTAGTTATATAAAAATTGAAAATAAAATATTTTACATTTCACCCTCTAAGTGTGTTTTAAGAAATTTTAACAAAAAGTGTTTTTGATGTTTAAGTTGGATTTTATTTTTTATTGAAAATTTAAGAGGTGAAAGTTTTAAAAATGTTTCCTAGTATGAAACCATTTATATTGTTAGTATCGATAGTGTTTAAGTTCAAAAATACCAAGTGTTCTTCGATATTATTAGTATCGATGCTATACTTGAATAAATTTCACTGATTCCATCGATACTACTAGTATCGACAAAACACTTGAATTTTTTAATATCAAAGTATCGATACTACTAGTATCAAAGCTTTCATACTTGTGGTTTTTATAAAATTCAAAAATTGCACACAGTCGATACTAGTAGTATTGACACCCTTTGTTCTCTCTAAAAATCTTAAAATTTGATTCTATTGAAATCTTTGTTTAAGTGTGTTTAAATCATCACTTTGAGTTCGTTTTCATCATCAAAACTAAATGGCTGGTGTTAATTTTGATTTCATCTTAAAGATTGTGTGTTATGATTGATTTTTAAAACATTAACCTTGTTACACATTGATTTAGGTTATCTGGGATGATTTTGATGGGGTTTTTGTGTTAACAGCAAATCAGTTAAAAACATAACTTTAATTTTCTGGGTTTCATGCATCGATATTACTATATCGATAGTAAGAATTTTTCTAAGTATTATGTCGAATACTTAAGCTGAAAATTCTAAGTGTTGTCGAATAATATCAACATGTTTTCTGAAAACTTTTCTAAGTCTCATCGATACTACTAGTATTGATGGAACTTCTAAATTTTTCTAACTGTTGTGTTCTACTAATGTTGATACTAATAGTATCAATAGAAGTTAATGTCGATACTACTAATATCAAAACTATAACACTTACCAATTTTTAAAAATATTTCAAAATTTTCAAAATCTTATAATTTTCAAATTTTTGCATGATTATTTGTTTCTAATGATTTCAAGCATATGTTTTAGGACAGTGGATGTATAATGAAAAGCATAAGGTCATTGCTTTGGTGGATCCTGATATGAAGGAAGCATCATTATTTGTTAACATTATTTGCATTCTAAAACATTCTAGGATTTCTCATGCTATCTCTGCAAATCCTATGATTTCGATAAATCAAATTACTTCTTTTCAGGAACATGTTGATTATGACTATTCAGAAGATCCTCCTATCATTAAATCAAGGATTAATGGAAATGCTTTCCAATTTACAGTTATAGATGTACGAGCTGCGCTGCAATTGCATGATGCTGATGAAGATCTTGTTACACTTTCAAATGATTTGATTTGTGGTGTTTTTAATAGGATGGGATACAAAGAAGATATTACTACTTCTCAATTGGCCAAGACGTATTTGTTTGAACAATGGGGATAAATTTTTAATGTGTGCATCATGTGTTTACCATCAAGGAAATCAGGAACTGATACAATATCAAAGCCATTACAATGTGTAGTTGATGCACTTGTGTTAAACAAAACATTTGACATTAGTTAGTATATTTTTGAGAACATGGTTAAGAAAATCTAAGCTACAGAGAAGGAAATTTTTTTACAATATCCTAGATTCTTATCAATGATTATTGATCATCTACTGCATGGTTAATAAGAATGGTCCAGTGATCAAAATCACATTGATGAACAAGCGAATCTTGTCTGATTGCAGACCAAAGAAGGGTGTTAATACTACTGACGCACCATTATTTGGGCATCCAGCTGAAGCAGCTTATTTGGAACCAGAGAATGATACTTTGTTTCATCGAAATTCTCCTGTTGAAGGTGTAGAGCAATCATCTTCTGAGGAACCACATGTACAAACAGAATTTCAATCTTCGGTACTTGAACAAGATGTTGCTGCACAAGATGATGTTGAAGATATTTCTTATATTACACAATTCAAAGATGTTTCAAAATTTCAAGTTGTGGATGATTCTATTCAAGTTTCTCTACTGAGGATACTGTTCTAGCTGATGAAGGTCACGTTTTCCATACTTCTACATCAAATTCTGATGATGATGCTGATTCTGATGATGATTCTCATAATCCACCACCACAACAATCATCATCAAGAAAGAAACAATGGCAAAACGTAAAGTTTCTTGAGCATTAGTAGATGAAACTCAATTTTAGAAACGACAAAGAAGAACTGCAAAGGATTTTGATGATGATTATGTCCCTTCTTCTTGTGAGCTTCATTCTACTTTACCTTTCTCTCTTGCAACAACATCACCAGTTATTCCACAAACCCAATCACCACCACCATCAGTTACACCATCACATACCACTCAACCAGGTCCAAGTCATGTAGTAGTAGTAGTAGTAGTAGTAGTAGTAGTGGCAGCGGCGGCAGCGGCAGTAGCAGTAGGAGGAGCAGTAGCAGTAGGAGGAGCAGCAGCAGTAGTAGTAGTAGCAGTAGGAGGAGCAGGATGAGGAGCAGGAGGAGCAGCGGGAGGAGCAGCATCAGTAGTAGTAGCAGCCGCCATTTTACTAGCAATATTATCAACATTTCTATTTCAAATATTAATCTTTAGTAAAATATATGAATAATATAGCATTGTATGTTAAGGTAATATTAATATTTTTAATACGACCAATTATTTATAAACAATGAATTAAAAGACAAAGAGATTATGATTTATATATACTTAAGGTGTTAGTTAATATTTAATAAGATCTTTAGTAGTCTTAAAAGAGTAGAAAATGAAAGTATAATAAAAATAATACTTTTAAAAGTAATTAGTTTTATTATGAAAACTAATAAATTAGTGATTAATTAAAGAATTAGTACGAGATTGATATCTTGTATAAAATCATATTAATATTGAATCAAACACCTTTGTTAAATTCCTAGTTGTTTAACACTAGCATATTACATATAGTTTAGGTATACACATTCATCTTATTAAATCCAACCTAATTTACATTTTGTTTATCCATATGTGTATAAAATCAATTGTTAACATGCTAGATTTAAACATACTTATAAATATATAATTATACTTCAATTATTTATTGTATATTAATCTATAGACGTGTATATAATATGTGTATGTATATATAAAGATTTAATGTTTACATAGAAATAATATATATGTATCATACACATTCATTGAGTACCCAATTTATGAAGTTCTATTTAATTCATGTTTCTAAGTTATTTGTATACTTAATGTAACAAGTTTTATTTAAATTCCAATAAGTATCCATATTATATGTTAAGACTTGTAATACCCATTTAAACATGTATTTATCATATGTAAATGTACATATATATTATTAGTGTCCACATTAACACTTTGTCCATTTGTTATGTTTAAATCAAAATTTATATGTTAAATTTAGAATTTTGTAGTTATTTTTATATGTAAAATCTCTCCGAATCCCTAATATACGTCACACCCGTAATATAGTTTTAACCATTATTGTTAAAACTATTTCAACCACGAGCTCAACCCGGTTTATATAAATCATATATAATAAGTTTATAGCGTGTGGTTTTACCTTCCTATTCATTTGTCACACCCTGAGCCGGCGGGCCGGATCGTGTGTCCCTGTTAGTGCATGAGATGTCCCTAGTTCAGCTTTTGTATGATATTTGATGTATAAAGTTTATGTTATTAATGAAATCAGTCTTTCTATATTTTTCTTAATGTTTATTCAAGTTTATATGTGTTGTCTATGTTTAACTTTGATTATATATGTCTTATAGACCCATTCGTTCGAATAACCCTAAGAATGAGGTCATTCGGGCGAATGAACGCCTAGCGAATGACTATGGCGAACGAATGAGTCATCTGCATGACTCATTCGGCTAAGCCATTCGCCGAATGAGTTGTTTCGGCCACTCTTTCGGCCGAATGAATACAGTCTATATATACTTGTTCAAACACATTCAAACCTAACTTTTCCAAGCCTCCTCTCTTCCAAGAGCACTCCAGTGTCAAACCCTTAGGGTTTTGAGCGGTTCATCCCTGTCCAACTTCGATTCTAACCCCATGGGCTTCGATCTTGATCCAAACGTTCACTCCTCACCTTCGGATCGCCACGGGGCCTTTTGGTTTCAATTGGAAAAACCTGGAATAGGATTCCACATTATTCCAGAGGCTGTCAAGCAGATCTACATAGGAACCGGGTTGTTTCCGGGCTCCAAATTGGTTTTGTCAAATCGATCATTCCAATTGCTTGGTAATGATGTCTTGAGGTTCTGTATCAATTTTGGTGGTTAGATTCGCTCTAAATCAAAAGTTCTTGCGATTTTTGTTGCTGAACACCCCAGATGGTACGAATGAGCCGTTCATCCGAATAAGCCATCCTAATTGCCCTCTTTCGGCTGAATAGCTCCATTCGCTGAATAGCTCTCTTTCGGCCTACACATTCGATCTTCTGCTCAGTTGGTCACCTGCTCATTCGGTTGATTCATTCTTTCAGTCCAGTTATCATTCGGTTGTCCATTCATTCGACATACAAGTCATTCTGTTCTTTCGTCATTCGGTTCTTTCGTCATTCGGATAACTCATTTCATTCAGTCAGTTCAACTCCATTCGGTCCCCGACATTCGGTCATTTTTGAGTCATTCGGCCATCATATTTCAAATTTTTCTAAGTGTTGCATCTACTTGTTATTGATATAATGGAAGACTTAGCTTTGATGGCTAACCAGACTCATCAGATTCAGACTTTATTACTCACTGAGACTGAGACAAGGAACTCTAATAAAGCTCCTAAGTTGCTTTCATTAGATGATTACACTCATTAGAAGTACATATTCGAGATCCACATCAATTGAGTTGATACAAACTTGTGGATGATGATAGAGGGTGGTTACTTGAGACCCCTAAATGAAGATGTAACTCCAATGTTAGTCACCCGGATGACTGAACCCCAGAGGAAGTTATATGACTTTGAGAAGAAAGCCTATGCTATTCTGTCCCAGTCCATTGCAACTAATATCTTTCATCAGTTCAGACTGTTTACATCTTTTAAGTTTTTGTGGGATGCGTTGCAACAGAGATACGAGGGAAATGATGCTTTGAAGAATATAAAGTCCAAAGCCTTTAGAAAGGAGTTTAATAGTTTAATGTATGTGGGGAATGAATCACTAGATGATCTGATTGTAAGATTTTATTATCTTTTGAGTGAGCTGTTCAACCATCAAGTCATGACTACAACTCAAGAGAAGATTCAGTGTTTAGCAGATGCTTTACATCCCAAATGGGAGTCATTTCTCATGGTCTTGAAGCATAATGAGATGATAGAAAATATTGACATCAATGAGTTTATCCAGAAACTGAAAGAACAGGAGATTGAGAACAAATGGAAGGCTAAGAGAGTTGCTCAAGTTCAGGACCCTTCATTATATTACTCTACTCCTACTGTAGAGAGAGCTTCTTCTCATGCTCCACTAAAGACTGCCTTTGTCTCTCAGACTAAAGAAGCTCATGTTTCAAGCCAGATACACTTCAGTCCAATCATCTTCATCATCAACCTCTTAGAAAGAAAATAGTCATCCAGTCACCAATACGAAGACAGATCATTTTGATAAAGTGACTATAGAGGTTGCAAAGGAGCATATGGGTCTTCTGTCTACTCTTGTGAGTTCCTATGATGGATTACTAGCCAGGCAGACTGGTAATCCTCACTTAATAAATGAAGATTATTCTCAGATTGACCCGAATGATATGGAGAGGATAGACATCATGTGGGCTCTTGCCAGTGCAGTCAGAAGAGCTAAGGATTTTGTGAGAAGAACTGGAAAAGATATAAATATGAATAAGGATTCAATATTTGGTTTTGATATGGGATCTGTCACTTGCTACAATTGTGGAGATAAGGGACACTTTGCAAGACAGTGCAAACAACCAAAGAAGACATGCAAGAAGAATCCTTTTCAGAATCAGAGATCTTTTGCAGCAAATCCAGAAAGAAGACTTGTACCTATTGATACTCCCACTCATGCAAGTTCTTCAAATGCTAGCAAAACCTTGATGGTACAAAATGATGAAGGCAAAAACTGGGATTTTAGATTCAATCCTGATCAGGGAGGACATGATAAAGCCTGTGTTGCTGAAATCCAGAAGATTGATGAATCCAGTGAAGAAATCACTTCTGAAGAAGCAAAGACCTGTCTAGAGGAATCATCTGGATCTGAATCAGAAAGCACTTCAGACTTAGACACTCAAGGAGATTCTGTTGCTGAGCTTAAAGAACCTGCTACCCATTTTGCTATGACGGTGAACACTTCTGCTACCTCTCAGTCAGAACAAGTATTTGATGAATGTTCTTCTTCTCATTCCAGATGTTTTAACTGTATTGATCTTGAAAGTAAGGTCTTGGCTTATCAGAAGCACAATGCTGACTTGATCAGTGATCTCAACCAAATGATTGAAGCAAACAGAATTTTAAAATCTAATGAAAAAGATTTTCAGGATAAAATTGTTTTGTTAAACAGATAGTTACATGAGGCTGAGATCGCTGTGCTCAATAAGTAGGATGTAGTTACTTCTTATCTCAACACCATAAATGGGACTAAGAAGAAACTTGCCATAGTCGAGTATGACTATGAGACCTTAAGCCAGAAGCTCAAGAGCTATGAGAGATCTTCCTACATTATTGAGCACATGATCAGTAATGGGACTGATCAAGCTGGGAAGAGTAAAGATACAAAATATAATCACTGTCCCCCACCAGTCTTGAATTGCAAAGGCTTTCAGGTGAAAATTCCATTAGTTATTGATCCTATTGGGATTATCTGATGAGGGTTCAGCAATGTCTGAGGAATCTTTTGTGGAGGGCGTGGTTGAAGATTGGGTCTCTGATTCTGAGGATGAGTCTGATGTTACTCCTCAAGTGTCTTATGTCAAGAATCAGACATATGTTGCCAAAAAGGCCGACCCAATCTTACCCAAAACAAACATGGCTTCAAATTTATCCAAAGCCATTTGTTTTGTGAAGTCTTCACAAGATGGTGAAGCAAGTGAGACCAAAGAGACTGAAAAACCTGTTTTTAATGGTACAAGGGGTTTGGGTCTTGTGCAAGACAGGACTAAGAAAAATAAACCAAAAATTCTCAGTATAAAGCCAAACAGTCTCCTCTCAAAGACAAAAGAGTTTGCTTTGAGTGTGGTACACCTGGACATGTTGTTAGATTTTGTCATTATCTGATCAGGCCTAAGGTTGCACCACCAAGAAAAGAAAATCAGAATTTTATCAAACATGTCAAATCTGATTGTAAACCTTTTCAAGCAAAGCCCAAACAAACCAATCTTGTTAAGCCTTTGGATAACGGTAAAGGGAAAGTTGTGAACTTGGATGTTCCCAAGGTTGTTAATGTCAATCAATCAAAACCATCATCCATTTACTTGAAAAACTCTTTCAGTAAAAATTCGGTCTGGAAAGTTAAGTATTAGACTTTAGTTTTACACACTCCAGACAAGGCAACCCGAGATGGTAAATGGATTAATGTTTGGATCCGAGACTCATTGGGTCAACCCAAGACTATAAAGGCTTGTGTTCCCAAATTGAACTAATTGTTTGTGTTTGTGCAGGTTGCCACAACTGCTACTCTTAACAACTCTTGGATCGTTGATAGTGGGGCTTCTAGGCACATGACTGGAGATATTTTGCTGCTAACCAATGTCAATGCTATTCGAGGTGGATATGTAGCGTTTGCCAGTGATAAAGGCGGGTTTATTACTGGAGAGGGTATTCTTTCTAATGGCCAAGTTTCATTTGATAAAGTCAGATATGTCAAGCAGCTGTAGAACAATCTTCTTTCAGTGTCACAGATTTGTGACAAGCAAGACAAAGTTCATTTTGATGACTCCAGTTGCTACATACTCAATCAAGGCGTCATGATGTGTTGTGAAACACATCTATTTTTCTATTTGTTTTTATTTAGTTGCTATACAGTTTTATGCGTTTTAAGAGTCAATTTATGCTGGTTCTTCACATTTCCACGATTTGATGCTGCAATTAATAAACGTGTTATTATGGCACAAAAGATCAAGAAAACGAGCTTCCGGGTGGACTAGAACAGACACAACAACAAAGCAGATCAAAAACAGAATCCTGGTGATTGTCGCGTATCGCGACAGCCTCAAGAAACCATGTCGCGTAGCGTGACAGGTGGAAAAAGACCAAACTGCCCTTTTTAATGATGCTGGGTTGACCCGACTAATTTGTCGGGTAGTGGGTACCCTCGCGTAGCCCGAAGGGTTTTAGGGTGCCTGTCACGTAGCGCGACAGGGTTACAAATTCAGAATTTCAATTTTAATGATCCGAAAACGGCTGGAGGCTGGGAGGATCCGATTTTCACGACTGAGAGAAGACTTTGGGAGGCGACTAGAAGCCAGGGGAAGCGATTGAGGTCGAGATTGGTCATCGAGAAGCCCTAAGAGAGTGATCCGAAGGTGTAACGTGATCGGTTCGTATCCCTTTCTTGTTTTTCCTATTCGTATGATGTTTAGTATTGGTTTATACACTAGTTCTTTCTGTTTATTCATGATGATTTGTGGCTAAACCTTTTAGACCACCTAGGGTTTTATAATATGCAGGTTTAATGATTGTGACGATTGATTGTGGAACAAATTTGTGTTTTTCAATGATATAACGATTTGGTTTGGATTCTTGGATGTGTATGAATGTTTATATCGTTTATGATTTGATTTATCGATTCCTCGTATGCTTTGGCAAATGTCTTTCGTGTAATAGGTGCATGCTAGGTCAATTACTTGGTGTTCTTGATTTGTGGATGGATTAATAGATGTAGTGATTCATAGGAATAATGATTAGGTCACAAACGAATTAAATGTTTAACCAAATCCAATAGCCGTGAGGTGAGGGTTTGTTAGTATATCATGAATGTTTAATAACTAGTTAAAGTCTTTGTGAAAAGACTAAGAATAGGTTAATTGAACATAGTCTTGTATGCTAAATCCAAGATGAATCTCCTTATTATCCCTTGCATGTTTGTGTATTGAGACTTTCGTTTCCGTGAGGTAGATAGTCTTTAGGATATATCATTGAAAGGTTGGTTAACTTGTGAGAGTAATTAACCTAAACCGGTATTTAAGAGATTTGCAAACACTTTAGTTGAAATCTTTGAGAAAGGTTAAAGATACTCTAATTTGTTTATGAGTTAAAATTCAAAGATCCCGGTTCCACAATAAGTTCCATAATCAATCTAAAACACATTAGACATGTATAAAGTAAGCCCTAGGTGATCATTTCATCATTCGTGACTTTTTGTTGCATTTTCCTTATTGAGTCTTGATTCAGTTTTTATAAGTTCAATTTATTTCAATTAATTAGTAATTAAACCCCCCCTTTAAACAATTCTTTTAATTAAGTAAATTTGTATAGATAAGTTCTTGAGTCTGTTTTGCATTTTCTATAGAAGTCTGTGGGTTTGATATCCGGACTTACTTTTCTGTGCTACTTTTGATTAGTTCACTTGCATGTTAGTAGTTTAGTCTAGAGAGTCTAGAGTATTAGTTACTGTCTAGGTTAGGTTTGATTTTTATTAGTTTTAATTAAACTACTTTGCGAACATCAAGTTTATGGCGCCGTTGCCGGGGACTTCTTAGTCGATTGTGCAGTTTAGTTCTTTAGTCTTATCTGTGCATAGTTGTTTTTAATTTTAGTTTTATTTAGTTTTGGTTTAGTTCTTTTTGATTTACTCTTGTTTTTTTGCAGGTTTGGTAGTGTATGCCACACCTACGTTCACACGGACCGCCACCTGGGCTTTCATTGCCTTCAAGGAGCGATTCACGAGACTTTTCTGAAGGGTGGCATACACTACGAGCGAGGTAAGTGCTTCTACACCCATTTCTGCTGATTTTTCTGAGCACACACCACCGTCCTCTTTTGATTCTTCTACTCATTCTAGTCCTCGTTTACACTTTGTTCCACAAATGGCAAAACGTCGCACTGTTCACCAGTAGTCCACTAAGGGTTTCACGGGACTTAATAATCCCATCACTGTGCCAAACATCACGAATGAAAATTCGTGACAGATTCCCTCTTACATCACGACAGCCATTAATAACTCTCAGTTTAATGGCCGGGATGATGAGGATGCTCCAGCACATATAGCTCGCCTTACTCGCATCTGTGGTACCTTCAATCTTCAAGGTGCCACTGAAGATGCTATCTTTCTGTAGCTATTTCCCTTTTCACTTGCGGGTAGAGCAGCCACTTCGCTCGAATCGCATGCACCCGGATCTTTCACTACATGGAGTAGTCTTAGGGATGCTTTCCTTAAGAAGAACTTTCCACCTACCAAGGCAGCCAGCCTTCATGATGAGATCCACTTTTTTCGTATGGCATCCGATGAGCCATACTACCTTGCTTGGGAGAGATTCCAGAATTTGCTTAGTAGATGCTCCCAGCATGGTCTCTCTGATTGGGCCCTTGTAGAGAAATTCTACAATGGTCTTCACTTATGAGACTCGGGCTCGTTTCGACACTTCTGCGGGTGGTCATCTTATGGGTAAAAGGGATGTTGCTGAGTGCAACGATATGTTTGAGAGTTTTGCTCAGGCTGAATATGAGCAGAGATCTGCTAATAGGAATTCCAATCCTATTTCTAGTTCCTCCTCTTCCACGAGAGGGGTTCACCACGTTAATGGGGATACTAGTGTTGCAGTTGCTCTTGAGGCCTTGTAAAGGGATGTGAAGGAGTTGAAGATGAAGGTAGATAGGTGTGAGATTTGTAGGGGTGGCCATGCCACATTTGAGTGTTTAGTGGTCAACCAGGAGCAGGTTGACTATTTGGGGGGTCAAGGTAGGGGTATCACAAGCCCTTTCAATAACTCCTATAATCAAAATTGGAGAAACCACCCGAATTTTAATTGGTGCTACTCCGATCATCCCCCTGGTTTCTAATCTAGGTTATCTCATAACCAGGGGCCGGGTCATTCTTCGGTTAGTCATCAGGGTCATACATCGGGGGCGGGTAGTAGTAGTGGTGGTGGTGGAGGTAGCATGAGTAAGATATAGGAGTTATTGACCCAGTTGGTTGCGAAGGATGCCAATACTCAGAAAACCTTGGTTGATCATGACATTCTTTTGAAAAACCAACAATCTGCTTTTCTTGATCTTCAAAGATCGGTTGGGGATATTGCTAAGCGTTTGGATGAGAGGGCCCAGGGCCAATTTTCGGGCAGCACACAGCCTAATCCAAATGCTCAAGTGAAAGCAGTAACCACTAGGAGTGGTCGAGGGGATGTGAGTGTAGAGCCACCGGTTGAGGTAGAGGAGGATGAACCGGTGGATGAAGAGATTGAGATGGAGACTCCTGGAGGGGTGCACATGAGGCCTGTCCCAGAAAGTACAGTACCAACCAGTGAGTCTCCGGTAGTTGTTCCGGTTGAGAAGAAACCGGTTGAGGTTAGGCCGAGTCCTAAGATTGATCATTCACGACTTCCTTGCCCTACTCGCTTAGCTCACCAAAAGCATGCTAAGGAGTATGGTCACTTTCTTGATATGTTCAAACAGTTGAAGATCAATCTTCCATTCATTGAGGCTCTTCAGCATATGCCCAAGTATGCCAAATTCCTTAAGGATTTGTTGAAGAGCAAGGATCGGTTAGGGGAACTTTCTAATGTTCCATTGAGCGAGGGGTGTTCTGCGGTGATTCTGAACAAACTACCAGAGAAGTTGACAGATACTGGGATCTTTACAATCCCATGTCTGTTTTGTAGTGACACTCAGAGGCACGCGTTGGCAGATTCAGGTGCTAGCATCAATTTGATGCCCTATTCTTTGTATGAGAAGCTAGCACTTGGTGAACTTATGCTCACGCGCATGATATTGTCCCTTGCTGACCGGACGGTCAAGTGTCCACGTGGTATTGTTGAGAACTTGTTGGTGAAGGTGGACAAATTTGTTTTCCCCGTGGATTTCGTGATTCTTGACATGGAGGCCGATGAGAGTGTGCCTATCATTCTAGGGCGTCCTTTATTGAGGACCGCTAAGGCCATTATTGATGTGTTTGATGGGAACCTCGCTCTTAGAGTGGGTGATGAGACTGTCACATTTGAGGTTGTGAAGTCTATGAGGCATCCCGGTGATCATGATGACTTTAGTGACCCATGTCATTCAGTTTACTTCATAAACTCTTTCATGTCACACATAGATAGGTGTCTTGAGTACGTGTGCGGGGCTGATTTGGTAGTTGAGAGGAGTGAGGAGGAGTATGAGATGGTTGATGAGGGTGTGTTGGTTATTTCTGAGGTGTTAGAGATTGATGAGTTAAGGGAGGAGAGTAAGAAACCCTCTGTTGAGTCACCACCCGCCCTTGAGCTTAAGGTTTTACCCTCACACTCTACCTCCGGAAGGATCACTTTCCCCTTCCTTTCATTGACCAAATGTTGGAGCAGTTAGCAGGCCAGCAGTTTTACTGCTTTCTTGATGGCTTTTCTGGGTATTTCTAGATCCCCATTGCACCAAAGGATTAGGAAAAGACCACATTCACGTGCCCCTATGGCACCTATGCTTACCGTCGCATGCAATTCGGGCTACGCAATGCTCCCGCCACATTTCAGAGGTGCATGGTAACCATTTTCCAAGATATGATTGAATCATCCATGGAGGTGTTTATGGATGACTTTTCGGTTTATGGCAAGTCGTTTGATCAATGCTTGGTGAATCTTGAGAGGATGTTGAAGAGGTGTGTAGAGACTAAGTTGATGCTTAATTGAGAGAAGTGTCACTTCATGGTGACTGAGGGAATAGTGTTTCGTCATAAGATTTCGGGAGCGGGTATTTAGGTAGACCAAGCTAAGATAAAGACTGTAAGTAAACTCCCACCACCTTCAAGTGTTAAAGCTGTTAGGAGTTTCCTTGGTCTCGCGGGTTTCTATAGGTGGTTCATTAAGGACTTTTCCAAAATCACTAGACCTATGACCCATCTTCTAGAGAAATATACCCCATTCGTGTTTGATGAGGAATGCATGAAGGCATTCGAGTTTTTGAAGGAGAGGCTTGGGAGTGCTCCTATTTTGGTTGCCCCCGATTGGAGCTTACCCTTTGAGCTCATGTGTGATGCTAGTGACCAAGCCGTTGGGGTGGTCTTGGGGCAAACAAGAGAGAAGCATTATCACCCCATATACTATGCTAGCAAGACTCTCAATGATGCTCAAGAGAATTACACTACCACCGAGAAGGAGCTTCTCGCGGTAGTTTTTGCTTTTGACAAATTCCGGTCATACCTTGTTCTTTAAAAGACCACCGTTTTCACCGACCACTCGGCTTTGAGGTTTCCTTTTGCAAAGAAAGATTCAAAACCTCGTCTCATTAGGTGGATTCTTTTGTTATTGGAATTTGACATTAAGATTAAAGATAAGAAAGGGGTTGAAAATGTGGTGGCCGATCATCTCTCCCGGTTGGAGGACCTGGAGAGGAGTGAGATTCGTGAGGAGGAGATTGGTGATAGGTTCCCTCACGAGATGATCGACTTTGTAGAGGCGGAGAAGCAAGGAATGACATGGTTCACCGACTTGGCAAATTTCCTTGCTCATGGAGTGGTAATTGAGGGAATGACCACTCAACAGAAGAAGAAGTTCTTTAGAGACGCGGGTAAGTATGTTTGGAATGACCCGTATCTCTATCGTGCTGGGGGGGGGATAGGATTCTTAGGAGGTGTGTGAGTAGAAAGGAGGGCCTAGAGATTTTAAGGCATTGCCATGAACGCTTGACGGGTGGACATCATGGTCCTCATTCTACCGCCCAAAAGGTATTTGATTGTGGCTTTTATTGGCCTTCGGTGGTGAAGGATGCACTTGAGTTTGTGAAGAAGTGTGATCCTTGTCAATGTACCGGAAACATATCCTCTAAGGATGAAATGCCTCAAAACCCCATTCAAGTGTTGGAGGTTATTGATGTTTTGGTCATTGACTTTGTTGGACCTCTCCCTTTGCCCAAAGGGAATATGTATATACTCGTGGCCATAGATTATGTGTCAAAGTGGGTTGAGGCTCAAGCCTTGCCTACAAATGATGCCCGAGTAGTTCTCAAGTTCCTAAAGAAGTTGTTTAGTAGGTTTGGGACTCCTAGAGCTTTAATAAGTGACCGTGGCACGCACTTTTGTAACACAATGTTAGAAAAGGCACTACAACGTTACGGTGTCACTCATCGTTTGGCAACCGCTTACCATCCTCAAACAAGCGGTCAAATGGAGAATGCAAACCGAGGGGTGAAAAGGATACTTGAGAAGACCGTAGGGAAGAGTCGGAAGGATTGGTCCGACAAGTTAGATGATGCATTTTGGGCGTTTAGAACGGCCTACAAGACACCCTTAGGAACGACACCATACATGGTCGTCTATGGCAAAGCATGCCACCTTCCCGTTGAATTAGAGCATAGAGCTATTTGGGCTCTTAAAACGGTCAACCTTGATCTAACCGAGGCGGGTAGGAAAAGGTACTTCCAAATTCATGAGTTAGAGGCCCTTCGTGATGCGGTCTATGCACGTTCATTGAGCATCAAAGAAAAGACCAAGTCATTGCATGACAGAAGATTGAAGGGTTTGAAGGAATGAAGAAGGGAGATCGGGTTTTGCTCTATAATTCCCGATTGAAGTTGTTCTGAGGGAAATTGAAGTCCAAGTGGATGGGGCCATACACAGTTGAAGAAGTTTTTCCATATGGAACCGTTGAGTTGCAAAACGAAGTTGATGGTAACACTTGGAAAGTAAAAGGTCATAGATTGAAGCATTACATCGGAGGACCGTTGGATGAGAGTGAGGAGGAGGAAGAGATCCTCTTAGAAAAACCTGAATGAGAGAGTGTTGATAGGTTCTTAGGATGAAACCCAAGTGTAGAGTTTATAAATGGTAGATTTCTAGAGTTTTTGGTGTGTTTTTCGTATGTATTTTCCGTTTTTCGTTTTTGTTTTGTGTCTTTTTCTCGTTTGTTGCAGGTTTTTAATCATTTTGATGCAAGGAAGATGGATTGGAGCTACCAGGTATGTATCATTTGCCTTAGAATTGATTTTAGGTGTTTAAGGGAGAAAAATGGGTTGAAAATTTGGCTAAGGCATGAAAATGCCGGAAACTCTCTGGATAAATGACCCTGTCGTATCACATGACACCAACAGCCTAAACTGCCGCGCTACACTAGGGTTTTTGGTCAACACGCGGGTCAAACATCTGTCGCGCTACGTGACGGACATTTGAGAATCTGTCGCGATACGCGACGCGGCCCCAGGCGGCTAAAATCACTTTTCAAGCCCTAGATTTCAATTTTTACCCAATCTTCTTCTTCTCTAAGTCGTCGCCATCACCCCTACAACCACCATTTTCATCTTCTACCACCATCTAACCACCAAAACGCCACCCAATACCACAACCCATCACCCTAACCTTCAATTTCATCTATTTCTTCCACCACTTCACCACCCCATCCACCATTGATGGTTCAAAACAAGAAGATGAGGGATTTTTTTAAAGCCTCCATTTTTCTCTTCTAAATCTCAACTTCTAAGTCTTCTCTAAATCTCAACTTCTAAGTCTTCTTGCAATTTTGATTATTTTTGTAATTTTCTAGTTTAGCCAAAGTTTAGATTTTTAGTTTGTGATTGATTCTTGTTGATTTTAGTTTAGTAATAGTTTATTTAGATTAGTTGAATGCTTCTTGGCTCACCATTGTGTTGGAATTGGTTATTGAGGATCAAAGAACCATAGGGTATATTTTGGGTAAAGGTTTGGATTTGAGAATGGTTCTTTTTTATCTTGATGAGGTAAAACCAACTGCTTTTTGGTATGAAATTGAAAAACATGATGTTAATTTATTAATAAAAACCAGTTTTTGGGATTGATTGGTTATGGGATTGTGATTGAAGCCTAATTTGAATTGTTTGGTAACCGCGAATGAAATGCTATACGGTTACACTCTTTGGATCTTTGCTAACTTGGAGGCTTTTGTTTGATTTTAATTGTGTTTTTAGGATGTCTGGAGCTAGTTCATCAAGAGCATGTGGAAAGAGAAGGAAAGGGCCAGTTCCAAGGCCCTGGGGAGAACCAAACTCCCCAGAGCAGTTTCAAAGAGATGAGAGGACTATTCGTTATCTTGAGGCAAAGCAGGTACCAGCAATCAAGACAAGAAGACTGCGAGATCACACACTACTGATGTTTGAGATGGGCACTTTTGAAAGTGACAGGTTTGAGAGGTTTGTATCCCTAGAACTCCTCCATCATAGGAACATTAGCTGGGAGTTGTTTGACCAACTGGGTCAAAGGGATAGGTTAGAGAGATTGTTTGGGCCTAAGTGGGTGAGAGTATTGGCATGTGATTTGCCCCAGTACAAGGAGTTGACAATGGAGTTTCACTCCACGTTCATGTATGAAGACTCTGAGTTCGATTCATTGACGTTGTGTCTTTCTCCTTAGGCAGACGGGTATACGAGATGACCATTCCTCAGTTTGCTCTAGTTTCTGGATTTTATACTGAGGAAGAGGTTATGTCACCTAGGTTTGTGTCATCTTTGAGGGGAGCCACAAAGAAAAACAGAGATTTCTGTATTTCTGATGTGAATTTGAGAGAGTTCTGGGCCACCATTGCTGATTCTCCCTGCTCTACCAGTATGTTAGAGTCAGACATCCGAGACCCCCTATTGAGATATATTCACAGGGTTTTGGCATGTACAGTAGTAGGGAGGAGTTATGGGGAGGAAAAGGTCAATTGGATTGACCTTTTCTGTTTGTATTGCATGGTCACAGGGAGAGAGGCCAATATGGCCTATGTGTTGGCCACTTCTTTAGCTCGGGGTAGACGGGGTGGTGGACGAGCGCGGTAAGATATGGGTACATATATCTACCGTATGGCGGAGTACTTGGGGGTATTTGATAGATACCGCCCAGATTTCATGATTTTGGGCCCATTGACCACACCCATTGATTTGCGTGACCTGCGTAGAGCAGGAATCTTAGAGAGAGATGACCCATCAAGGTGGGTAGGGTTCATGGTTGGTCCCCAGGTGATGCCACCACAGGGGACGCCCGCAGCTGAGGTAGTTATGGGTTCAGTGCCCACACATAGGCAGAGGCCGGTCTTTAGGCGTGATTTTCCCCCTAGACAGTACCCACTTAGGGAGCCTATACCCGATCCACTCACGTTAGAGTCCTTATGCCATAGGATGGACGGGTAAAATGACCAGTACAGGGAATGGAGGATACAGGATCAGAGAAGACAGGAAGATGCTATGAGGTATTTGATGACCTCACTTCATATCGACATTCTCGAGTTTTACAGGGCTCTGGACAAGCATGATGGTGGAAGAGGTCCAGATGATGAAGAGTAGGTTTGAGGAGGTGCTTGTATGTGTGGGTTGTTGTAGTTTGTTTTGATTATTGAACATTTGTATTTTTTGAAACTTGTGGGTTGATTGGTAATGGGTTGGTGGCATTCGAACTTATTTTGGTTTTGGATTATTATCATCTTTAGACTCATGGTTGTTTTCTTGATCTTATTGTGCTTATTTCATGTGATTGTTTACTACCTATGAATCAATTTTTAGAGTGAAGAGCTTATGTGGAAAGGCTGGCACTCGACAGTCTTCTTTTAACCAGCTAAGTCATTTTCAGTTTTTACTTATTTTTATTTAGTTTTTCTTTGGGGTTTCCTTTTTCTCTACATTGGGGACAATGTAAAGTTCAAGTGTGGGGATGGGAAACTTAGTTTAAATTTGTTTTAGTTTACTTAAGCTTTTGAGATAAAACTTGTCAAAATTTTTGAAAATTTTTGTTTTTATTTTTGTTTCTTCATCTTTAGCTTAGATCTTCCTTGTTGATGTGTTGCAAAACACATCTATTTTTCTATTTGTTTTTATTTTGTTTCTGTACAGTTTATTAGATTTTAGAGTCGATTCAAGCTGGTTCTTCACAATTCTGTAATTTCATGCTTACAGGTAATAAACATGTCATTTTGGTGCAAAAGATCAAGAAAACGAGTTTCCGGTTGAACGAGAACGAACCCGAGGACAAAGAAAGAAGAATTCTGGATTTTCAACCCATCGCGCTACGCGAGGACCACAGGAAACCCTGTCGCGCTACGCGACAGGTGGAAATGACGAAAATACCCCTCACTTATTGATGCCGGTTGACCCGACTATTTTGTCGGGTAGCGGAACCCATCGCGCTACGCGACGGGCTTGGAGAAACATGTCGCGTTACACGACAGGGTTAAAAGTTCAGAATTTCGAGTTTATGTTTTCTGAAACGGCTGGAGGCTAGGGTATTGGTTGTTGGACGTTCAGAGAGGTATCTAGGGGCGATTGGAGGCGATCTCAAGGTTTGGGAATCAATGGATTGAAGAATCAAAGGCTTAGGATCGAAGAAATCGGGTGTTCATCATTCGGTTTATTCGGTTTCTTTGTTTTTATTCGATTCTTATGTTTTCTTACATTAAACAGATTATGATTTGTTTTCATATGATGTTTCTTGGCTAAACTTGTAGAACTATCTAGGTTAGATGATTATGCATGTTTGATTTTGGTTTGATTCGGTTGTGGAACATATTGATGCGATGGATTTATGATTTAAAGACTTGGTTTTGAATATTGGATGTGTATGTGTATTTTTGATTGTTGAATGATTGATATTATGTTCTTCATGTATCTTGGTGATTGTCTGTCACATAATAGGTGCATGCTAGAATCAATTACTGTGTGTTTTTGATTAGTGGATGAGTTGCTTTGGCCGAGTGATTCATAGGAGTGTTCTATTATGATTTAGACGATTAAGATGTGCAACCAACTTTAATAGCCGTGAGGTGAGAAGTTGTCGATAAGTCTTGGTTGTTAGCTTGTTAGGTTAGAGGCTTCGTGAGAAGATCAATCTGATTAGTCTATCAAACCTTGTTTATTGAGTCCAATAGGAAAACCCAAGTTATCCCTAACATTTAAGTGAACTGTGACTTTCGCGCCGTGAGGTAGAGTGTTTTACAGTTATTTCTTAGGTGTTTTGAGATTATTGTACTGTGAGGTAGATAATCTAGTGGATATTTCATAAATAGTTGGATGACCTGTGAGGGAAATCCATGTATCCGGTGGTTCAACGGCTTTTAGGATCCTTAGTTGACTATCCTCGAGAAGGGTCGAGGGTGCTCTAGGTTTCCTTTGAGTTTAGTATTATAAGATCCCGGTATCACATTAGTTCCATCCCGAGAGAACCTTGTCAAGCATGTATATGATTCAAGCCTAGGTAGTGTTTCTTTTCTTCTCTGGTTTAATCTTTGTTTGCTCGTCTGTTTTAGTTTATTTGAGTTATTCTTAGTTTTGTTAGAAAACCCCCCTCCTTATTATTATTTTATTTAAGTACAAATTTTGTATAGATAAGTCATAGAGTCTAGTTAGTACAGTCTGTAGAAGTCTGTGGGTTCGATATCCGGACTTACTTTTGTCTTGCTACATACGATAGGTACACTTGCCTGTCGGTAGCTTAGGTTTTAGAGAGTCTAGATTTATTACTTTTTGTCTAGTTTTAGAGTCGGTTTTTAGTTAGTTTATTAGCTAAGCTCCGTCGACATCACTTGTCATTGTTTAAGATGGTTGCAAAAGCTTGATGGGAAATTATAGGAAAGTTTGGTTTTGTGGTTTCATTCATGGTTGACTTGTTGGTCTGGGGTTTTATGCTTTGGTTATAGGATGTGTAGGTAGGTTCATCTGATTGTATTTGTCCCATAGGATTGGTATAATTTTACTTAAATGCATGATTTTCATGGGAAACATATTGGGGATTTGGAATTAATGAAACTGTTCTCTAGTTATAAGGAGTCTTCGCATAATAACAGGTAAGAGTTTTGAAAATCTGATTTTTTTTTGGCACATAAGTACTCTTTTTATGAGAATAAATCTGAGTCTTATGGCGCCTCCATTTCACCAAATAAGCTGAGTAAAAAGAAAAATAAAATAAAAGAAGTTGGATTAAAAACTTATGTGTCACACGCCGGGTTGCAGCCGGGTTGAAACACCACTAAGTTAAGTTCAATGGATTGAAAAAAAATTAAAAAAATAAATGCTCACGCTTCCATCTGTTTCATTTATAAAAATCTGATTTGAGAAATTTCTTGTTTGTTTATATGTAAGGATAACTTGAAAGCTAGAATCCAGGATTGATTTGTTTTTAATTTCCTAAGTGTGGGTCTAATGAAATGAAATGTAGAACATTAACATAATAGAACCATGATTAAGGGACTTGAATAATCAGTATGGGTTTAATACGATAACAATACAAGCAATCTTTTTCAAAGCATTGAATTTTGAATTGATAAGTTTAATTGTGTAGAAACCATTTTACCTAGCTTTTATCCCAGATGTTTGCATAAGCCTTTTTCAGGGGACGAAAAAGAGATAAGTGTCGGGATGTGATGTTTTGTGAAACACATCTGTTTTTCTATTTGTTTTTATTTAGTTTCTGTACACTTTTATGCGTTTTTAGAGTCGATTTATGCTGGTTCTTCACATTTCCACGATTTGATGCTTGCAGTTAATAAACGTGTTATTATGGCACAAAAGATCAAGAAAACGAGCTCCCGGGTGGACGAGAACAGACACAACAACAAAGCAGATCAAAACAGAATCCTGGTGATTGTCGAGTATCGAGAGAGCCTCAAGAAACCATGTCGCATAGCGCGACAGGTGGAAGAAGACCAAACTGCCCTTTTTAATGATGCTGGGTTGACCCGACTAATTTGACGGGTAGTGGGTACCCTCGCGTAGCGCGAAGGGTTTTAGGGTGCCTGTGACGTAGCGCGACAGTGTTACAAATTCATAATTTCAATTTTAATGATCTGAAAACGGCTGGAGGCTGGGAGGATTCGATTTTCACGGCTTAGAGAAGAATTTGGGAGGCGACTAGAAGCTAGGGGAAGCGATTGAGGTCGAGATTGGTCATCGAGAAGCCCTAAGAGAGTGATCCGAAGGGTGTAACGTGATCGGTTCTTATCCCTTTCTTGTTTTTCCTATTCGTATGATGTTTAGTATTGGTTTATACACTAGTTCTTTCTGTTTATTCATGATGATTTGTGGCTAAACCTTTTAGACCATCTAGGGTTTTATAATATGCATGTTTAATGATTGTGACGATTGATTGTGGAACAAATTTGTGTTTTTCAATAATATAACGATTTGGTTTGGATTCTTGGATGTGTATGAATGTTTATATCGTTTATGATTTGATTTATTGATTCCTCGTGTGCTTTGGCGAATGTCTTTCGTGTAATAGGTGCATGCTAGGTCAATTACTTGGTGTTCTTGATTTGTGGATGGATTACTAGACGTAGTGATTCATTGGAATGATGATTAGGTCACAAACGAATTAAATGTTTAACCAAATTCAATAGCCGTGAGGTGAGGGTTTGTTAGTATATCTTGAATGTTTAGTAACTAGTTAAAGTCTTTGTGAAAAGACTAAGATTAGGTTAATTGAACATAGTCTTGTATGCTAAATCCAAGATGAATCTCCTTATTATCCCTTGCATGTTTGTGTATTGAGACTTTCGTTTCCGTGAGGTAGATGGTCTTTAGGATATATCATTGAAGGGTTGGTTAACTTGTGAGAGTAATTAACCTAAACCGGTATTTAAGAGATTTGCAAACACTTTAGTTGAAATCTTTGAGAAAGGTTAAAGATACTCTAATTTGTTTATGAGTTAAATCTCAAAGATCCCGGTTCCACAATAAGTTCCATAATCAATCTAAAACACATTAGACATGTATAAAGTAAACCCTTGGTGATCCTTTCATCATTTGTGACTTTTTGTTGCATTTTCCTTATTGAGTCTTAATTCAGTTTTTATAAGTATCAATTTATTTCAATTAATTAGTAACAAAACACCCCCCTTTAAATAATTCTTTTAATTAAGTAAATTTGTATAGATAAGTCCTTGAGTATGTTTTGCATTTTCTATAGAAGTCTGTGGGTTCGATATCCGGACTTACTTTTCTGTGCTACTTTTGATAGGTTCACTTGTCTGTTAGTAGTTTAGTCTAGAGAGTCTAGAGTATTACTTAGTGTCTAGGTTAGTTTTGATTTTTATTAGTTTTAATTAAACAACTTTGCGCACATCACGTCATTATTCCTGAAGATTGGATTTTGATGTCTGCACCCCGTAAGCAGGACTTGTATGTACTCAACATGGTTACAGCTTCAACAACTTCCTCCACAGCTTCATATTTTATGTCAAAAGCCACTAAGAAAGATTCTATTCTTTGGCATAAGAGGATGAGTCATTTGAGTCTGCGAAGATGAACCATTTGGTACACAACAACTTGGTTGAGGGTGTCAGTTTGAAGAATTTCAAGCTGTCTGATATCTGTGTATCGTGCAAGAAGGGAAAGCGGACCAAGCAGTCTCACAAGCTGAAAAAGTATCATTCAATAGTTGTTCCTCTTAAGCTTCTCCATATGAATTTATTTGGTCCAGTAAACCGCAAGAGTATAGCTGGAGATCAATACTGTTTAGTCATCACTGATGAGTATTCCAGATATTCTTGGGTTTTCTTTCTGAAGGAGAAGTCAAAAATGTTTGAGTGTATTCAAGTTTTAGTAACTAAACTTGAGTCACTTTATAAGCTCAAGATCCGTATCCTCAGAACAGATAATGGGACAGAGTTCAAGAATCACAACATGGAGAACTTCTGTTTAGAACGTGGCATTGTCCAACAATTCAGTGCTCCATATGTCCCGCAAATGAATGGTGTTGCTAAGCGCAAGAACATAACTTTGATTGAGGCTGGTCGGACTATGCTTGCTGATTCATCCCTTCCAGTTCAGTTCTGGAATGAAGCTGTTGCAAATACTTGCTACACATTGAACCGGGTCTTGACAGTCAAGAGACATGGGAAGACTTGCTTTGAACTGCTCCACAACAGAAAACCTAATCTTAAGTATCTTGAACCCTTTGGTGCTCCGTGCACGATGCTTAAGAAACACGAGCAAGGAAAGTTCAATGAGAAGGTGGAAGAAGGGTATTTTCTTATGTACAACACTCCTAATAAAAGGGTCTACAATAGATCAACTCAGAATGTGGAGGAGTGGTACTATGTGGACATTCAAAGACATTCTATGCCCCCACCTAGGAAAGGTCCAGACTGGATGTTTGATTATTCAGACCTTTTCAACTCTTTCAATATGCCTCCCATGTACTCAGTTGAAGATGTCGTAGTTCAAATGATGTATAATGCACAAAATGCACCTGACGAACCTGTGCAACCTTCATCAACTTCAACTCCCATACAGACACATGATGATAGCTCAGACACAGATGATAACCCAGTTCAACCAGCTGCCCCCGAACAAAATGTTGACAACATTGTACCTGTTCTTGAGGACTTGAATCTGAACAGCCTTGATCCACAGGTTGAGGTTCTTGCTCATCCTGTTGGAAGAATTAATTGCATTCATCCTCATGAAAACATTATTGGAAGTCCGCTTGATGGGGTTAAGACAAGAAACCAGCTATCTTCAGGTGGTCTTGCTAATATTCTTGACTTTGCTGATATGAACTATTGTTCCCATTCTTGCTTCATCTCTCAAGTAGAACCGCGCACCGTCACTGAAGCATTGAGAGAAGAATCGTGGGTTGATGCCATGCAAGAAAAACTCTTACAATTCAAGAAACTAGGTGTTTGGCAACTTGTTGACAAACCGAAACGTGCAAAGGTTATAGGCACCAGATGGGTTCTTTGTTGCAAAAAGGACGATCACGGGATCGTTGTGCGAAACAAACCACGTCTGGTGGTGCAGGGATTCAGAAAATTGAAGGACTCGACTATAATGAAGTGTTTGCACCGGTTGCTCGTCTTGAAGCAATCCGTATATTCTTGGCATATGCATCCTTCAAGAAATTTAAAGTTTATCAAATGGATGTCAAGAGTGCATTCCTTCACGGTGTGATCAATGAAGTGGTGTATGTCAATCAAACTCCCGGGTTTGAAGATCCATTGCATCGTAACCAAGTCTACAAGTTGGACAAGGCATTGTATGGATCGCACCAAGCTCAACGAGCGTGGTACGAGACACTTTTCTACTCACCTTCTGAACAAAAGGTTCAGAAGAGGTGTCATTGACTGCACATTTTTAATTCGAGAGAAGGATGGTGACTTACTCTTGGTGCAAGTTAATGTCGACGACATATTTTTTTTGTTTCTACAAATGATAGTCTATGCAAGGAATTCGAGAAGGTGATGAAATACAAGTTTGAAATGAGCTCGATGGGGGAGATGAAATTTTTTTCTTGGGTTGCAGGTGGATCAATCTGAGGCAGGGATCTTCTTTCATCAGACCAAATATGTTGGTGACATTCTGAGCCGGTTCAGTATGTCTGATGCAAAACCTCGTGGTACCCCACTGGCCGTCAATCACGGGATTACACCATATGAAAAGGGGGAGTTAATCGATGACACTATGTACCAAGGAATGATTGGGTCTCTCATGTATCTTACTACTTCTCAGCCAGACATCATGCTCGCCACATGCTTTTGTGCTCGTTATCAGTCCAAACCAAGAGTATCACATCTGATTGCTGTGAAGAGGATTCTGCGTTATCTGAACGGTACTCCGGATCTTGGCTTATGGTACCCTAATGATGATAACTTGTCAACATCTTTTGGATGTCAGTTCTTTGGAACCCATTTAGTTACCTGGCAGTGCAAGAAGCAGACGTCGGTGTCTACTTCAACATGTGAATCTGAATATATTGCTGCTGCTAGTTGCTGCTCACAAATCATCTGGGTACAGCAACAACTCAGGGACTATGGGTTACATTTTTCTAACACTCCTATCTATGTTGATAATACTGATGCCATTGCTGTCACTATAAACCCAGTCTAGCACTCGAAAACCTAACACATCGACATAAAATATCACCTCATATGTGATTGTTTTGAAAAGAAACTCATCGATGTTGTTAGAATTCACACCGATCAACCGAAAGCTGATCTTTATACAAAAGCTTTTGATGAACACATATTTTTATATCTGCTATCTGCTAATGGTGTTTTCCAAAAGGATGAAGTCATTCCTTCATCTGATTCAAACTAATGATCAACACTTTTATTAGTTAGTTTCTTTTGCTTTATTTTTCATAGTTAGTATTTCTGTTATTTCTCTTTCATTTAATCAAAAACTCAAAAAGATTTTCTGTTTAAGGTTTTGGGGGGAGAAAAAGTAGATTAATTTGAAAAACCAAAAACATTTGAAAATTTTGAAGAACCAAAAACATTTGAAAAATTGAAAAACAAAAACATTTGAAAAAATTGAAAATGAGAAAGTCTTATTTGAGAAAGTGATGTGTTAACCTATCATGTCTTAAAAGCGAAAGTGAATGCATAAACCGAAATCACATGAGTTATGTGATTTGATGTACTGATAGGCCAACTTTACAAAATGTATAGACTATTGGTGAGTACTTGGAAAGTCTGATCTGTGGGATCCGTTTTAGAAAACCAGCTAAGTGATAAATAGTTTTTGACTCAAATCAAGCATACACATGCTATCATAGGTTCTAATGAGGTTTCTAATGATTCATGAATTCAAGTCTGTACACGTGCCATACTGCTTTGTAAAAACCTAGCTGAAGCCGTCCATTCAGATGAGAATGATTGAATCATAAGAAAATAAAAGTAAATCCGAATCTGTACACGTGCCATATTGCTGGGTTGCAGCCTAGCTGAAGCCGTCCATTCAGATAGGATAAGCTACGAAAAATACAAAAATAAAATAAGTTCGATTCCATATACGTGTCATATTGCTTTGTAAAGACCTAGCTGAAGCTGTCCATTTGGATAGAACAAGTTGATCATGTCAACACAGTTTTGTATACATGCCATATTGCTTTAAAAAGACCTAGTTGAAGCTATCCATGAGAATGTGTTGAACATGAAAGACAAATCAAAAAGAAAAATACAAAAAGAGAATAAATTGGAACCTTATAGAACTTATGATGCTAGGTATTAAGTTATTGGTTAAATACAATGGGTAGCTCAGTCAGAAAATATGAGTGATCATTAATTTGTTTAGAAATGATGTATTGTTCGGTTTAAAGTGGACAAGTATATCAGTAATCAAATCATAAGATAAATATGTCAGAAGTGCAACATTCATTAATGTTGATTTGATGTGATTAGGTGTATGTGTCATTTTCTTGAAAGAATGCTCACAAAAATATGTACTTCTTTAACTGTTTTTAGTTTTAGTTGTTAGTTGTACCACTTGTATTTCGTTTCTGGAAAATACAAAAAGATTTTATATTAAAATTTGCTTTAGATGATCATTTGTGTGTTCAGATGTTCAATCGTATCTGAATCCATCACCAAATCAGACTATTCTTCATAATGGCACTCGTTTAAATGTTAAAAATGTCAAATTTGAAATTAATTTGTGTTTGTGAGTGCTGAGTTTCATTCATGCGAATGAAACAGGCGAATGAGTCATTCAAGCGAATGAGTCATTCGGCCGAATCAATTTGGGGCGAAGCAACTCATTCGGTTGACCTTTTAGCCGAATGAGACTTCCTATATATAGGACTCTTTTGGCCGAACCAATTCATTCCCCCAATTTTCATTCGCTTGGATTACTGTGTGCCTCTTTCTCCAAACCACTCTCTCTCATCTGTTCTTCAAGTTTTCATTGATTAACTCGATTCTTATGCTAAGATTCCTTCTTATGATTGTTACAGGTATCATTGGGACAAAGATTAGCTAATTTTGACCGTTGATTCTCTGTAAACAGACCTCGATTTAGGGATTTAGGGCTCGTAATTATCGCCCCTTAATAAATTGCAAAATATAACACAAATTCACCTAAGACCTTTTCTAAAAAGCTTAATCGGCCATTTCTGAACATGTTGGTGTGAATTTTGTGGCTTCATTTGAAGTTTTGTGGACTTGGAATTTTCATATCCTTCGGCCGACCCAATGAAGTCCTTTCGGACTTCAGGAGCCGACCGAATGAGATGCAGTGACAGAATGAATCCATCCGACCGAATGAGGCTCTTTTGGCCACTAGCTTCATTCGCTGATCATTCGGTTAACTTTACTCTTTCTATCAATGATTCAACCGAATGAGTTCATTTGGTTGTCATTCGGTTGACATGACCTATTCGGTCATTGTAGACTCATTCGCCAATATTCATTCGGTCATTGCAGTTTCATTCGTACAAGTTGTATACTTTTGCAAATTTTCTGATTGTACCCAATTGGTTAACTGAACTGAACTGACATGTTTATTTTCTTGTTTTTCAGTATGGCTGACTACAAAGCGGTGACGAAGAACAACATATGTGCTCACTTGGATCTTGCCACCAAGAACGCCAAGCATTTTAGAGAGATCATTACTTTTCTCAGGCGTTCTAGGATCTTTGCTGCTACATCTACAATCTATGATCCATATCAGTCACACCAGCGGGATTTCTGGAGATCAGCGGAGTAGACTGTGAGGTTGAGCCACGTGTGATAAGAGGCAAAGTACAAGGGCATGACATTATTATTTCTGCTGAGCACATTAGGAGGATATGTGGATTTCAGGATGCACCTGATCATCCCATTCTACTTGATCGCTATCTTGTTCGAGGATGCTTTATGCGATGCAAGTACGATGGTGACTTGGGAGTCGGAGTTCTCAACAAAGCCTTTCTATCTCCACAGTTCAAGTACTTAGCACACATACTTATTCACTGCTTGGACTCAAGGCGCGGGGATTTGATGAGCTGAGGGAGACTATACACTGTGCTTTCGTTGCTTTGGTGCCAAATCTAGCATTCAACTTTTCTGAGATGGTATTCACACATCTGAAGGAGAATGTCTTTCTCAAGGGTTACAAGAAGTTCCTCATGTACCCTAGATTCCTTCAGCAAATCATTGATGCTCAAATGCCTAACCTACAGAAGACCAGCTCAGACATCATTTGGTTAGAGCACATGAACGACATTACTCTTAAAAGAGTATTATCATACGGATGAAAAGAGACGAAGCCTCCAGTTCGTGCTCTATTTGGTCATCTCCAGAACCCTGAGTACATTGCTCCCGGTGGAAGGAAATGGAGACATGATGATTCTGATTCTGATATAGAGGATATTATAGTACCAGGTGATGATGATGGTGATGATGGAGATGATGGTGGAGATGTAGGTGCTGGTGTTGATGTTAGTGGGACAGGTGCTAGTGGTGCTGGTGTTGATATGTCTGGAGCTGGTGGTGATATTTCTGGTGGTGGTGCTGATGCAGGTGTTGGTAGTTCAGGTGATGGTGATGAGGATGATGATGTTGGTGCCCTATTAGACTTGGATTTCATGGCTACTACTGAGGTCACCGTCTCTACTCCACTAGAGATGGCTGGTACTACATCAGCTGAAGATGAACAGATGGAAGATGTTGATGAAGAGGATGAAGATGAGGATGAGGATGCCTCAGATGATTCTGATTCTGAAGACACTAGGCCACAGGTGGTGACCACATGCTTTAGATCTCAAGTTGTTTTTCTTGAGACAGGAGATATAGAGCCTGATAGGGAGGAGATCAGGGATCCATCATTTGTCCCTGAGTTTGACTTCTCTCCTCCCCCACGTACTTCCAGTTCTACAACAACTGCTGCTGCTACTACTATTCAGGCCACATCATCTCCTCCAGCCAAGAGAAGAAAGACTAAGTTTGTCCTACAGAGGCGGTCAGAACTGTCTTTTGTTGTAGCAACCACTATTACATCAGCTGCAACAGTTGCAGTTTCTTCACTGACCAGGTCACGGGCTATTCCTTCATGTATTTCTGTTGCCCCTCTGACTTCCTTTGGTGCCCATACTACAGTCTTTACTGCTGCTTCTTCTGGTCCCTCCACCACACAAGCTGATCCGTACATTCCTACTGTTTCAGTGACTGAACAGCTTAGTACACTGAACAGTTTGGTAGTTTGGCTGATGGAGAGGAACCATCAGCAGGAGGAAGCTATTGTCCAACTCACGCTGAGGGTCAGTGAGCAAGATGCTTTATTGTTATAGGCTGCTGACCAGCGTGCAGACTTGATGGCTAGATCTGCTCAGCAGGAGGAGCAACTGCTTAAGTACATTGATGAGCACAACCAGTTGGCTTTGACTGCCTCTGGTTTCAGTGACAGGATCCTAGCTCTTGAGGCCGAAAACTTGCGTCTTACAGAGCAAGTTGAAAGCCTTAAAGAGGCTACTCCTAAGATCAAGGGTACAGAAGCTGCCTCCAATGATTCAGACGAAGAAGAATATGAAGAAGAAGACGAAGACGAAGAAGAAGATGACGAGTCTGATGAGGAGAAAGTTGATTATGAGGATTCTGATAAAGATGATGACTCTAGTGAGAATGAAGACAGTGCGGGTAGTGGTTCTACAAGCTCCTCCAGTGCAGAGGAGCCAACTCCACCCACTGAAGTCAGAACCAAGACAAAGCACGATAAGAGTGCTAAGCTTCCTCCTCCTCCTCCTCAAACTGAAGATCCAAAAGCTACTAAGGAAGTCCAAGCTGTGCCTCTGAGACGTCATTTGGATGAGACGTTGGCCATGATTCTGGACGCTCAAGGCGTTACGACAAGGAGGAAGGAGAGATTATTCACTGTTTGACCCAGGAGCAGATTGCTGAACTTTTCAGGTTAAATCCTGATGAAGTGAATTTGGATGAAGCTACCATTCCTGCTTCTGATATTCCTTCTCCTAAAACCTTTGATGATGTTGATGAATTGATTTTGGAGGATATTACTGAAGAAGAGGACGCAAAGTATACTTCAGCTGAGAATGAACTGCCTACTTTTACTGATCTATTTGGTCAACATACTGAGGAGGAACTGACCAGGAAGATTGATGAGAAGATCAGTGGTAGTGAGTCTTCTACAGAAGACATCCAGAAGAGAAAAGAGGAATGGAAGGCTTACTGGGAAGTCTTAAAGAAGGAGAGTGTTGCAAAGATGACAGCTATGCACAGCAAAGTTTATAGGACCAAAGGATACAAGGCCGGAGGTCAAATACTTAGCTGGGCATACTTTCATGATCTGCAGTGCTATGCTGTCAAGAGAGAACAAGGGATTCAGTATTTCAAGCACCCCCACGACTTCAAGACGTTTCCAGGATTTGAAGTCAACCAACTCGCACGTTTGAAGATGCTTTACAATGGAGATTCGGGGATGTCAGCTTGGTTCTCTAGACAGATCCAGTATGAGTATAGGAAGAGGTGGATCAACTTCAAGCCTCCGGAACCAGAGAGATACTATCAGCCAGAAATCAATGGAGATACCCGCAGACACAAAGTCATCCTGAAGTGGCTGCCTCCAAGAGTCACGAAGAAGATTCCTTTACAGAAGATGCGTCAGGACTTCTTCGACAACTTTCGATGGTGGTATTATGATGGGCGAACTGCAGAGGCAGTGATTGTGTTGTGCAAGGACAACAAGTGGGATACTGAACGTATACTTGATCCGATGTGGCTGACGAATCTGTCACACAATGATGTCAAAGATTTGTGGAGATGTCAGATTTTCTTTGATGTAGAAGAAATGGAACAAGCTCTGCAATACATGAGAGTTATCCGGATCTGCATTGTTTTTGGGATTCATGCTGGAACAGACTGGAAAGCTATATCAGTCAAGTTTTTGAAGAAAGATGCTAAAAAGTGAAGAACTAGGTCCAAGGGGGAGTATGTTAGTGCATGAGATGTCCCTAGTTCAGCTTTTGTATGATATTTGATGTATAAAGTTTATGTTATTAATGAAATCAGTCTTTCTATATTGTTCTTAATGTTTATTCAAGTTTGTATGTGTTTGTCTATGTTTAACTTTGATTATATATGTCTTATAGACACATGCGTGCGAATGACCCTAAGAATGAGGTCATTCGGGCGAATGAACGCCTAGCGAATGACTAGGGCAAACGAATGAGTCATCCGAATGACTCATTCGGTTGACCAAGCTCATTCGGCCGAGCCATTCGCCGATTGAGTTGTTTCGGCCACTCATTCGCCCGAATGAGTACAGTCTATATATACTTGTTCAAACAGATTCAAACCTAACTTTTCCGAGCCTCCTCTCTTCCCAGAGCACTCCAGTGTCAAACCCTTAGGGTTTTGAGCGGTTCTTCCCAGTCCAACTTCGATTCTAACCCCGTGGGCTTCGATCTTGATCCAAAAGTTCACTCCTCCCCTTCGAATCGCCACAGGGCCTATTGGTTTCGATTGGAAAACCCTTGAATCGGATTCCACACTATTCCAGAGGCTGTCGAGCAGATCTACATAGGAACCGGGTTGTTTCTGGGTTCCAAATTGGTCCTACAGTCTCGTCTGGCGGAATGGTCCTGGGGCGTGATATCGGGAATGATAATCGTGATGATCAGATTGTTTACATTGCACATGATATATAAAATGAGAAAATGCTAAATGAAATAGAATTACAAAGTTAAATTACATCAGTTTCGTTCATAATTTAACAATGTCAATCTACTATCAACATCATAATTCTTCTATCTTGTATCTGCACAAGATATACAAAATAATATGTATAATGATGTTCAAAAATATGCACGTCCAAAATACTAGGTCCTCTATCTGGGCGTCCTAGTCAAAAGCATAAACTTCTTAGTCAAACCTGTTTGTCACCTGAGAAGTCATGCAAAAATATCAACTCAACACATGGTTGGTGAGTTCATAGAGTTTTGTTTAGAAATAAATGTTGTACAAACCTGACCAGATGACAACCTTAACCTCACCATTAACCACCTATACCATCTAATTCAGTATGCTTATAGATAGGGCATATGTAGGGTCAAGCTTACCGCCAGCCCACCACATACCAAACCACATGATATATTGTTCCCGGTGATAATTAAGCCTTTCATCCCATACATTTGATTCACAATCTTTGAACAACATGTAGATTTGTTAACACTGTTCACCCGTAATGACAACTTTAACCTCATCAAAAACCACCCATGCTATCCAATCAAGTATGCTTATATATAGGGCATATGTAGGGTCAAGCTTACAGCCAGCCCAGCCACCAGCCCACCACATACCGAACCGCATAACATATTGTTGTTAATGATAATTAAGTGTTTCATTCCACACCATTGACATAATAGTTCTTTAGTCCTTAAATCTTGTAGTTCCACAAAAATAAAAATTCTATTGATTCCTTAAGTTCATCACACAATCATGATCACCCATAGCATTTGTAGACACATTACATTAAATTCTTAAATAAATAAATAAGTAAACATTCAATAAAATCTAAGACCTAATGATTGGGCCTTGGTCAACTCGAGTAGAGTAGTCTATCAATCAAGGTTCTTAGTAGTAAAGGAAATCTGTAAAAATCATCAAACATACGACCTATAATCAATCAGTCTAGCTAGGACATATAGTTCGTCTAGATCGTCCGTAGTTCATATAGTTCTTTAGTTCTTTGGCACATGTTATCTTTGAGTATTTCCCAGATGTTCCTCAAAACTGGTTAGGGGATGCTGTAAATATCATCAAACATGTGTCCCATATTCAATCAGTCTAGCTAGGACATATTTCAAACCTAAGATTGGCACATGCTATCTTTGATATTTCCCAGACAAACCCTTGAAAATAGTTATTTGTAAATAGTTCTTTGAAATAATTTAAGTAAATATAATCCACGGAAAATAATTTATGCATGCTTCTCAGCCCCGCGTTTTGTAAAACAAAAATGTTTAGAAAAGGAGCAATGAACTCACCTTTGTTGTTATGCTATGAATCACAAAAGATATACGCGCTCGTTGATTGTAGATTAAGTATCTTCAGTACCTGGGTTGATTTATTATGAATTGAATACGATAAGTGTCCGGAGAAAACGTATATAGGGTTTTGGTCTCGATGTGCGATTATATGTCCTAAGCTTTACTAATGTGTTTCTAAGTCTCTCAAAATAGTCTACATTAATTATCCCTTATAACCCATTATCCCGTAGATATTCACATTTAAACCTTACTTATGTAAGGTCTACATTACACTTATTCTAGATCTTTTAGTTGATAAGTCATTTATAAAATCCATGTTAACTTGAAATCTTTAAGTTAGAAATCATATAATTTGCTTTAAAAACAACTTAACTAAATAATCTTATAAATCATTTCTTTTGTTTTAAAACATAAATTATTTAAGAGAATATAAGTTAACATGTTAGACTTAGGTTAATCTCACTTGATTAACTCCAAGTACTTTACTGAGTCCTTGTTATTCGTAGTTCTTGATCGTTTTGGTGTATAATTCACATTAGATCATTTGAGAAACGATCTAAGTTAGTCATACCATTATATGAGATCATCTGAAAGATACAGAAGATGAGGATACAAACATGGGGGATTATAAATTGGAACAAAACTTTGGCAACCCACCTAGGTGTTTTATAATTGTTGTTAATTTTACATCAATTAGGATTTCTCCCTTATATACTTTTTGAAGTTTTTGGTTTCTAATTCTAATGATATTTTAAGACTCCATGAAAACCGACATTTAGTATCAATTAGACTTGGGAAAATAAGGAATTTCATAAAATCATCAAAACTCTTGAAATATCAAAACCCTAAATTGATTTAGTATTTCATAGATTTTGCTCAAAACTCTTGAAATCTCAAAACCCTAAATTCATTCAATATGTGGATAAAAAATGAAAAGCCTACCGCATCCGTTAAATCATAGATAGAGACGGATATACGAATCAAGGCCAGTCGTATTGCTGGGTTTGTCCATGTTAATGATCATAAAATCATCCTTGCCACTGTTGTCGCCGCCCTTCACCAAAATCGGCTACTAGTCTCCGGTGTGATGGCCATAACCATGCCAAAAGATGCCAGATTCATGTCGGACTACCACGCCTCTCTCGTTTTCAGAGGACGTCCCTTCGCCTTTGTAACACCCCGACCGATGGCGGAAACATCGAGGCGACACGAAGTGTAGATTGTTCATAGTTTAAACATTATACTCAAACATTTATTACATTGTTTCAAATGATCAAACCCTAACTATTACATCATTTCAATTCTAATACATCAAATATAAATTGAATGAAAACTAATCCAAGCTCAACAATATGGCTAACTGGCATTTCCACCTGAAACAAGTTTAAAAATCAAGTGTCAACTACGAAAAGTTGGTTAGTTTCATAGGTTTGAATACCCACACAAAAATGTTTATAAAGATGTTATAACTAATGTCTTATGTGAACACTAAGCATAATGAACATAGTCAAATGAACTGGCAAGTAAAGCAGATCAATTGATGTTAACAAAATGATGTTCTGACCATGTTCTAGCATTCCTAACAATGCTAAATTAGTAAACTATCACCGCGGGCCTCTCCCAGGCCCCCGAAGGGTAAATCAAACAACGATGGGATGGTCAGTCAAATATATCAATCATAGTCACTAAAATGAGGGTGATCAATGCAATGTTCTTAGCTAATGTTGACAAACTATAATTTCATTAAACTAAGTTCACATGAAATGTATTAGATAAGTTGCATGTTTCTCCCCAAAAGTAAAAATAGTGAAATAGAGGCTACGAAAACTCACCTAGATATATGAGATAGATGTGCACAATAGTTGTCAAATGGTAGTCACAAATATGTGTAACAAGTTTAATGTTCACCTATATAGTTCATTTGGTATAATATTAATATAACTATATCTTTCTAGGTTTTAAATGAATCAACGAATTCGATTTGTTTTGAATTGTTAAAACTCTAAATTGATTATGTTATTTGTTAAATCAAAATAGTGATGATGCTTATAACGTCTAAATTACTCATATTAATATTAATGGAAAATGTTGAAGTTAAATTAATTTATGTTTAACAAAAATTAATAACCATTTGAAATAATTTATTAATTTAACATGTAAAATAATAAATTTAAAACATTAGATAAAGTTATTTGAACATTATTAAATACCAAATGGATTTTATAAAATGTGTAAAAATGTCTTTTATAAAGATCTAATGTTTTAGTTTATCAATATTTCTGAATAGTATATTTTTTTACAAGCAACATATTTTTGTCTAAAAGAAATTTTACAAAACTTTAAATAAGTGTTTAAAACATATATATTTATAAAATTTTTAAGAAAATACTTATAAAATTTTAAATTTTTGTTTATCAAAATATTTGTTTAACATAAGTTATATAACATGAATAAACATTTTATAAAAAATATAATAATATTTATTTTATAAGATGTATAATAATGTATATAAAATTATTAAATTAACTTTAAATATTTAATCCACATAAATGTAAATATTTAGTAATATATATATATATATATGTATGTATATATATATATGTATTGTATTATTATTTATGTTATTAGAATGATATTTATCTATTTTTTTATTTAATTTCTTTTTTTTTATCAAAAATGGTAGCATTTTAATAAAAAGAAATTTGTGAAAACCGATTAAAAAATTTAATTTTAAATAAAAAGTTATGATTAAAAGGTTAAAAAAATGGTCCAGGCCACCTAAGCAGGGTTCGAACCTGACACCTCAAGGTGTAAACCAAGCATGATTACCGGCTGATCTGGAGCTCTCCTCTTGACCAGTTTCCGCCCAAAATAATTTTAACCTAACCCCTGATTCTAATCCCCTATTCCTCTTTTGAACTGAGAAAAACCTAGTTATTTTCTCATTCGAAGTCAATCGATGGTGATAGCGATCGATCAAACGAACAGGAGGCTTTGACTTAAGACCATAAAACGAGCATAATGGTATATGAAATACCTACCTTGACTGGTTATTTCGTCAAATTCGAGATTTGTTGTTAATGTTTTATGTACACAGAGAGTTTCGAATGATTGAACAGAGAAAATGTTTCGATTAATCCAAGTTTTATACGCGTTTTGATCTTATTCAACTGCCGGTCAGTGATTGTTAACTTTAGAAATGATTTTAAGCGAATTGATTGCTAATCATCTTAATTGATTCTTTCAATCAGTTTATGTGTTTAAAACTTATCAAAATCAAAAGGAAATCGAGCTGGATACAAGCGTTTGTGTGCTGGAATGAATACAGGTCGTCGGTGGGTTGGAAACGGTTGGGGCTTTGAAACGGGGGAAGGAGGGAGCAGCTTTGGGGGTTTGTCATTTTATGTCCCTCATGTTTTTTCTTTTGAATTCAGGTTTATCTTTTGGCAGTTTTAACCCTTAATCTTTTTATTAACCATTTTAAAATTGATTTAAACTCTATAAACTAATAATATATATATTATTATAAATCAATGTTTTAACATTATATTTAACTTATAAAATTAAAAACAATATTGTTTGCATTTATTTAATTATGATTAAAGTTAATAGTGTGTAACCCCTTTATTTGTCAAAAATAAGAATTTTAATTTCATAATTTAAAATTTATTTGTTTAGGTTATTTATTTACAATTAAGTTCTAAATATTATGAGATTGATTATAAATCCATAAACTTTAATATTATGTTTTTATTTTTATTTCTTTAAATTGTATAATTATAAATAAATTCTTATAAATAAGTATATATATATATATGTATGTATATTTAATTTCCTTTGTATTTGTTGTTGTCACACCCCGAGCCGGCGGGAACGGATCGGCTTTCTCGTCGGGCGGAAAGTTCCCGGGACACGATATCGTTGTGATAATCGAAATGATCAGATTGTTTACATAGCACATGAGATAAAAAATGAGAAATGCTAAAATGACGTCAATACATAATTACAAAGTTAAATTACATCACAATGTTCATGATTTATGTCACACCCCCACCCCTCGTCACCTCGTGTCTGGTCTGACGTCACCGAACCGGTTGCGGAAGCATAGTGGTGGTGTCTCCGAGGTGAGGGGTGACTTACTTGAACCGATATCATAAGCACATAGATTAACTTAAAGTAAACTCATTACAAGGATGTCGCAATCACAATTACATTACAGCTATATTTATTTAATTACAATATTAATTATACAAGTGCAAGTATCCCAAAAGTGCATCCTCACCGGCTATTACTGTTTACCTGCAAAAGATTTAGAATTTGAAACGTCAGCACAAAGCTGGTGAGATCGACAGTTCAATTTAAAACAATATGATATGATAAACACGTTCTCAAAAGTTCAGTTCCGGATAACCATGGGACCTGTATCTAGTTCCTTTCGGACGTCTAGTCTGTCTCAAGATATTACCCGTCGGTACATATCTTAGTGCCTCATTATCTTAATGTCTATCACACCATTAAGAAGTTCAGGAAACAGATAACAAACATTCACACAAGGGGAGATGCAATCCTCCCAGCGAATGGGGTGTCAACCAATAGTACTATCAATGTTTTCTGTTCGGCCACACATGGGTTCACTAGATACAGTTCAAAAATGAGGACTTTCAGTTCAATGATAGAGTTCTGTCTACAGGAAAAATCCCATGAAATCCTACAAAATCACATGAAATCACACAGATATCATTGATGCATATCATATGTTCAGACAACAGTTTGCAGAGTTTCCCCGATGTTTATAAAAGATTAAAAATAAAAGGGGTTGTACGAAACTCACCTGATAGTATAGGTGTAGCAGAGTTTCACCAAACTGATAGTACAGAGATGATTCTGCATTTAGTTATATTTAATAAGTTATTTATGTTCTAGTTTACTAATTAGATCTTTCTGAACGTTCAATGTCAAAGACATTGCTTAGTAAATCATCAACTCGATACTAATTATGTAATTAATTAATTTAATGTTATATCATACAATGTATGATAATGTAGGAACCTACATTGCATTAGATTCCTAATACAAAGTTGATGACACTCTTGATTAATCAGAATAATCTCTGATTAACCAGATAGTTAATGTTGTTGATTATGATACTGTAACACTTTCTAGATAATTTAATGGCTTAGGAATGATAAATCCTTGTTGTTGATTACCCAAATATCATGAAATATCACAATGTAGCATCAAAATAGGTGTAATAACCAGGTTTAACATACTAATCTGACTGTTATCATAAACATCAGATAATCATTCCAATAAGTATGTTAATGATCGTGATTAGTTTGAAACACTTGGATTTAACCTTGCATTTCAAGGATTAATCCAACTAATCACCTACATTGTTATAATCAAATGGATTAAACCATTATAATCATGGGTATGGTTTCATGCAAACCGAGCATTAAAACGGATCAAAACAAGGATTTAACCGTTAAAACTTCGTGTTCTTTGTTTATAATCAATCCTAGCCATCATCTAGGCAATAATCAACAATCCTAACTATGTCATTACGTTCAAAATCAAAATCTAATCAATCAAAATCAAACTAGAAAGTTTAAACGGATCATTACCTAATCTGACAAATAGAACAACGATCAGAACTTGTATAGATGATCCCTGGTACGATCCTTGCGTTCAGAAGACTTCAGATATGAATTTTGATGGTGAAAGTGTGTGTTTTTCGCTTGTAGGAGCGTCTGAGTTCGAGAGAAATAATAAACTTTCTTTCTTGCATGAAATCTGATAAAAGGATCAGATCATTCCACCGCCTCATCCGTCGCGTACCGCGACGGAGAGCTCATTTGGGCTTCGCGTACCGCGAAGTTTTTCGGGAGTCTAAGATCTTTTTCATTCATCGCGTACCGCGGAGGATTCTCAATTCCTCCATCGCGTACCGCGATGGGTCCAGTCGACCAACACTTAGTAATTTTTTTCTTCATTTTTCGATTCCGGGCAATCCAGGACTCCGTTTTGTGCACGGTTTTCGTCCACGTTCATCATTTCTCACCTACTATCATTCTGTAACAATTACAAGTATTAAAACAAAGTGGATTTCTAGAACGATCAAATATGTCCACGTCATTGATGACGTAATTCTCGTATGCAACTGTCACAGTCTCCTCCTGTTAGAGAAATTTCGTCCCGAAATTTAGTGAAGACTTACATTATGACAGTCATTTATGAAAATAGATGTGGGTACTTTAACAATTGGTATGCGGCTACGTTTTAGCACTTTCATTTCCCGATCCATTATCTCTACTGGTTCTTCACTGAATTGAAGTTTTTCGTCAATATAAATCTCTTCTAGAGGTACGATCAATGATTCATCAGTTAAGCACTCCTTCAGATTGGATACATGAAAGACATTGTGAATGTTACTGAGTTCAAGAGGTAATTCAAGTCTGTAGGCTACTGATCCAATTCGTTATAGAATTTTAAATGGCCCTACAAATCTTGGTGAAAGTTTACCTCTCTTTCCGAATCTGAAAATGCCTTTCCAAGGTGACACTTTTAACATTACCCGATCACCTGCTTGAAATTCGAGTGGTCTACGGCGATTATCAGCATAACTCTTTTGACGATCGCGAGCAGCTTTAATTCGTTCCTGAATGAGTGCGATCTTATCAGTTGTTTCTTGAATAAATTCTGGGCCGATGATTTGGCTTTCGCCTACCTCTGACCAACAGATAGGTGATCTACATTTGCGTCCATAAAGTGCTTCGAATGGAGCGCATTGAATACTGGTATGGTAGCTGTTATTGTATGAGAATTCAACAAGTGGAAGATGAATATCCCAGCTACCTCCAAAATCAATCACACAACTTCTGAGCATGTCTTCAAGAGTTTGATTAGCTCGTTCAGTCTGTCCGTCAGTTTGGGGATGATAAGCTGTGCTCATATTGATTTGCGTGCCCAGAGCATTCTGAAGAATTTGCCAAAATCGTGACATAAATCGACTATCTCTGTCAGAAATGATAGAGATCGGTACTCCATGTCGAGATACAATTTCATTAACATAGAGTTTAGCGAGTCGATCCATAGAATAATCTTCTCGGATGGGTAAGAAATGCGCAGATTTTGTAAGACGATCAACGATAACCCATATAGAGTCATGATTACGTGATGTTCTGGGTAATTTAGTAATGAAATCCATAGAGATCTGATCCCATTTCCACATGGGAATCTCAGGTTGTTGTAATAACCCAGAAGGTCGTTGATGTTCAGCCTTAACTTTGAGACATGTTAGACATCAATCCACGTATTCAGCTATGTGTTTCTTCATTCCAGGCCACCAGTAAAAGTCTTTAAGATCTTTATACATTTTATCAGCACCTGGGTGAATAGAATACCTGGATTTATGCGCCTCATCCAAGATAACATTTCGAGAGTTACCGAATAGGGGAACCCACATTCGGTCTTTGAAATACAATAGTCCATCGTCTTTGGTATCGAGTTTCTTATCTAATCCTCTTAGTCCCTCAGCAGAATAGTTCGTTGCTTGTAAAGCTTGTTGCTGAGCTTCTTTAACCTGAGGAATTAGACTAGTTTGAATAGTCATACCTAACGCTTTCACACGTAAAGGCTTGACTCGTTCCTTGCGACTTAAAGCATCAGCTGCAACATTTGCTTTGCCTGGGTGATAACGAATCTCACTGTCGTAAGCGTTCAACAGTTCAACCCATCGCCTCTGTCTCATGTTCAACATTTTCTGATCTAGAATGTGTTGGAGGCTTTTGTGATCAGTGTATATAATACACCTAGTTCCGTATAGATAATGTCTCCAAATCTTGAGTGCAAACACTACTGCACCAAGTTCTAGATCATGTGTGGTATAATTCTTCTCATGTACTTTCAGTTGTCGAGAAGCGTAAGCAATTACTTATCTTTCTGCATTAGAACACACCCAAGACCTTGACGTGAAGCATCACAATATACTGTGAAGTTATCCGTACCTTCCGGTAGTGCCAATATAGGTGCATTACAGAGTTTGTGTTTCAACAGTTGGAACGCCTCCTCCTGTTGAGAACTCCATATAAACGGTTGATTTTTCTGTGTCAATATAGTCAGTGGCCCAGGCTATCTTTGAAAAGTTCTTGATAAACCGGCGATAATAACCTGCCAACCCCAAAAATTGGCGTATTTCAGTCGGGGTTCGTGGTGTCTCCCATTGTTTTACCGCCTGAATCTTACTGGGATCCACTTGAATACCGTTTTGATTTACTACATGACCAAGAAATTGAACTTCTCGTAACCAGAACTCACACTTGGAGAACTTGGCATATAATTTTTCACGTGCCAAAAGTTCTAAGATTAATTTCAAGTGTTGAGCATGTTCTTGTTGGTTTCGAGAATAAATAAGAATATCATCAATAAACACAATCACAAATTTATCCAGATAAGGTCTACATACTCGATTCATCAGATCCATGAAAACTGCTGGTGCATTTGTTAAACCAAACGGCATTACTAGAAATTCGTAATGTCCGTATCGAGTTCTGAAAGCAGTTTTAGGAATGTCATCATCATGAATACGTAACTGATGATATCCAGATCTTAAATCGATTTTTGAAAAATAAGTAGCACCTTGTAGTTGATCAAACAGCTCATCGATACGAGGTAGTGGATAACGGTTCTTGATTGTCAGTTTATTGAGTTCCCTGTAGTCAATACACATCCTGAATGAACCATCCTTCTTTTTCACAAAAAGAATAGGTGCTCCCCTAGGTGAGAAACTAGGTCTGATAAAACCTTTGTCTAACAGTTCTTGTAATTGACCTGAAAGTTCTTGCATTTCGGATGGTGCAAGCCGATACGGGGCTTTAGCAACAGGTGCTGCACCTGGAATTAAGTCGATTCGAAATTCAACTTGTCTTACTGGGGGTAATCCTGATATATCCTCAGGAAAAACTTCAGGAAAATCCTTGACTACTGGGATATCTGTGATTTGTTTGGGTGAAGAATTGTGCTCAGTCACATGTGCCAGGAAAGCATAACAGCCTTTCCTTAAGAATTTCTGAGCTTGCATACAAGATATGATACCAAGTCTTCTACCAGCTCGTTCTCCTTGAACTATTAGTGTATTACCGTTGGGTAATGGAATACGGATCACCTTGTTTTGACACACAACTTCCGCTTAGTTATTAGAAAGCCAATCCATGCCAACAACGACATCAAAGCTCCCAAGCTCAATAGGAAGTAAATCAATATTGAAAAGATGATCATTCAAATTCAAGGAACATCCTTGAATAACATTGTTCGTTTTGATCAACTTGCCGTTAGCAAGTTCAATGACATAAGGAGTTTCTAGATCTACCGTAGGCAATGAAATTAATGATGCAAATTCAGGAGAGATAAAGCTCTTATCCGCTCCTGTGTCAAACAAAACTGATGCGTATAGATTATTAAGAAGAAACATACCAGTAACAATATTTGCATCATGTCTCGCCTCGGTCGCACCAATCTAAAAAGCTCTCCCCCTAGCTTCAGTTCCCGGATTGGTGTTATTGTTTGGACAGTTTCGTATGAGATGGTCAGGGCTTCCACATTTGTAGCATGACTGGTTGGTTTGAGTGATTTGTCGTGGTGCTTGGTTTGGTGTCTGAGCAGGAAAGTTGCAATATTTAGCATAATGTCCAACTCGGTTACAGTTCAGACAAACAGGACATGGTCCCGTGTGATGGAGTGGACACTTATTGCATTTGGGCGCCTGCCCAGTATAAACTTTCCTCTCAGGAATAATAGCACCATAGTTTTTCACAGTTGGCTTGCTCTGGGTGATCTCAGCCGGAGCCTTTGCCTTGGTTTTACCAAACCACTTCCGTTTGGTACCTTTTGACACATTCGAGGTACCGACATCACTACGACTATGAGCCGTCTGAGGTTTCAAAGACAGAGTACCACTCCTTACCGCCTCACTGGTAAGCTTAGTGGTCAAAAGAATCGTATGTTTCATGGTTGTAGGTTCAGCAGCAGTCACCATTCCCCCGATCTGGGGAATCAAACCTTTAATGTACTTCTCGATTAAAGCAGCTTCCGTAGGAAACATATCGGGAAGTAAACAAGTAAGTTCATGAAAACGATCGGTGTAAGCAAGACAGTCAGCACCGATCATCGAGTGATTCCAGAATTCCTCCGGGAGTTTTTGAATTTCAGTGATTGGGCAGTACTCTGATCTAATCAGAGTTTTAAAATCATTCCAGCCCATCGAATCAACTGTGGCTGCCCCCAAAGTCTTGGCCTGGGTATTCCACCAGGTCAAAGCCGAGTCTTTCAAAGAACAGGCAGCATAAGACACCTTATGCTCCTCCAAACACTGACTTATTTTGAGCTTAGTTTCCATTTCCTCGATCCACCTTAAAAGACCAGCCGCTCCATCTTTGCCAGTAAAAGTAGGAGGGTTACAGGAAGCAAAATACTTATAAGTATATCCCTGTCGGGGTGGATCAGGAATAATGGTAGTTGTACCGGTAGTGGTATGAGTTTCAATGTGACCACCGGTAGTGGTATGAGTTTCAATGTGACCACCGGTAGCATTATGCTCAACATGATCGTGTTCCCCACCAGAACCTGCGGTGATATGTGGTTGGTGTTGTGTCAGAACACCACAAGCAGATAGTTGTTCACGCACAATACGAGCTATCATAGCTTCATTTGTTTCAGATCCGCTTGTACCAGCAGGTGGAACAATGCCTGCTCCAGGGTTCACGGGTGGAGTAGTATTCGTTTCCAAGTTCCTAGGTGGAACCACGTTCGCTTCCGGATTAACATGCGGATCCGGATTTGATTCAACATTCACAAGTGGAACATGATTTTGTTCAGGGTTTGTAATGTTCTTATCAGCTTTCTTAGCCGGTCGACCTCTTTTTGGAGCCATTAATCTGCTCACAAGCAGACAAATTCAGGTCAGTTTAAGAACATTAAAGATATAACCCATTCTATCACATAAATTCAATCATATTCAGTTACACTGAAAATTTATATTGAAATGTGATTATAAAGAATATAGTATAACTACATGAATTCAGTCCAGACATGTTTGTATTATACACAGATCACACAATTGTTCGTAGTTATACTTAGTCCTGTTATTTCAGAAACATGTTAGAGTCTTACCCAGCTCTTTGCATTGCAACACATGTTTTTAGAAATATGTTCATACAGAACTAGGACATGTTCTCACACAAGTTCTCTAATATGTTCTCAGTTCATACATTAAGTTCTCATACAGACCATAGATATGTCCTCGTATAGTATGGCTCTCGTATTGTACTTTAGTTACAGACATGTTCACTATTAGATACGTTCACAATTAAGACATGTTCTCGTACAGTATGGCTCTCGTACTGTACTTTAGTTACAGACATGTTCTCATTTTAGTTCGCATACGGTTATGTTCTCACACAGAAAAATTAATTATAGTTCACACACATAGCTCATTATACAGACAGATATACAAAACACCCATATTATTATATTACCATAATTTCATACATCACAAGGTTATAATACAAGAACTATCAGAACCGATTTATCCATACTAACTATCGGGAATCTATTTTTACAAACAAAATTTCACCATGCATCACATACTCACAACCTATCCGACTATACAATAGCAACCAAAATAAACATTTCTCATCGTTTACCGTATAAAGAACGGTAAACAGGAAATCACTATAACTATCATCATCAACCGAGCCTCCAAACTCATGGTGCTCACTAACTGCCTCAAATACACCCATCTCTCACTCCACAACGCTACCTCCTGCCAAAAAGTAACTACCAACGCCTGTCGCCAGGTCCTCCGAAGTCGCTCCTCCATCGTCGCTCTCCAAGCCTGAGTATTAGCACCTAAGACATTCACCTGCTCCATAAGGGTCAGATGAGAAGTGAGAATCTCTAGAACAGTGGTGCGGGTATCCTCCAGAAGAGTATGGTGCTGAGATACATCCTGTCTCAAAGCCTGTAAATCCTGAGAAATCTGTTGTACCTGCGCCCTCAACTCAGCTTGGTGGGAGGATTCTCCCACCTCATGTATCGTCGTTGGCTCATCTCGGGGAGCCATCTGTCGTCTCAGAGGCAATCCTGTAGTTTTGCGGGCTTGACCCCGCATACGCCGCAACCCGTCCCAAGCGGGTACTCTAGGAGGTGTAATACTCTGTCTCTGGTCAGCAACTGGTTCAGCCGGAGGTGAGTGAGGAGGACTACGTATAATAGGAAGTACTGGCGGTGATGGTGGCACTAGTACTGGCTCAGGTAGTGGTGGTATGGGAGGCACTGCAGATGCATGTGATGCTAATGATAATGCCTCCGAAGGATCTGAGTCAGATCCGGAACTGGAACTGGGAGTATCATCCAAAATGACATATGGAAACCTCTGATATATATATCTCTCTCCTTGGTCTGCCATCGCTATATAAACAGAATTCTCAGATCAGTAGCATGAAATAAATATTGAATAAAATATTCAACATAAACATGATATGAGACGTCCTCCTATCTTAACGCAACTATTCGTCATTACTGTTGTTAGTGTTTTGCTTGAATTAAATCAAACTAGAATGCACACGTGTTGCAAATTATAGTTATGCTGGCCACTCATAACTGGAATTTGTACCACCTGATTATCCTGGCTTAATTCAAAACAAGTTTTGTTCAATAATAATGTGTCGGTGCTCTCTGTGTCACTATTCGAGCCTATGGTTATAGTCTAGGTTTCTAAGTCAACCTAATTCTCTATAACCTGTGGCTCTGATACCACCGTGTCACACCCCCACCCCTCGTCACCTCGTGTCTGGTCTGACGTCACCGAACCGGTTGCGGAAGCATAGTGGTGATGTCTCCGAGGTGAGGGGTGACTTACTTGAACCGATATCATAAGCACACAGATTAACTTAAAGTAAACTCATTACAAGGATGTCGCAATCACAATTACATTACAGCTATATTTATTTAATTACAATATTAATTATACAAGTGCAAATATCCCAAAAGTGCATCCTCACCGGCTATTACTGTTTACCTGCAAAAGATTTAGAATTTGAAACGTCAGCACAAAGCTGGTGAGATCGACAGTTCAATTTAAAACAATATGATATGATAACCACGTTCTCAAAAGTTCAGTTCCGGATAACCATGGGACCTGTATCTAGTTCCTTTCGGACGTCTAGTCTGTCTCAAGATATTACCCGTCGGTACATATCTTAGTGCCTCATTATCTTAATGTCTATCACACCATTAAGAAGTTCAGGAAACAGATAACAAACATTCACACAAGGGGAGATGCAATCCTCCCAGCGAATGGGGTGTCAACCAATAGTACTATCAATGTTTTCTGTTCGGCCACACATGGGTTCACTAGATACAGTTCAAAAATGAGGACTTTCAGTTCAATGATAGAGTTCTGTCTACAGGCAAAATCCCATGAAATCCCACAAAATCACATGAAATCACACAGATATCATTGATGCATATCATATGTTCAGACAACAGTTTGCAGAGTTTCCCCGATGTTTATAAAAGATTAAAAATAAAAGGGGTTGTACGAAACTCACCTGATAATATAGGTGTAGCAGAGTTTCACCAAACTGATAGTACAGAGATGATTCTGCATTTAGTTATATTTAATAAGTTATTTATGTTCTAGTTTACTGATTAGATCTTTCTGAACGTTCAATGTCAAAGACATTGCTTAGTAAATCATCAACTCGATACTAATTATGTAATTAATTAATTTAATGTTATATCATACAATGTATGATAACGTAGGAACCTACATTGCATTAGATTCCTAATACAAAGTTGATGACACTCTTGATTAATCAGAATAATCTCTGATTAACCAGATAGTTAATGTTGTTGATTATGATACTGTAACACTTTCTAGATAATTTAATGGCTTAGGAATGATAAATCCTTGTTGTTGATTACCCAAATATCATGAAATATCACAATGTAGCATCAAAATAGGTGTAATAACCAGGTTTAACATACTAATCTGACTGTTATCATAAACATCAGATAATCATTCCAATAAGTATGTTAATGATCGTGATTAGTTTGAAACACTTGGATTTAACCTTGCATTTCAAGGATTAATCCAACTAATCACCTACATTGTTATAATCAAATGGATTAAACCATTATAATCATGGGTATGGTTTCATGCAAACCGAGCATTACAACGGATCAAAACAAGGATTTAACCGTTAAAACTTCGTGTTCTTTGTTTATAATCAATCCTAGCCATCATCTAGGCAATAATCAACAATCCTAACTATGTCATTACGTTCAAAATCAAAATCTAATCAATCAAAATCAAACTAGAAAGTTTAAACGGATCATTACCTAATCTGACGAATAGAACAACGATCAGAACTTGTATAGATGATCCCTGGTACGATCCTTGCGTTCAGAAGACTTCAGATATGAATTTTGATGGTGAAAGTGTGTGTTTTTCGCTTGTAGGAGCGTCTGAGTTCGAGAGAAATAATAAACTTTCTTTCGTGCATGAAATCTGATAAAAGGATCAGATCATTCCACCGCCTCATCCGTCGCGTACCGCGACGGAGAGCTCATTTGGGCTTCGCGTACCGCGAAGTTTTTCGGGAGTCTAAGATCTTTTTCATTCATCGCGTACCGCGGAGGACTCTCAATTCCTCCATCGCGTACCGCGATGGGTCCAGTCGACCAACACTTAGTAATTTTTTTCTTCATTTTTCGATTCCGGGCAATCCAGGACTCCGTTTTGTGCACGGTTTTCGTCCACGTTCATCATTTCTCACCTACTATCATTCTGTAACAATTACAAGTATTAAAACAAAGTGGATTTCTAGAACGATCAAATATGTCCACGTCATTGATGACGTAATTCTCGTATGCAACTGTCACAATTTAACTAAGTAATTCTACCAAAAGAATCGCTGTGGCTTCTATCTTGTAGCTGTACAAGATATACAAAATATGATTCAATGTTTTGTCATATCAAAAGTTTGCAACTCAAAATGAAGATAGGTCTTCTAAAAGTCCACTAGCTTAGCTTTTGCATATGAATGACTACACCTGTTCGTCACCTGAGAAAACATGCATTTAAACAAAGTCAACACTAGGTTGGTGAGTTCATAAATATAGTAATTGAACACCTTGATTTGTTCACATGCACAATCACAATGTATTTTCTGTTACGGGTATGTTGTTTGATTCACCCGTTCACCCAATGGCTTCTCAATAGTTATATTTACAAACGGTATATCATCCTAGTAGTTATGCTTATATATAGGGCATATGTAAGGGAACCAAGCCCTAGCCAACATCCCACCACATAACTACTAGAATTCTACACTACTTGCAATACAACTATCAATACCCATTCTCATTTCACTAGTTCGTCTCGTTTGTTGATCACTTGTTATATCATGTATAGAATAAATATAATAATAGGGTTCTAGTTATCAAACCGAAGTATAGATAACCCTTACATGTATTAAGGATATTAGATTTCCTTAATCTGCTCCTTGTATTATTCTATTACTTGTGGAGTTAACTGTTGATCACTTTTAAATATTAAAAGTGTTAATTAACCACTTGTGATATGTTCTCAAATTGCCACGCATAGAGCCTAAAAGGAATTCATTGTGATCCTCACGTAATCAGATTACAATGCATCCGATTTACCTCTATCCCGTCATGTGTTCTCATTGTTGTTAACAAAGTTAAATAAGAACTTGTCTTATTACTTTATGCTAACTAATGTGGAATGATGTTGTTATGATGAAGATACATTATCATGATTATCATTCCAATTGTTCCATATGATCACCATGTTGTCAATAAGCCATAGTAAGAACTAGTCTTACTACCCTTAATCGACTCAGGTGGTGGATGATAGTTGTCCATATAGTCACCATGTTGCCATTAAGCCATGGTAAGAACTAGTCTTACCACCCTTAATCCGCTCAGGTGGTGGATGATAGTTGTCCATGTAGTCACCATGTTTCCATTAAGCCGTGGTAAGAACTAGTCTTACCACCCTTAATCCGCTCAGGTGGTGGATGAGAGTTGTTCCATATAGTCACCATGTTGCCATTAAGTCGTGGTAAGAACTAGTCTTACCACCCTGAATCCGCTCAGGTGGTGGATGATAATTGTTCGATGTTATCTTGTATTATGTATTGAGTTGCAATTTAAGTATTATAAGAATATATCTTATGACACTTACTTAACTCTTGTGTTGAATGTTATTATGAATATATATTATCTTCCTAACATTCTTGTGTTTTGTGGTTGTTGCCCTTACGTTATCCTGTGATTATCCCAATGTTTGTTCATGTAAAAATAACTAAGTGTTATAAGAGATAATCTTACAACTATGTTATTCTATTGTGTTGATGAGTTATAAAGTTATATTATCATATTCATCTGAGTTATCCTTGTCATATCAAGATCATACAAGCATGCATACAATGATAAGTGATAATAAGTTAAACAATATTATCTAAATCAAAGCATAAGCAAGATGTTAAGCTAAAACTTTTAAGTAAATAAAAGTAAGCATGTTTCTCAGCCTCGAAAGTTTAAAATCAGTTAAGATTAGAGAAAAGGGGCATATGAACTCACCTTGTTGTTGAAGTGGTTGACTTAGCTTAAATAAGAAATGCACGCGCTTTTTGTTGTTCCTGTTGTGTTTTCACGATTCTGTATTGATTTCAAGTTGTTCGTGACTTGTAAGCATGAGTCGTATTTATTCGTGTGTATGTGTTCACCCTAAAGTTGGTCAACACTCACGTGTCTCGGTCATTGTTCTTCATTTGGCCCATCATGGTTGTTATAGACTTGGCAACCCTTATCCCACTAGATTTCAGTTATCTTGCTTTATTATTGATTTTAAACTTCATTTAAACCACTATTGTGACAAAAGGATTCTAAGTGTATAACTTAGATTTTAAATTAATGTTATTAATCCGTGACATCTTGTAACATATCTTTAATTGCTTGTTTCCTTGTATTCGTTACAACTAAACCTTGTGGGCCTCCTATTGGACCAAGGGTTATATGTATTGGCGGAAATAATGGGTCGGTTTTTTACTTGACTTGCTTAAGGTTGTGGCCCGAATGTTCTTGGGTTGGATGTATGTATACGGCTGATTGGGCCATGATGGGCTAAATCTTTCACGTGGGTCAGGCCAATTGTTATTGGGCCGAAGCAGAATGAAATTGGGTCGGTTATATAGGGTGTGCAATAGCTTGGGTCTGGGCCGAAAATCCCATGAGTTAAATCATTGGTTGGGGCCAAACAATGGTCTTGGGCTAATCGAACCATGGTGGGCCGAAACGATCAAGGTGGGTTCGTAAAAACAGAAGATGGGCCGAAGGTTCTTGATGCATTGGCCAGCATGCATATGCCCAGCGAACCTCCAAGGGTTTGGCTAAGGTTGCACGGTTCGTATGATGTTGTAGGTTTGGCTAAGTTGTTGCTCTTGGGTTCGCCACAGCAGGTTTGCACACAGGATAGGTTCGGTCCTAATGTGAGTGTGGTGACAGTAGGGTTCGCATGAGGGTTCGCCGGTTGATGGGGAGGTTCGACAAATGGCTGGGTTCGTGGAGACATGGTGGGGTTCGACGGAAGGTTTGCAGGTTCGGCCTCAGGGTCTGACCAACCAAGGTTCATCCGATGTGTTTCAGCAAGCAGGGTTCGCAAGCAACGAAAGGTTCGGCGATTGATCAAGGTTCGGACGAAGGAAATAGGTTTGCAGTGTGGAGGTTAGGCCAATCCAACTAACCCACGAACCTGCACATGCCTCCTCATCATCATCGAATCTAGGTTGTTGCAGGACCGCTTTCATGTTGTTAGTATATCAGACCCAGTTTTCGAAGGTTTATGGTCGGTTTACAAGAGTTCTAAAACCGTTTTGTATGTGTTGGGTTGATTATGGGGATGAAAACCCTAATTTCGTGAGTTTTCTTTTGCTCATACCTCGGTTTTGGCTGGATAAACCTCTAGATCTGTTGTTCTTCTATGTAGAGGAGGTCGAGAGCTACGCGTGGACACCAAGAACGCCCGATTTCGTTAAGAAGCGAGGGAGTTATGAAGGATTTGAAGACTTGTTCTTCTAGAGAGAGAGACAACCGGGTTTATGGGTTAGAGAGAGAGAGGGAAATGAGAGAAATGAGGTTTCAAGCCTCATTTGGTGCTTATATACCCCGGGGGTATTCGGGTTCGTTTCGATTGCTCGGTTCGTGTTTTCGTCGCGTCTCCGGAATGTAACGCGTAATTTACGTGTTTTAAAATAAAAAGAATGTTTTTAATTATTTTAATGAGTTTCAAAATTTAAAATATTAAATATTTTATTTTCTTAATTTATTTCCGTTCACGTCGTATTTCGTTTTCGTTTCGTCGGATCGCGTCTCCTTCGCACGTATTCGTTCTAATCGTCACCCGAATGAACACGACAATGGTTTTGCTTTCCGACCTTTGTTTTCTACTTTCCAGTCATCATTTCAGAATGTTAAACTCACAGGTATGTTTGTGTGAATCGTCACCCACGCAAACACATTGTTAGTTCGCTATTCTGAAACAACACTGTAATTAAGCTGTGAATTGTATTTCCTCACTGTCGAACTCAACTAAACATCGTGTTATCACGTTGTTTTCACACTGATTTGTCGGCCATTTGATTCATGTCATCAATGGATATCAGATCGCAACCGATTTGTTATTGTTATTCACTTGCACACTGTTGTTTCTCCTGATTAGTTGTGTTAACTGTACTTAGGTTTTCACCTAAATACTAACAACTATTGTTTATAATGAGTGTTGTACTTACGGCATTTAAGTTTACACATAAATACTTACAACTGTTTCTTGTATTTTGAATTCTGTTAATACAAGTACTGTTCACAAACATGTATTTTCACATAGTAACTATTAAAAGTACATATACCGTACGGACTTGCCGGCCGGTCAGGTACTAGTTGTCACAGTCTCCCCTTGTTAAAGAAATTTCGTCCCGAAATTTAAGCACCAAAGTCGGGCTCTAATTCTCGAACATGTGAGGATACATTGTTCTCATGTTGTCCTCGCGCTCCCAGGTAAATTCTGGTCCACGCTTGGAGTTCCATTGAACCTTTACAATAGGGATACTGCTTCGTTTCAGTCTCTTGACTTCACGTTCCATAATCTCTATAGGTTCTTCAATGAAATGTAGTTTCTCATCAACTTGTATTTCTTCCAATGGTATGATCAATGATTCATCAGCTAGACACCTCTTGAGATTTGATACATGAAACACATCGTGTACTCTGCTGAGTTCATCAGGGAGTTTAAGTCTGTATGCCACAGGACCTATGCGTTGAGTAATCTCAAATGGTCCGACATACCTTGGTGCTAATTTGCCTTTAGCCCCAAAGCGAACTATGCCTTTCCATGGGGACACTTTCAACACAACTCGGTCACCCACATCGAATTCCAAAGGCTTGCGCCGTTTGTCTGCGTAACTCTTTTGGCGGCTACGTGTTGCTTGTAGTCTCTGTTGTATCTGGGCTATCTTATCAGTAGTTTCCTGAATAAGTTCAGGCCTAGTGATTCTGTTATCTCCCACTTCGGTCCAACAAATTGGAGACCGACATTTTCCACCATATAGTGCTTCAAACGCAGCACATCCAATGCTGCTGTGGTAGCTATTGTTGTAGGAGAACTCAATGAGTGGTAAGTGCGTGTCCCAACTTCCATCGAAGTCTTGGATGCATGTTCTCAACATATCCTATAGGGTTTGAATGGTTCGCTCACTTTGTCCATCCATTTGTGGATGATAAGCGGTGCTCAAGTTAACACTTGTCCCTAGGGATTGTTGCAATGATTGCCAAAATCGCGAAGTAAATCGACTATCCCGGTCTGAAATAATAGACAATGGCACACCATGTCGTACTACTATCTCATCCACGTATAGTCTTGCTAGTTTCTCGATCTTGTAGGTTTCTCTGATCGGCAAGAAGTGTGCGGACTTGGTCAATCTATCAATGATGACCCATATCGAATCGTGTCCGCTGGAAGTGCGGGGTAGCTTGGTAATGAAATCCATAGCTATTTGTTCCCACTTCCATTGTGGCATCTCTGGTTGTTCCAGCAAACCCGAAGGCTTCTGGTGTTCGGCTTTTCACTTTGGCACATGTGATGCATTTGCCAACATAAATGGCAACATCTTTCTTCATACCCGGCCACCACTAAAACGACCTAAGATCTTGGTACATCTTATCAGCACCAGGATGAACAGAGTATCGTGTCTTGTGTGCCTCGTCAAGTATAAGTGTTCGGAGTTCATCTACTTCCGGAATCCAAACAATCCAGATAATAGATAACTCCATCTTGTTTTGTCTTGAACTGTTTCTCGGCTCCACAATCGAGCTCACGTTTCAGGCTGTCTCTAGGCACTGCTTCCTGTTGTGCTTGTATGATTTGTTCTCTCAAACTTGTTTGCACGGTCATCCCCATTGCTCGAGCGCGCAAGGGTTTGACTCTTTCCTTCCGACTCAAAGCATCTACAACAACATTTTCCTTGCCCGGATGGTATTTGATCACGCAATCATAATCGTTCAGGAGCTCAACCCAACGTCTCTGTCTCATGTTAAGCTCCTTCTGATCAAATATGTGCTGTAAACTCTTGTGATCTGTGAAGATAGCGCATTTGGTACCATATAGGTAGTGTCTCCATATCTTTAAAGCAAAGACAACAGCTCCCAGTTCTACATCGTGTGTGGTGTAGTTCTTCTCATGTATCTTCAACTGTCTGGAGTCGTAAGCAATGACTTTGTCTCGTTGCATCAAAACACATCCGAGTCCCAGATGGGAAGCATCACAGTATACCACATAGTCATCATTGCCTTCTGGGAGTGTTAAGATTGGAGCATTGCACAATCTTTGTTTTAATGTCTGGAATGCCTCTTCTTGTTTCTGTATCCACACAAAAGGTTCACTCTTCTGTGTGAGTTTGGTGAGAGGCAAGGCTATCTTGGAGAAATTCGAAATGAATCTCCTGTAATAACCCGCCAATCCCAAAAATGATCTAATCTCTGTCGGTGTTGTAGGCACATCCCAGTTCTTGATTGCTTCAATCTTGGCAGGATCCACGTGAATACCATCACTATTAATCACGTGACCCAAGAACTGAACTTCTCTTAGCCAGAATTCACACTTGGAGAATTTGGCATAGAGTCGTTCATCATTCAGAAGTTCCAAGACTGTTTTGAGGTGTTGTTCGTGTTCCTTCTCGTTCTTTGAATAAACTAGTATATCATCAATAAAGACAATAACAAACTGATCTAAGTACGGCTTGCACACCCGGTTCATTAAATCCATGAACACAGCCGGTGCGTTCGTCAATCCGAATGGCATCACCATGAACTCGTAGTGACCGTATCGGGTACGAAATGCCGTCTTTGGTATGTCTTCCTCTTGGATCTGGAGCTGATGATAACCTGATCTCAGGTCTGTCTTTGAAAAGTACTGTGATCCCTCTAACTGATCAAACAAATCATCAATCCTCGGTAACGGGTACCGATTCTTGATGGTGAGATTGTTGAGCTTTCTGTAATCAATGCACATCTTGAAAGATCCATCCTTCTTCTTAACAAACAGAACCGGAGCTCCCCACTGGGAAAAGCTCGGTCGGATGTACCCTTTGTCGAGTAGCTCATGTAATTGATTGGACAACTCCTGCATTTCTGATGGTGCAAGCCTATATGGAGTCGCTCCTGGAATCAAATCGATTTGGAACTACACCGATCTCTTGGGTGGCAGTCTCGGTAAATCATCCGGAAACATGTCCACATAGTCTTTCACAATTGGTACGTCTGGAATCTTGATTGCTTTCGTGTCTTTCTCGATAACGTGAGCTAGGAATGCAACACATTGTTTTCTGAGGTACTTGCGAGCCTTCGTGCACGATATTATCTTGACACTGCGTTTCGTTTGGTCTCCACGAATCTCTAAAATCTCATTGTTTTCCACTGGAATGCGTAGTAGTTTACCGGAACAGATGAACCCAACTCGGTTAAGAGATAGTCAATCCATTCCGATGATGATGTCGAAACTGCCCAGCTCCATCGGTATCAAGTCAATGGAAAATGTGTAATCGCCAAGTGTTAGTGGGCAATTCCTAAGTATTGTGTCTACTGTGATCTGTTTGCCATTAGCTATCTCAATAGTGTAAGGGGAGTCTAACAATTCCTCAACATAATTAAGATGGCATGCAAAATCGGATAAGATAAAACTCTGATCCGCACCAGTGTCAAATAAAATGGATGCATAGAAGTCAGATAAGAGGAATGTACCCGTGATCACGTTCGGTACCTGTCGAGCAGCAGCTGCTCCAATCTGAAAGGCTCGTCCTCTTGCTACTTGAGCCCTTGGTTGATTCTTCTTGGGACAATCCCGAGAAAAGTGTCCAGCTTCGCCACAGTTGTAGCAAGACCTATGATCAGCAGCAACAGTAGTAGATGTGTTGTTGTTTCAGTTCGGAGCGCCCGTGTTCCTGCAACTGTTGGTCGAGTGACCAAACTTCCCACAGTTTGTGCTTGCACTGGGTGTTCGGTGCATGATGATACTGGGAAGTGTTGCATAAAGGTGTAGTGCCAGTGTAGGGCCTTTTGATATGCAATGGTGGCGGTTGGTTGATCATAGGGGCTTGAGTGGTTGCAGCAAAGTTCTTAACCACTTTCTGTTTCTTACCAGGCCTCTTATTCGGCCTCCTTGAAGTTCCAGCCTTGGCTGAATCAGCCTCTTTCTTGAGCGACCCAGTGGCAACCATCACATCTGTCATTGTTGATGACAGAGTAACAGCCATTTCCACGGTGGTTGGATGAGTAGCAAGAATAAAACTTGCATACAAGCCGGTAATCCCCCGATATACCGCTCAATTCTCTTTTCCAGTGTTGGCATTATATCCGGTGCCAATGATGCTAACTCGTGAAATCTTGTGGTGTAGGCAGATGCCCAGCACCAATCATAACAAGATTGAGTAACTCATTATCAACCTTCCTGAGTTCATTTCTTGGGCAGAACTCTACCCGTAGTATGGCTTTGAAGTCATCCCAAGGCATTGACAAAGCCTCATCCCTGCCTCTAGTATGAACTTGAGCGTTCCACCAAGTTAACGCTCGTTTGTGGGATGAACCAGCAGCATACTTCACCTTATACTGCTCTGGACAGTTGCTAATCTCTAGAGTTGTCTCCATCTTTTCGATCCATTGGATCAATCCGACGGCTCCTTCACTGCCACTGAAACTCGGTGGCTTGCATCCCACAAAGTTCTTGTAGGAGTAGTCTTGATGATGGCGGGTGTTTCCGCTACCTTCTCCCGATGAGTTGGCAATGTTACTGTTGTTGTTGTTAATCCGGTTCTTCATCTTTGGGATTACAGCCCTCAGTTGACTGGTCAGCAAAGTGGCCAGTGCTATAGTCAGAGGATCCAACTGATGAACAGGTGGCGGTGAAGGAGGAGGTGGTTGTGTAGGAGAGTCAGCAGGTGAAGGTGTAGATGAGTCTGGTGCTGAATCATGTGGTGGTGGCGGCAGTATAGCTGGTGGTGGTCTTCTCGGCGGCATTCTGATCATAACCGAAGGAAAAATCGGTTAGTGCAGTGATCAGATGCAGAAGACACACGTAAATAGAGTCCTATGTCATACGATCTCTACATGAGGGTCCCTAGGTTATAGTCTAGGCCAAATCGTAAAAGTAATATGACCTATATTTCTCTATAACCATGGCTCTGATACCAATCTGTCACACCCCGAGCCGGCGGGAACGGATCGGCTTTCCCGTCAGGCGGAAGGTTACCAGGGCGCGATATCGTTGTGATAATCAAAATGATCAGATTGTTTGCATAGCACATGAGATATAAAATGAGAAATGCTAAAATGACATCAATACAGTATTACAAAGTTAAATTACATCACAATGTTCATGATTTAACTAAGTAATTCTACCAAAAGAATCACTGTGGCTTCTATCTTGTAGATGTACAACATATACAAAATATGATTCAATGTTTTGTCATATCAAAAGTATGCAACACAAAATGAGGATAGGCCTTCTAAAAGTCCACTAGCTTAGCCTTTGCATATGAATGACTACACCTGTTCGTCACCTGAGAAAACATGCATTTAAACAAAGTCAACACTAGGTTGGTGAGTTCATAAATATAGTAATTGAAAACCTTGATTTGTTCACATGCACAATCACAATGTATTTTCTGTTTCTGGTATGTTGTTTGATTCACCCGTTCACCCAATGGCTTCTCAATAGTTATATTTACAAACGGTATATCATCCTAGTAGTTATGCTTATATATAGGGCATATGTAAGGGAACCAAGCCCTAGCCAACATCCCACCACATAACTACTAGAATTCTACACTACTTGCAATACAACTATCAATACCCATTCTCACTTCACTTGTTCGTCTCGTTTGTTGATCACCTGTTATATCATGTATAGAATAAGTATAATAATAGGGTTCTAGTTATCAAACCGAAGTATAGACAACCCTTACATGTATTAAGGATATTAGATTTACTTAATCTGCTCCTTGTATTATTCTATTACTTGTGGAGTTAACTGTTGATCACTTTTAAATATTAAAAGTGTTAATTAACCACTTGTGATATGTTCTCAAATTGCAACGCATAGAGCCTAAAAGAAATTCATTGTGATCCTCACGTAATCAGATTACAATGCATACAATTTACCTCTATCCGATCGTGTGTTCTCATTGTTGTTAACAAAGTTAAATAAGAACTTGTCTTATTACTTTATGTTAACTAATGTGTGAATGATGTTGTTATCATGAAGATACATTATCATGATTATCATTCCAATTGTTCCATATGATCACCATGTTGTCATTAAGCCGTAGTAAGAACTAGTCTTACTACCCTTAATCGACTCAGGTGGTGGATGATAGTTGTCCATGTAGTCACCATGTTGCCATTAAGCCGTGGTAAGAACTAGTCTTACCACCCTTAATCTGCTCAGGTGGTGGATGATAGCAGTCCATGTTGTCACCATGTTGCCATTAAGCCGTGGTAAGAACTAGTCTTACCACCCTTAATCCGCTCAGGTGGTGGATGAGAGTTGTTCCATATAGTCACCATGTTGCCATTAAGCCGTGGTAAGAACTAGTCTTACCTCCCTTAATCCGCTCAGGTGGTGGATGATAATTGTTCCATGTTATCTTGTATTATGAATTGAGTTGTAATTAAAGTATTATAAGAATATATCTTATGAAACTTATTTAATTCTTGTGTTGAATGTTATTATGAAGATATATTATCTTCCTAACATTCTTGTGTTTTGTGGTTGTTGCCTTTATGTTATCCTGTGATTATCCCAATGTTTGTTCATGTAAGAATAACTAAGTGTTATAAGAGATAATCTTACAACTATGTTATTCTATTGTGTTGATGAGTTATGAAGTTATATTATCATATTCATCTAGGTTATCCTTGTCATATCAAGATCATACAAACATGCATACAATGATAAGTGATAATAAGTTAAGCAGTATTATCTAAATCAAAGCATAAGCAAGATGTTAAGCTAAAACTTTTAAGTAAATAAAAGTAAGCATGTTTCTCAGCCCCGAAAGTTTAAAATCAGTTAAGATTAGAGAAAAGGGACATATGAACTCACCTTGTCGTTGAAGTGGTTGACTTAGCTTAAATAAGAAATGCACGCGCTCTTTGTTGTTCCTGTTGTGTTTTCACGATCCTGTATTGATTTCACGTTGTTCGTAACTTGTAAGTATGAGTCATATTTATTCGTGTGTGTATGTGTTCACCCTAAAGTTAGTCAACACTCACGTGTCTCGGTCATTCTTCTTCATTTGGCCCATCATGGTTGTTATAGACTTGGCAACCCTTATCCCACTAGGTTTCAGTTATCTTGCTTTATTATTGATTTTAAACTTCATTTAAACCACTATTGTGACAAAAGGATTCTAAGTGTATAACTTAGATTTTAAATTAGTGTTATAAATCTGTGACATCTTGTAACATATCTTTAATTGCTTGATTCCTTGTATTCGTTACAACTAAACCTTATGGGCCTCCTATTGGACCAAGGGTTATATGTATGGGCCGAAATAATTGGTTGGTTGTTTACTTGACTTGCTTAAGGTTGTGAGCCGAATGTTCTTGGGTCGGATGTATGTATACGGCTGATTGGGCCATGATGGGCTAAATCTTTCACGTGGGCCATGCCAATTGTCATTGGGCCGAAGCAGAATGAAATTGGGCCTGTTATATAGGGTGTGAAATTGCTTGGGTCTGGGCCGAAAATCCCATGAGTTAAATCATTGGTTGGGGCCAAACAATGGTCTTGGGCTGATCGAACCATGGTGGGCCGAAACAATCAAGGTGGGTTCGCAAAAAGAGAAGATGGGCCGAAGGTTCGTGATGCATTGGCCAGCATGCACATGCCCAAAGAACCTCCAAGGGTTCGGCTAAGGTTGCACGTTTCGTATGATGTTGTAGGTTCGGTAAGTTGTTGCTCTTGGGTTCGCCACAGCAGGTTCGCACACAGGATAGGTTCGGTCCTAATGTGAGTGCGGTGACAGTAGGGTTCGCATGAGGGTTCTCTGGTTGATAGGGAGGTTCGGCAAATGGCTGGGTTCGTGGAGACCATGGTGGGGTTTGGCCGAAGGTTTGCAGGTTCGGCCTCAGGGTCTTACCAACCAAGGTTCGTCTGATGTGTTTCAACAAGGACGGTTCGCAAGCAACCAAAGGTTCGGCGATTGATCAAGGTTCGGACGAAGGAAATAGGTTTGCTGAGTGGAGGTTCGGCCAATCCAACTAACCCACGAACCTGCACATGCCTCCTCATCATCTTCGAATATAGGTTGTTGCAGGACCGCTTTCATGTTGTTAGAATATCAGACCCAGTTATCGAAGGTTTATGGTCGGTTTACAAGAGTTCTAAAACCGTTTGTATGTGTTGGGTCGATTATGGGGATGAAAACCCTAATTTCGTGAGTTTTCTTTTGCTCATACCTCGGTTTTGGCTGGATAAACCTCTAGATCTGCTGTATTTCTATGTAGAGAAGGTCGAGAGCTATGCGTGGACACCAAGAACGCCCGATTTCGTTGAGAAACGAGGGAGTTATGAAGGATTTGAAGACTTGTTCTTCTAGAGAGAGAGACAACCGGGTTTATGGGTTAGAGAGAGAGGGGGAAATGAGAGAAATGAGGTTTCAAGCCTTATCTGGTGCTTATATACCCCGGGGGTATTCGGGTTCGTTTCGGTTGCTCGGTTGGCGTTTTCGTCGCGTCTCCGGAAAGTAACGCGTAATTTACGTGTTTTAAAATAAAAAGAATGTTTTTAATTATTTTAATGAGTTTCAAAATTGTAAAATATTAAATATTTTCTTTTCTTAAATTATTTCCGTTCGCGTCGTATTTCGTTTTCGTAACGTCGGATCGCGTCGCCTTCGCGCGTATTCGTTCGAATCGTCACCTAAACGAACACAACAATGGTTTTGCTTTCCGACCTTTGTTTTCTACTTTCTAGTCATCATTTCAGAATGTTAAACTCACTGGTATGTTTGTGTGAACCGTCACCCACACAAACACATTGTTAGTTCGCTATTCTGAAACAACACTGTAATTAAGCTGTGAATTGTATTTCCTCACTGTCGAACTCAACTAAACATCATGTTATCACGTTGTTTTCACACTGATTTGTCGGCCATCTGATTCCTGTCATCTATGATATCAGATCGCAACCGATTTGTTCTTGTTATTAACTTGCACACTGTTGTTTCTCCTGATTAGTTGTGTTAACTGTACTTAGGTTTTCACCTAAATACTAACAACTATTGTTTATAACTAGTCAGAAACCCGCGCGATGCGGCGGTGACAACCGATTTCCAGATCATCTATAACACCCTACTTTTTAAAAAATATTTTGAAACTATATGAAACTGCATAAATACTAAATTAACCATTCGAATCTTGTTTACAGCACACATAAACCAAATAATCATTTGAGATCTTGTTTAACAAATAAAAAAGTACATAAAAGACTACATAAATCATTCATGTCCCTCACCCGAATCATCTTCGTCATTTGTATTTGATGGCAAAACCATACAAAAGTTGTCCAAAAGTTACGGAAGTGGTCAAAACATTAGAAACTTATCTAAAACTTACCAATTGACTCAAAACATATCAAGTTTGATAAAACTTACCAAATAATCAAAACATACCAAAGTTGTCTAAAAGTTTACCAAATGGGTCAAAACATACCAAACACGTCAAAACTTACTAAGTGGGTCAAAATTTACTAAATGGGTCAAAACATACCAAACTTATCAAACTCAAGCAGTTCCAACAACCTGAGACAGACCGCGACTTTGAGCTCCAACAAACTTGCATCATTCGAGTAGCTCATGTAGTCATAATACGCAATTTATTATAAAACTTAAGCCTTCGTTTCTATAAATAACCACATATGCTAACACATGGGACCAAATATAGTTAACGAAGATTAAATAAACATAAAAAAACTCATAAGTCATGTTGTCAAGATAAACACTATCTTCTCATACAACCTTCACCTATATATGCATCTAATATTGTTATATATATACATAATCTTATAAGAAATAATTGGAAATACAATATATTAAATAAATATTTGAACCTGATAGTCTACAAGTTTATGATTACTCTAAGAACATAAAAAAGTTTTCATGTGCAAAGTATGTTAGTTTAGGACATACTCTATTCAATCCTCAAGTTGATATAGACATGGTGTTAAGATGATACAAACATAACTACTTACTATTTTCAATAACTATCTTGAAAGTAAAAAACCAATAACAATAAAGCACCTTGTGGCATATTTCTCAATTTGTGTCAACCTTCTCGTTACACTATTTTTGAACACATCTGCTAGGAGCATACTACAAAAATAAAATGCGTATGAACACAAGACAGTAAAACATAAAAACAGAAAATACAAAATCCAAAGGTAGGTAAATCAATTTCTACATTAATTTTATTTTTTAAAACTAACAGTGGCTCGCATTGCTTGATCCAAACTAAAACTATGAGATAATTAATAAGTTGAATGTTTCTAAAAGAATGCTAAAAATGGAAATATGTAAATGAAATAAAGATTAGAGCTTAATCCATCATGGAGATATCAATCACCTAGCTACATCCAAAGATATTTGAACTCTTAGATCCCACCTTAACAACTCATGCTTTTCACTTAGAAGTTTCAAATGTAACACAATACTGTTAATAATGTTTTCAATTTTTTTGAGAAAATTGGATAATAGCTTACTGTACAAATGAGAAGCTTGACTGCCTTTTCTCATGTAGACATATATGAGCATATGTTGTCCCTTGTCTACACAATATCCTTCCAAATTCACAAGGTTCTATGAAGTAATCTTCCCAATAAACAAATCAGTATAGTTTAGCATATTAGTATACAAAAATTTCAAGAATAATAAACAAATCAGTATAGTTTTATATATCAAAGACACTAAGAGTATATATAAACCAAACCCCCAATATTAAACAGGTTTACACATGCAAAAACAAACCACAAAAATAGGAAATTGAGAGGCAATTTGAGTTTAATTAACCTCTAATCGAAGATTGAATCTCATGAGCTTCTGAATGTATTCAATAACATCTTTCCTCTTCTCTTGAGAATCCAAATTCGAGTGTAAGCAATTCAACACTTCCTGAGCCAGGTCTTCAGCCAACACCCAAGTCTCATGAGCCACGATGCGCGAATGAAAAACCATGAACAATCGATTAAATCTGATAACAGTAGCAATCAGTGACAAAATGTTAAGAAACCACAAAAAACCCAATTTCAACATCGTTATATCAAAATCGAAAAATAAAGGATACAAATCCTTGCGTTCTTCTGATTTCTCACCAACGATAGATGGTAAAACGGGAGAGCCGAGGAGAATCGGTGATGGCCGGAGAAGGCAGGAGCGATCGTTTATGTTGGAGCAATCTTCTAGGAGAAAAATGAGAGAGTCAGAAATGTGGTTTGAATTTTGAAATGAGTTTTTAGGTTTTGAAATGGTGGTTTGTCCGCTCATTTGTTTCAGATCACAAACCTTGCAATGTTGGTGGTACATTAGGCTTAAAAAGTTATACATTTCTTAAATTTAAGACATTTGTACACCCTCTCTCCAATATCTATTATATAGTGTTATAGATGAGTGTTGTACTTATGGCATTTAAGTTTACACATAAATACTTACAACTGTTTCTTGTATTTTGAATTCTGTTAATACAAGTACTGTTCACAAACATGTATTTACATATAGTAACTATTGAAAGTACATATACCGTACGGACTTGCCGGCCGGTCAGGTACTAGTTGTCACAGTTGTACATGGATATAATTTTTTTTAATTTGTTTTCTTGTACATATACATACACATATATACATATGTAAGCATATTGAAGATGTTTAAAATTTGCTTTCTCATATGTATAGATATATAGTTATGTAGATATATTTGTGTAATTGTATAACAACTCGTAGATGAAAATTTCAAATGACATCATAATTTATTTAATACTTATAATTGTTTATTGCAGTTTTCAGAAATGTTACAGTCTTCCCTGCTTTTAGGAATTTCGTCCCGAAATTAAGGAGAACTGTAGCGAAGTAAAGTATTTTCAAGTTCAAAATGTGAAAATTGTTGAATGTTGCTAAGTTCAAATGGAAGTTCAAGGACATCAACTCTTCGTTCGATTTGACCCTCCATTTGAGGACAGTAAGTCATGCTACGATCGAATTAAGTGACAACCGTCCCGTGAAGGTGTTCTAAAAATAATGAGTCGTGAAACAAGCATCATGATTGAATATGATGCTGAAGGCACCCAATACAGGGCTTGTAGATTCTAATATTTTTACTATGGTGAATAGAATAACGAGAATTGGGTGCTTCGTTAAGAAATGTGAGTCAAACATCATTACAATTCGAAAGGTAAATTCTGTAACATCCGTGAAAAATCCAGGTAAAATCCATATTAAGATCTTAATTATTTAGTCCTTAACGAACAAAAACCAAGTTAATATGTATGTTGAGTCGATGGTATTTAAACAACAAGGAAAAACATGATCAGTCATGGGTTTTCAGATGTAGTAATGCGTATAAAGAAATAATCAAGGAATAACGATAATCACAGTGCGCGAAAACCCTGAAATTATGAAATCTTGAAAATATTAAGAATTTTAATAATTTAGTAAAATATGGATATAATTAACAATTTTAAAAGTGTTCCAATTAATAAAAATTAATAAATTTAAAGGAGGTATAAAATGAGTATAGATTTATAACTATTTTAATACTTAAATGAATATTTAGATAATTATAAAATAATCAAGAAGTTTCTAATAATTTAAAATAAGCATTTAAATAATTATAAGATGTTCTTTTAAATAATTATGAATTTATAAACATTTTTAGAAATTTTATAAATTTTAGAAATATTTTGGTATTAAAATAGTGGGACCGAACCATGGACTAACCAGACCAAACCATGGCTAAAGCCATGGCCGAGACATGCCCGAACCATGACCGGACCAAGCCCACTCTCTCGGCGCACTGCTCGGCAACAGCCAGCTCGTGACCAACCAAGTTCTCGGCCACCTTCTCGGCAACCCTTCGGCTCGCGACCAGGCTGTTCTCGGCAAATCTCCTCGGCGACCAGCACCATCCTCGGCAACCCTTCCCGATGGCTTCCGACCAGCCCATTCAAGTTTTGAAAATTACATTTTCAGCCCCTAAACTTTATAAACTCCTATTTTATGCCCAAATCTTTATTTTATAAATATTATTACCTATTTTTATTTATAAAAATTGAAAGAACTCTTTCCCTAATTAAAAATTAAATCAAAAATCTTAATTAAACATAATCATTTAACTTTATAACCTACTAACCTACACTCCAACATCTTTGTCCCCCTTCCAACACTTTTGTCACACACACCCCTCTCCTCCCCTCTCCTTGGCCGTCCAAGACCACCCCAAGGCCAACCCCATTCCATTTTTCAACTATAAATACCAAGCTTCATCCTTCCTAAATCCTTTGCACCAAATCCATTCTTCTTTGGATTTCTAATTCTATCTCCCTAATCCACCTCTCTTGGGATCTTTCTAAGACTTCCAAGGTAATAAACACTTAAACTAAATGCTCTTCATCTTTATGCTTCATTTTCTTCTTCTAATCCTCTAATTCTAAGTTGTTACCATGCTTGATAACACAAAGGTTTGTGTGTTGTGAGGTTTCCTAATAACTTGTTTTATGACAAGTAACCTATGATCAACCCATACACAAACATACTTTCAAGTTATGGATTCTTGCAATATTGATAACAAAAAGGTTTGTGTGTTTGTTCTTTACCAAACATCCAAACATACCTTCAATATTTGCCTTATTATTTTGAATGTTGATAACACAAAGGTTTTGTATAATTATGGGTCTTTAACCTAAGATCAACAACTATACAAAACATACTTTCAACATTTGCCTTACTTATATATGTGCAGTGCCTTTAAATGATCAAAACCCATGCACACATATACTTATATGTATTCAATCACATCACTTAAAGGTTAGTAATATATTTTGGGTTAACTTTAAACCCTTATTCACCACTATCACGTCAAAGTAACGCACTTAATTAATCATTACTCCTAAAACTAAAACCTTGATTATACGCATTACAAACTTTATTATTATTAAACCATCTGTGGTGTCATTATCATTAAACCATCCGTGGTTTCATTCGTAATTTGGTACGACTCAAAATAAAGAGTCGATTAAAATGCCAAATTAAAAAGCGAACTGTGTTATGGCTTAGTATCATTATTAAGTTGGATGATGACAATTTCGAGTAACGTATTATCATTTCTTATATGACTTAATGAAAGTCATTACTATGCAAAAACCCCAATATATTAAAAATCGGGTTAACGCATCTCTTATAAAAATACTAAATATTAAATCCATCGTAAAACTCAACAAATGTATACTTTCCTTATAGGGGTTTGAAGTTCGTGACGACAATCAAGATCTTATTCTTATTATTATCCATCTACCATCATCCTACTACAAGTGAGTTTCATAGCCCCTCTTTCACTTAATACTTTGGGGTGGAATACATGCTAAATACTTACATCCATATGTGTTTAATTAAAATAGGCATTTTAGGGATTACTTGAGTATACGTGTTACTATCGTTTAAACTTCTTTAATATTCATGATGTACATTAATAATATTTTGAGTGAAGTATACGTTGGACATCGTTTAAACTCATAATCATAAAATGCATGCTTTATTGTTAAACGTTATGGGATGTATGTTACTATAAACTCTTTTTTTTATTTTTGTAATCATGCTTTATCGAGTCATAAACCTATGGACTCACCAACTATTTTTAGTTGATACTTGAGCATGTATTTCAGGAAATTAGCTACATGGATTATATTACAACAAGAAGATTTTGAAAATATTGTTTAATTTAAATTAGACTATATGGAGAAATCTTATATTGTTGTGTCATTTTGTAAAACTATTATCGATATGTTATTTGAATCTTTGTAAATCTCTTATGTATGTTATTTGGATTATGAATGCAATTTAGTAAGTTTCTTTATAAACAATGTATTTGTAATCCGATTTCGTCTCGCCCTCGTGATTCCGCTTTAGCGGGGGTGTGACAGATTGGTATCAGAGCCATTGGTTATATAGAATTAGGTTGCATGAAACCTAGACTATAACTTATAGCTCATCCTAGGACTTCTATGAACCGTATATGCTACTACTTGAACAATTTGTTATCACCATACGTGTCTACTTGCTTACTTGTTAGAAATAAGTTTCCTTAGAATTTAAGTATTCCATTAAGTATGCCTTAGATTATAAAAACCTTAGCTAGTTCCTATAACCTTTACTTCTTCCTATTATATGAAAATTTAAAACATATAATATGTATGTATGACAAAGCACTATAAAAATTTGTGGGACACTCTCATACCTAAAAATTTTATTCTAATCTCGTTAAAGCTAAGTTTGTATAAACGGACATGTACTAACTGGAAGGGCGAATACCGGTAGTTGGGACTCCTGTCTAGGAAAGCGATTCGTATATATCCCCGACATACTGCGGGACCAGTCTAGCTTTCCTGGGGATTCCCGATGAGAACATTCTAACCTATAGGTCAAAGCATGTTATACCAAACGTTGTACGAACTATACGGCTCTAATGTAACACCCCGACCGACGGCGGAATCATCGGGATGCCACGAGGGATGTGTAGATTGTTCAAAAGCTCATGGGCATCTAAAATCATATCATCATATATCATTTAATCAACCACAATAATTACACAAAAATCATGTTCATCATGAAACAATTACATCAAATACACAAAAGATTTAGTTAAACTAACTAAACTCTAATCGCCAGAAATTTAGTTAATTAACTAAGTCCAAGAATCCTATATGATGATGATGTCCAAAATAGAAGAGATCATCCTCTTCATCCTACTTGTCTCCATCACCTGAAACATGTAAGAAAATCAAGTGTCAACTACAAAAGTAGTTGGTGAGTAATCATAAGTTTTTATATTTGAAAATGTTTTAGTAAAATGCGTTTGAAAATTTATGCTTAAAATGGTTTTATAAAATGCTTTGTTTAAAACGGGTATAAAACTTATGATCTTCTTGAGAAAATCCATATGAATACCTGTATGAGATAATCCAACACACATCCATCAATTCAACAGCCAAACACATACACAATCACATAGCCACATAACCAAATCCATCATAGCCAATCACAAATAATCATAATCAAATATAAGCAATCAATCCACAACAAATCAACCAAACTCAATCAATCATATTCTCAATCAATGTTCATGACTATACATGATTCCTTATGTATTTAACATAAGTTAGATACATGAATCATGGAGTGGTCGCTAACCACGTGACAATACATGAAGTCAAAGCAATTAACCGAAGTCAAAAGCAATACTTCACGGATGTGGAAACCCTCCACGTGACAATACATGAAGTCAAAACAAATAACCGAAGTTAAAAGTAATGATTTCACGGAGTATGAGACAATACATGTAATCTTTGTTATTCACCGAAGTCAATAACAATGTTTACACGGATTTATAATAATCAGTGATAATCCATAATAATGATAATTCATAATAATGAATATCATAATGATAAACAGGTATTATCCTTGTGTTATCAAAATAATATTTGAACCGGTATACATGTTTCACCTCCGAGTTTTAAAACTAAAACAGTTTAAAGAAAGGGAGGTTATGAGAACTCACCTGAAGTCCTTAGAATTCGTGTTCTCGTATTATGCGCGCTCGCGTATATAACTCGTAGTAACTCAACGATCTGTAATTATTGAGTATTGTATTTATGAGTATAAATGTTTCATCATATTTTAGTGTGTATTAGGTTTACTTAAACCCAATAGCATCTCGCTAATATAGTTTATTCTGCCTAATTTTATGTGAGATGTTAAACATCTTAAAATCAATTATTATCAATCTATGATTTAACTTGTGAGTCAGATTAATTAGCAATAAGAGCCCATTATATCATCTTATGTGTGACCTCTTAATATATGTATTCCATGATAGTGATCTTAGTCATATACCCATTAACCCGGACATGGTCAATTTATCGTTCAACTAAATCTGCTTTACATATATGAAAGAGATCAAGTTCAAGGTTTAAGAGGACTTGGGTTTACATTACTTTCATAATTGTTTCTCATTATACAAAATTCATAGTTTATCATGTTTAAGAAAAAGGTGGTGATTAAATCCTCATGCATTACATATTCATGCGTGTGTATATATATATATACATACACTCATGTTTCCCAATTGCCTTTAACCTTCGGATTTGATAAAATTTAATTGGTTTGTACACCAAGGCAGCGAACCTTCTAGTCCCAAGGAAAAAGTTCGGCCCATCTCACCTAAAGGTTCGGCTTGGCTAGTTGTGGTTCGTGTGCACCAGAGTTCGGCTAACACTGCAGAAGGTTCGTTCCCCCTTGCATGGTTCGCCTGGTTCCTATAGTTCGGCACCTGCATGGTTCGTTGGCTAAGGTTCCTAAATGACCTAGGTTCGCCAATATTAAATGGTTCGCAAGGGCTCGTGGTGGTTGTATGGTTCGCTGGTTCCCGATAAGGTTCGGCTCACATAGGATCGACCAGGGTTCGTCCCTAATGGGTTCGTTGCAGGCTGTGAGAGGGAGGGCTCGGCTGAAACTAGGGTTCGCCACCCTAGTTCCCGCCCAACCGGGTTCGTGAGGCCCTTAGGGTTCGGCCCCCCACCTGCTGTGTCGCCGGAGCACTGTTCATCATCATCCTAGCCGCATTTTACTGGTTTACGGTCATCCCTAGCTTACCTCGACTCAACAACAATTCGGTTAATACATTGCAACTAAAGATTATTATACTACATGATGGCTAAACTCGATTAGGGTTTTCAAACCAAAAACCGAAAAGAAAACCGGGTTTCTTACCTTTAAATCGTGTGCAAATGTTAGCTTTCTTGGTATCTTCGTGTTCCTCTTGATCTCACGAACGCGTAGCCACCAAAAGTTCGAAAATCCGTCAAGAAACGAGCTCGGTAGGCTAGAGAGAAGGTAGAGAGAAAAGTGTGTGTGTGTCTTTAGAGAGAGAAAGAGAGTTGGGAGAAATGAGGGGAAATGGTGGAGTCTTCCACCATTTAATCCCATCCCGTTCCCGCGCGTTCGGTCTCGTCTTTATCGCGAATAAGTATGATAAATGCTCGGTTTAGTTCATAAAACATATTTAAAGCATAGCACGTTTAAATAATTGTGTTTTGTTACCATAAAATGATTTTTAATAAATTCGTTTAAATAAATCGTCACCGATTATTTTCATCAATTTAATTGTTTAATAAAATAAATAAATTTATTTGAATCCTTTTTAAGTTGTGATTCCTAATAAATATCTTTAGTTTTAATTTATTAATTTAATATCGTTAGATATTATTTAATTATCTCGTCGAATCACGTTACTCACGTACGTATTCGTAAAGATCGTCACCTTTTCGAATCCGACGCTCGTATCGTATTTCGATTCGATTTATTATTTATGGAATATCGTTTTAGAATATTATTCCCAATAATTATATTCGCGTGAATCGTCACCCGCGCGAATACATTATTAAGTTAATATTTCTAAATTAATATTCGCGATTAAATAGCGTTCGTAACCTCACTTCGCGTAATTAATTCCCATTATTTAATAACTTTAATATTATCATTTCCCCAAACCAAAACCCACTAAACCCTAGTCACTGACACATCCATGATAGACCGAGATATGCATATATATAGGGCATATGTAAGGGTCAGTCGCAACTGCCCTAGCCACCGTCCCACCGCTATTTCGATAAACCATGACCATGGGTCCTTGACTACGTTTAGTAACCAGACTCCAACAAACTCCCAATTCCATCACAAATCAATTCTCAACCAATAATCCTTCATTATCAGTGATAAGTAACCGCGATAAACACTACGGGTCTGTTTAGTTGAATTACAACTAAACTTCTCGTGGTTTACGCGTATAATAAATTATAATCATGTATACCAGTAACAGTGATAATATCAGTAATGTCAATCAATAATTTCATAATCATTCATAATAAATAAATCTCCAGTCGTGACAGTACAATCGTACGGATGTACGGACGTACGGACAACTGAAAGTACAGTGATGTTACAGTCTCCCCTAGTTAAAGGAATTTCGTCCCGAAATTCAACTAGGAGTGACCGTAGTAAATAAATGTGGGTACTTAAGCTTCATCTGATCTTCCCGCTCCCATGTGAATTCTGGACCACGCTTCGACTCCCAACGTACTTTGACAATTGGAATTCTACTGCGTTTGAGCTGTTTAATCTCCCGATCCATTATCTCCACTGGTTTTTCAACAAAGTGCATGGTATCATCGATGCGGATGTCATCGAGTGGTACCTGAAGATCTTGATCAGCTAAGCACTTTCTTAGATTGGACACGTGAAACGTCGGATGCACATTACTAAGTTCTGGAGGAAGTTCCAATTTGTATGCAACCTTCCCGATCCGTTCAAGGATCTTAAAAGGGCCAACGTATCGTGGAGCAAGCTTCCCCTTCTTCCCAAATCGAACAACGCCCTTCCAAGGCGACACTTTAAGCAATACCATATCTCCCATTTCAAACTCCAAAGGTTTTCTTCGTTTATCCGCGTAGCTTTTCTGTCGACTGCGAGCAGCTAACAGATTATCACGGATCTGGCGGATCTTGTCAGTCGTTTCCTGAATAATCTCAGGACCAGTGATCTGCGAATCGCCGACTTCGGTCCAACAAATAGGTGACCGACATTTCCTGCCATAAAGAGCTTCGAACGGCGCCATACCAATGCTCGCGTGATAACTGTTGTTATACGAGAACTCAACCAATGGTAGATGGCTATCCCAATTGCCACCAAAATCGATGACACAAGCTCTTAACATATCTTCCAATGTCTGAATCGTTCGCTCCGTTTGACCATCCGTTTGAGGATGATAAGCAGTGCTAAGATCCAATCTTGTTCCAAATGCTTCATGAAGTGATTCCCAAAATCGTGCCGTGAAACGAGCATCACGGTCCGATATTATGCTTAAGGGAATACCATGCCGGCTAATAATCTCATCAATGTAGATACGAGCTAACTTCCGCACAGGGTAAGTTTCGCGTATCGGTAAGAAATGAGCCGACTTGGTCAATCTATCAACTATCACCCAAATGCTATCTTCACCGTTTGCGGTTCGTGGGAGCTTAGTAATAAAATCCATGGAGATATTCTCCCACTTCCACATCGGTATCTCTGGTTGTAATAACAATCCTGAAGGTCGCTGGTGTTCTGCCTTGACTTTAGCGCAGTTAAGGCATTTAGACACATATTCAGCAATGTCCTTCTTCATTCCAGGCCACCAGTACAAGCCTCTAAGGTCTTGATACATCTTGTCAGCACCCGGATGGATTGAATATCGAGATTTATGAGCTTCATCCATAATCATCATTCTAAGATCACCCCTGTTCGGTATCCACAACCGATTCAAATAATACATCAAACCGTCATCCTTAGTTTCCAATAAGATTTCAGCCCCGCAAGACATCTCATTCTTCAAATTATCTTGAGCTAATGAGTGTTGTTGGGCTGTGAGAACATCATTACGGAGGTTATTGTGCACTCGGACACTATGGATTTGAACTTGACTCTTGCGACTAAGCGCGTCTGCTACTACATTCGCCTTACCAGGATGGTAGCGAATTTTCACAGTCATAATCATTCAACAGTTCAACCCATCTCCGTTGTCTCATATTGAGCTCTTTCTGATTTAGAATATGTTGCAAACTTTTATGATCAGTAAAGACTACACACTTGGTGCCATAAAGATAATGTCTCCATATCTTCAAAGCAAACACGACTGCACCAAGTTCCAAGTCGTGCGTAGTGTAGTTCTTCTCATGAATCTTCAATTGTCTTGATGCATAAGCTACAACCTTTCCCCGTTGCATGAGAACACAACCGAGGCCTAAGTTGGATGCATCACAATAGACTACAAAATCATCATTTCCATCAGGCAGTGTCAAGACAGGAGCATCACAAAGTTTCTGCTTCAGAGTCTGAAATGCCTCTTCTTGCTTTGGTCCCCACTCGTATGGCCTATTTTTCTGAGTCAGAGCAGTGAGAGGGACAGCAATTCTGGAGAAGTTCGATATGAACCGCCGATAGTAACCGGCAAGTCCAAGGAACGATCGAATCTCCGTCGGTGTCTTCGGTGTACTCCAATTCTTCACAGCATCAATCTTTGCAGGATCCACGTGAACACCGTATTCGTTGACTATGTGTCCCAAGAATTGAACTTCTTTAAGCCAAAATTCACATTTAGAGAATTTGGCATACAGTCGCTCCTCTCTTAGGATCTCCAAAACCAACTTAAGGTGTTTCTCGTGTTCTTCCTTTGTCTTTGAGTAAATCAGAATATCATCAATGAATACTATCACAAATTTATCCAAGTATGGCCTGCAAACACGGTTCATGAGGTCCATGAAAACCGCAGGTGCATTGGTAAGGCCGAAAGGCATTACCAAAAATTCATAATGGCCATATCTCGTTCTGAAAGCAGTCTTGGGAATATCATCATCATGTACGCGAAGCTGATGATACCCAGACCTAAGATCGATTTTTGAAAACCATGCCGAGCCTTGAAGCTGATCGAAGAGGTCATCGATACGCGGCAGTGGATATCGATTCTTGATTGTAAGTTTGTTCAATTCACGGTAATCGATGCACATTCGGAATGACCCGTCCTTTTTCTTGACAAATAGGACCGGTGCACCCCATGGCGAATGGCTCGGGCGAATGAATCCTTTGTCAGTCAGCTCTTGTAGCTGGCTCGCCAATTCTTGCAACTCCGAAGTCGCAAGTCTGTAGGCAGCTTTGGCGACTGGGTTCGCACCAGGTACTAAGTCGATTCGAAACTCAACTTGACGTTCTGGTGGAAGACCCGGTAAATCGTCTGGAAAAACTTCTGGAAAATCTCGTATCACCGGAACATCTGCAATTCTCTTTTCTTTCTCTTTCTTCTCCACAATGTGTGCTAAGAAGGCTATACATTTCTTCCTAAGGTACTTATGTGCTTTAGTGCAAGACATCAGCTTAAGACCTTTACTAGCAGTTTCTCCAAATATTCTCAAGGTTTCACCCGAAGGTAATGGAATACGAATATATTTCTCATGACAAACAATCTCCGCTCTGTGGGTGGCTAACCAATCCATGCCTATGATAACATCGAAGCTACCAAGATGCATAGGTATGAGATCAATTGGGAAAACGTGATCATTTAAGTTCACCGTACATCCAACGATAATAGTGTCAATATCAATAGTGTTTCCGTCAGCCACCTCCACATTGAACGGTTTATCTAAGTATGTACGTGTTCTACCAAGCAAGCATTCAAAATCATATGAAACGAAACTCCTATCGGCACCAGAATCAAATAGGACAGATGCATAAGAGTTGTTGATCAGAAATGTACCGTTGACCACATCCTGGTTGGCTTGAGCAGCTGGAGCATTCAGTTGAAAAGCCCGGCCTCTTGCCACCCTCTGATTATTTCCAGTCAACTTTGGGCACTGATTTCCGAAGTGACCCACTTCACCACATTCATAACAGGCTCTTGCCTGTGCTTGAGGTACCTGGCGAATGGGTACAGCAGGAATAGGTTGTGCATGAGGAGCTGGCAGTGCAAGCGGTGCATGTTGCATCCTTTGTGCTTGCGGTGCACTCCTGCAGACGTTAGCAAAATGACCGAACTTGCCGCAGTTATTGCAGACGCGACAAGGCAAGTTCGGTGCGTGATGATATCGGCAGGTATTACACTGAGGAGTGTTCCCAGTAAAATTCCTGGCAGTTGAGTTGTTTGAGGATTGCTGCGCAGATTTGGCAGCAGGAGCAGTGACCATGAAGTTTCTGGTCTTTCTCTTCTTGTTGCTGCTTTTGGACGAGCTAGCAGCTTCAGACTTGACTTCAGTTTTGACTTCTTTTGCAGTAGTCTTGGTGTCAGTCTTCTTGTGTCCCTTCCGAGTAAGAGTCCCATTCTTCACATGGTTATCAGTAAGAGTTGCAGATAGACGGATAGCAGCCTCCAGTGTTTTGGGATTACTCCCGTAGACCGTATCCTGAATCTGTACCGGCAGTCCGCCGATATATTTCTCAATCGCCCTCTCCAAGGGTGTCACCATATGAGGCACTAGCAGACTATACTCATGAAATTGAGTGTTGTAGATGACGTTCTCGCCACTATCTTGTTTGAGTTCCCAGAACTCAGTCTCCAGTTTCCTCATCTCGCTTCTAGGACAGAATTCAGTGGTCATCAGATTTTTGACCTCCGTCCATGTCAGTGCAAGTGCAGTATCCACTCCCCTAGTTCGCTTTTCCCCGTTCCACCAAGTCAGTGCTCTCTTTTGGAAAACACTGGTGGCATAGCGAACTTTCAGATTTTCAGGGCATTCGCTGTTGATGAAGGTGTTCTCCATACTCTCAAACCACTGCAGCAGACCAGTGGCTGATTCAGCACCCGTAAATTTCAGGGGATTGCAGGAATTGAAGTGTTTGAACGTGCAAGTTGTCTGGTTTGCACCACCTCGATTCTGGTTAATGTTCTGGTTAGCCTGAGTCAGTTGGCTCACCAATCCAGAAATAAGTGTGGCTAACTCTTGTATGCCGGAGTTGGCATTACTGTTGTTAGCATCCCCATTGTTTGAGTCATCTTCGTTGTGACGGCGAGGCGGCATGTTTCTGAGAAATTAGAAACATGTTACTACCGTTTACAACGTAAGTCATACAAACAATGGTCAATTGGGTTTATTTTAAACAGTTAGGATTACATATAGGAACTATATTTATTTCCTATCTGTTATTTAAACTCATAAAGGTTTATAATTTCCTATTATTATTCTAAGTGTCCTAGTTGGTCATAACTAGTGTTAACTAACTATTTCCTAGATCCTATACATTCTTCACTCTATACTAACACTGACAACCTCCCAATGCAATGCAACAAGCTTATATATAGGGCATATGCAGAGGTAGATCGCAATCTCCCCTACACCGTCCCACCACCGTTCCATTGCACCACGATTATGCCCTTGCTAGTGTGTAGAGTGTGTCATGTACTTCATCATAAATCTCACTTCACACACCTTATCCTTAGTAGGATAATTTTGAGTGAAGTGATCTCTAGTTCCCTTGGACAATTAGGTTTACCTAATGTCTAAGTTCACCTTACATGTAGGCTTGCCTATTTCTAAGTTCACCTAATGTCTAAGTTCACCTGAAATTAAGTTTCCCCCAACTGTCTAAGTTCACTAAAATCCATATCAATTCCAATGTCAATAATCATCATTAAGGGTTCATATCATCACGAAGTGCTCTTATTGTCACTAAGTGTTCATATCCTCCCTATAGTTTCTTCTCATCCAGTGTCCATACCATCACTAAGTGTTAGTATCATCACTATGCGTTTATATTATCATCAAGTGTCTATATCATCTCCCTAGTCCATATCACATCACTAATCGCTCATTATCTTTCGTTAATCCTATGCACCCTACGTGTCCAATCCGTATGTTTTTATAAGGGAATTTATAAGTGTTTATCAAGTGTGATCATCCAAAGTGTCAATCCAAACCAACCCTAACCAACAGACCATCAACATCCATCTCACAATAATTCCTAGTGATATCCTAAGTTCCTGACACTGACAGACCCCCGATATACTACAAATGGTATATGTATAGGGCATATGTAGGGGTCAGTCGCAACTGCCCCAGCCACCGTCCCACCACCTTTGTAGTATACCACGAGTATGTCCTTGTCTGGTGTTTACAATATAAACAGATAATTCCTAAAGCAAGTAATTCATAAACAATTTATTTCCTAAGCAAGTAATTTCCCAAACGGGTAGTTCCCACATTCTTCAATACTGACATCCACCTAATGTACCGTAAATGGTATATATATAGGGCATATGTAAGGGTCAGTCGCAACTGCCCTAGCCAACGTCCCACCACCTTTACGATACACCACGTGCATGTCCTTATCGAATCATTAGGGCACACATAAGCAAGAAATTAATAAGCAGCATATGTAATCAGATGTATATCAGAAGTTCAGTTAACATGTAATAAACACATAAGCATGAAATCCTAAGTATACTAACTAGTGTATGAAATTAATTCATACTAGGGTATCCTACGGTTATAGACTAGGTCAACCATTTCTAGTAACCTAATTCCCTATAACCCAGGCTCTGATACCAATCTGTAACACCCCGACCGACGGCGGAATCATCGGGATGCCACGAGGGATGTGTAGATTGTTCAAAAGCTCATGGGCATCTAAAATCATATCATCATATATCATTTAATCAACCACAATAATTACACAAAAATCATGTTCATCATGAAACAATTACATCAAATACACAAAAGATTTAGTTAAACTAACTAAACTCTAATCGCCAGAAATTTAGTTAATTAACTAAGTCCAAGAATCCTATATGATGATGATGTCCAAAATAGAAGAGATCATCCTCTTCATCCTACTTGTCTCCATCACCTGAAACATGTAAGAAAATCAAGTGTCAACTACAAAAGTAGTTGGTGAGTAATCATAAGTTTTTATATTTGAAAATGTTTTAGTAAAATGCGTTTGAAAATTTATGCTTAAAATGGTTTTATAAAATGCTTTGTTTAAAACGGGTATAAAACTTATGATCTTCTTGAGAAAATCCATATGAATACCTGTATGAGATAATCCAACACACATCCATCAATTCAACAGCCAAACACATACACAATCACATAGCCACATAACCAAATCCATCATAGCCAATCACAAATAATCATAATCAAATATAAGCAATCAATCCACAACAAATCAACCAAACTCAATCAATCATATTCTCAATCAATGTTCGTGACTATACATGATTCCTTATGTATTTAACATAAGTTAGATACATGAATCATGGAGTGGTCGCTAACCACGTGACAATACATGAAGTCAAAGCAATTAACCGAAGTCAAAAGCAATACTTCACGGATGTGGAAACCCTCCACGTGACAATACATGAAGTCAAAACAAATAACCGAAGTTAAAAGTAATGATTTCACGGAGTATGAGACAATACATGTAATCTTTGTTATTCACCGAAGTCAATAACAATGTTTACACGGATTTATAATAATCAGTGATAATCCATAATAATGATAATTCATAATAATGAATATCATAATGATAAACAGGTATTATCCTTGTGTTATCAAAATAATATTTGAACCGGTATACATGTTTCACCTCCGAGTTTTAAAACTAAAACAGTTTAAAGAAAGGGAGGTTATGAGAACTCACCTGAAGTCCTTAGAATTCGTGTTCTCGTATTATGCGCGCTCGCGTATATAACTCGTAGTAACTCAACGATCTGTAATTATTGAGTATTGTATTTATGAGTATAAATGTTTCATCATATTTTAGTGTGTATTAGGTTTACTTAAACCCAATAGCATCTCGCTAATATAGTTTATTCTGCCTAATTTTATGTGAGATGTTAAACATCTTAAAATCAATTATTATCAATCTATGATTTAACTTGTGAGTCAGATTAATTAGCAATAAGAGCCCATTATATCATCTTATGTGTGACCTCTTAATATATGTATTCCATGATAGTGATCTTAGTCATATACCCATTAACCCGGACATGGTCAATTTATCGTTCAACTAAATCTGCTTTACATATATGAAAGAGATCAAGTTCAAGGTTTAAGAGGACTTGGGTTTACATTACTTTCATAATTGTTTCTCATTATACAAAATTCATAGTTTATCATGTTTAAGAAAAAGGTGGTGATTAAATCCTCATGCATTACATATTCATGCGTGTGTATATATATATATACATACACTCATGTTTCCCAATTGCCTTTAACCTTCGGATTTGATAAAATTTAATTGGTTTGTACACCAAGGCAGCGAACCTTCTAGTCCCAAGGAAAAAGTTCGGCCCATCTCACCTAAAGGTTCGGCTTGGCTAGTTGTGGTTCGTGTGCACCAGAGTTCGGCTAACACTGCAGAAGGTTCGTTCCCCCTTGCATGGTTCGCCTGGTTCCTATAGTTCGGCACCTGCATGGTTCGTTGGCTAAGGTTCCTAAATGACCTAGGTTCGCCAATATTAAATGGTTCGCAAGGGCTCGTGGTGGTTGTATGGTTCGCTGGTTCCCGATAAGGTTCGGCTCACATAGGATCGACCAGGGTTCGTCCCTAATGGGTTCGTTGCAGGCTGTGAGAGGGAGGGCTCGGCTGAAACTAGGGTTCGCCACCCTAGTTCCCGCCCAACCGGGTTCGTGAGGCCCTTAGGGTTCGGCCCCCCACCTGCTGTGTCGCCGGAGCACTGTTCATCATCATCCTAGCCGCATTTTACTGGTTTACGGTCATCCCTAGCTTACCTCGACTCAACAACAATTCGGTTAATACATTGCAACTAAAGATTATTATACTACATGATGGCTAAACTCGATTAGGGTTTTCAAACCAAAAACCGAAAAGAAAACCGGGTTTCTTACCTTTAAATCGTGTGCAAATGTTAGCTTTCTTGGTATCTTCGTGTTCCTCTTGATCTCACGAACGCGTAGCCACCAAAAGTTCGAAAATCCGTCAAGAAACGAGCTCGGTAGGCTAGAGAGAAGGTAGAGAGAAAAGTGTGTGTGTGTCTTTAGAGAGAGAAAGAGAGTTGGGAGAAATGAGGGGAAATGGTGGAGTCTTCCACCATTTAATCCCATCCCGTTCCCGCGCGTTCGGTCTCGTCTTTATCGCGAATAAGTATGATAAATGCTCGGTTTAGTTCATAAAACATATTTAAAGCATAGCACGTTTAAATAATTGTGTTTTGTTACCATAAAATGATTTTTAATAAATTCGTTTAAATAAATCGTCACCGATTATTTTCATCAATTTAATTGTTTAATAAAATAAATAAATTTATTTGAATCCTTTTTAAGTTGTGATTCCTAATAAATATCTTTAGTTTTAATTTATTAATTTAATATCGTTAGATATTATTTAATTATCTCGTCGAATCACGTTACTCACGTACGTATTCGTAAAGATCGTCACCTTTTCGAATCCGACGCTCGTATCGTATTTCGATTCGATTTATTATTTATGGAATATCGTTTTAGAATATTATTCCCAATAATTATATTCGCGTGAATCGTCACCCGCGCGAATACATTATTAAGTTAATATTTCTAAATTAATATTCGCGATTAAATAGCGTTCGTAACCTCACTTCGCGTAATTAATTCCCATTATTTAATAACTTTAATATTATCATTTCCCCAAACCAAAACCCACTAAACCCTAGTCACTGACACATCCATGATAGACCGAGATATGCATATATATAGGGCATATGTAAGGGTCAGTCGCAACTGCCCTAGCCACCGTCCCACCGCTATTTCGATAAACCATGACCATGGGTCCTTGACTACGTTTAGTAACCAGACTCCAACAAACTCCCAGTTCCATCACAAATCAATTCTCAACCAATAATCCTTCATTATCAGTGATAAGTAACCGCGATAAACACTACGGGTCTGTTTAGTTGAATTACAACTAAACTTCTCGTGGTTTACGCGTATAATAAATTATAATCATGTATACCAGTAACAGTGATAATATCAGTAATGTCAATCAATAATTTCATAATCATTCATAATAAATAAATCTCCAGTCGTGACAGTACAATCGTACGGATGTACGGACGTACGGACAACTGAAAGTACAGTGATGTTACATCTAATAAGTCAATGGCAAACCCTTTGGGTTACCATTCCGCTTCACTTTGAAGCCAACATCATTGATTTATATAAATTCCAAAACAATTACTTACATACTCGTATTCATATGTCAACGTAAAATAGCAAGAACCAAAGTAATCATGCAAGTCAAACTACCATTACGAGTGCACACGTAATCGCCATTTGAAATGCTTGAGAGTTTTGGCAATTTCTACTTTAAGTTAACAAGTAATATGGGTTCCCAACCTCAGGATTCTCAAAGCATTGGTTATGACCAACGAGATAAATCCGTTTGACAAAAGTAGGGTCCATACTCTTGCACACACGAAAATTCGATCACGTATGTAATAAATAAATTACTACATCAGATATAGTACTAAATCATTTCATTTTTAAAGCTAATGGCTCCAAAAAGGAAAAGACGACCACCGAAGGGAAAGCGACCACTTGACAATACAGATGCTAGTGTCCTAATGAGCCCTGCCGACATCGAAAAACTAGTAGAAGCTCGAATAGCCGCAGCTATACCCGGCATACTTGCTCGAGCTAACTCGAACTCGGGAAACAACAATAATAACCACAACACCAATAATAGCAATACCACCGACCCCGAAACCAGTAATGCAAGAAAGGGTTGTACATACAAACATTTCATGTCCTGTAAACCGAAGGATTACTATGGCAACGACGGAGCCATAGGACTGCTAAAATGGATAGATAAGATCCAAGCAGTTTTCCGTATTTCTGAATGCCTTGAAACCCACAAGGTTTGTTATGCTGCAAACTCCTTCCAAGGGAAGGCCTTGAACTGGTGGAACAACCAAATACAGGCTCAGGGTGTTGAAGAGGCAGAATCAATGGGCTGGGAAGAATTCAAGGCCCTATTACTAGAAGAATACTGCCCCATCAACGAATTGCAAAAACTGGAGAATGAATTCTGGCACCTTACCATGAAGGGTGCTGAACTGATGGCCTATAACGACCGCTTTCACGAGCTCCGAGCTTACTACCACACATGGTGAACTCGGAAGATCGAAAAATCGAGCGTTACATATGGGGACTTGCACCCCAAATTGGAAGCATGGTCACCGCTTCTAAACCAACCACACTCAAGAGTGCCATCCTCTTGGCTGGCCAACTCCGGGACCATCTGGTCAGAAACAATGCTTTCGAGAACAAAAACTCGGGAGAGAAGAGGAAGCTTGATAACCCTACACCCTCCAACCATTCCAACCACACAAATCAATCCAACCAATCCAATCACTTCAAGAGGCCTAACAACAACAAGAAACCTGCAACTGCCCGTAGCTATGGGGCAGTTAACCAAGAAAAGAAGAATCAACATGCACCCAAGTGTGCAAAGTGTAACTACTTCCATTATGGAACGTGTCTTGTCTGCTCCAAGTGTGGGAAACCGGGGCATCAAGCCAGCAACTGTCGTAGCAACCCGACCCCACGTGCTTGCTATGGATGTGGAAGCCCCGAACACATGCTCAATACTTGTCCAAAAAGGCCACAAGGATCTGGATCAGCCAACCAACCACCTCGGGGAAGAGCTTTCGTCATGGGAGCTCAGGAAGCCCGTGAAGACAACAATGTTGTCACTGGTACGTTCCTTGTAAACAATCATTTTGCATCTATTTTATTTGATACGGGTGCAAATAAAAGTTTCATATCAACTAAGTTTGAGCATGTAGTAGGCCAAAAATCTACCCCTTTAACTGAAATTTACACCATAGAATTAGCCAACGAGAAACTATTAACTACACGTAAGATCCTCAAAGGTTGTGTCCTTAATTATGACAACCACTCGTTCTACCTAGACCTCATCCCCATCCAACTTGGAAGCTTCGATGTAGTCATTGAATGGACTGGTTGTCCAAACATCAAGCTGAAATCGAATGTCACCTTAAAATAGTTCGGGTTCCACTACCGAATGGCGAAACACTAGAAATTCAAGGGGAATAGCAAGTGGAAAGCTACACCTCATTTCCGCCATGAAGGCATGCAAGTACCTAAAGAAGGAATGTCAAGCCTTCCTTGCCCATGTCAAAGTCAAGAACCAAGAAGAAAAGAAGATCGAAGATATACCGATAGTCCGAGACTTTTCCGAAGTATTCCCCGATGATCTACCTGGATTACCACCCGTTCGACAAGTGGAATTTCGTATCGACCTGATTCCAGGAGCGGCACCTATAGCAAAAACACCCTACCGTCTCGCACCATCCGAGATGCAAGAGTTATCAAGTCAACTATAAGAACTCTTGGATCGAGGATTTATTCGACCAAGCTTTTCACCATGGGGAGCACCCATTCTTTTTGTCAAAAAGAAGGATGGAACTTTTCGAATGTGCATCGACTATAGGGAGCTCAACAAAGTAACTATCAAAAACCGTTATCCTCTTCCTTGAATTGATGATTTGTTCGACCAATTACAAGGATCTAGACACTTCTCGAAAATAGATCTTCGGTCGAGTTATCACCAACTAAGGATTCAAGAAGACGACATCCCAAAAACCGCATTCCGAACAAGATACGGGCACTATGAATTCCTAGTAATGCCTTTCGGACTCACCAATGCCCCTTCGGTATTTATGGACCTAATGAACCGTGTATGCAAGCCTTACCTCGATAAGTTCGTGATCGTGTTCATCGACGATATCCTTATATACTCACAAAACGAAGAGGATCATAAGCAACACCTAAAGCTAGTACTCCAACTCTTGGCAAAGGAGAAACTATATGCCAAGTTTTCCAAATGCGAGTTCTAGTTAAAGGAGGTTCACTTCCTGGGTCATGTGGTTAATGATAAGGGTATTCAAGTCGACCCAAGCAAGATTGAGGGGGTAAAGAAATGGGAAGCACCGACAACCCCGACAGAAATCCGACAATTCTTAGGGTTGGCCGGATACTATCGTAAATTCATCGAAAACTTTTCCAAAATAGCCAAACCTTTAACCATTCTCACCCAAAAAGAACAAAAGTACAATTGGGGAAAAGAGCAGGAAGAAGCTTTCCAATTACTGAAACACAAATTATGCCAAGCCCCGATCCTATCACTCCCCGACGGCACTGATAACTTTGTCGTATACTGTGATGCATCGCACCAAGGTCTCGGTTGCGTGTTGATGCAAAAAGACAAAGTTATTGCATATGCATCCCGACAACTCAAAGTGCATGAAAAGAACTACACCACTCAAGACTTGGAGTTGGGAGCCGTTATCTTTGCTTTAAAAATCTGGAGACACTACCTCTACAGTACCAAGTGTATTATATACACCGATCACAAAAGCCTCCAACACATCCTTGATCAAAAAATGTTGAATATGCGTCAAAGAAGATGGGTTGAATTACTCAACGACTATGATTGTGACATACGCTACCATCCCGGTAAAGCAAACGTGGTGGCTGATGCACTAAGTAGAAAAGAGAGGATCAAACCCGTTCGCGTACGCGCCTTGGGTATGACAATACAAACCTCTCTCAAAACCCAAATTCTTGAAGCACAAAAGGAAGCTCTAAAGGCAAAGGAACTCAAAGAAGAACTGCTATGCGGGGCGGAGAAGAACCTAGAACTAAAGGAAGATGATGTGTTGTATTTCCAAGAAAGAATGTGGGTTCCCGAGCTGAACAACATCCGAGAGCTCATTTTTCATGAAGCCCACAAATCCAAATACTCCGTTCATCCGGGCGCCGACAAAATGTATAAAGATCTCAAGGAATACTATTGGTGGCCCGGAATGAAGAAAGACATCGCTCTATATGTCGGAAAGTGCCTAACATGTTCTAAGGTTAAGGCCGAACACCAAAAACCATCAGGTATGCTACAACAACCCGAAATCCCACAATGGAAATGGGAGCAAATTTCCATGGATTTTATCACCAAACTACCACGTACCTCTAGCGGTTATGATTCTATATGGGTCATCGTCGATCGATTGACAAAGTCCGCTCACTTCTTGCCCATTATAGAAGATTTTAAGATGGAGAAGCTTGCTAAACTATACATCACCGAAATCATCACTAGGCACGGGGTGCCCATGTCAATCATCTCCGACAGAGATAGCCGATTTACCTCCCGATTCTGGAAATCTATGCAAAAGGCACTTGGAACTCGTCTCGACCTTAGCACCGCGTATCATCCACAAACCGATGGGCAGACCGAAAGAACAATCCAAACCTTGGAAGATATGCTTAGGTGTTGTGTGGTAGATTTTGGTGGAAGTTGGGATAACCATCTCCCACTAATTGAATTCTCGTATAACAACAGTTACCACACAAGCATCAAGTGTGCACCATTTGAAGCCTTATACGGACGAAAATGTCGATCTCCCGTATGTTGGGCAGAAATCGGGGAAAGTCAAATAACTGGTCCTGAAATCATTCAAGAAACAACGGATAAAATTGCACAAATCAAGGACCGAATCAAAGCCGCTAGGGATCGTCAGAAAAGCTACGCCACAACCGAAGAAAACCATTGGAATTTGCAATTGGCGATAAGGTAATGCTAAAAGTATCTCCATGGAAGGGTGTTGTGCGATTCGGTAAGAAGGGCAAGCTAGCTCCAAGATACGTTGGACCTTTTGAAATTCTCGATAGAATTGGTCCCGTAGCCTACAAGCTCCAACTACCACAAGAACTCAGTGGAGTTCATGATACGTTCCATGTGTCCAATCTAAAGAAATGCCTATCAGACGAGACATTGATAATCCCATTGGATGAGGTTCAACTCGACGACAAACTCCACTTCATCGAAGAACCAATTGAGATTATGGATCGAGATGTGAAGACGTTGAAGCGAAGCCGCATTCCAATCATCAAAGTTAGATGGAACTCTAAGCGAGGACCTGAATTCACCTGGGAAAGGGAGGATCATACGAAGAAAAAGTATCGTCAGCTATTCACAAACAACTCTACCCTGGTAAATAAAGATTGAATTTCGGGACGAAATTCTTTTAACCGGGGGAGACTGTAACATCCGTGAAAAATCCAGGTAAAATCCATATTAAGATCTTAATTATTTAGTCCTTAACGAACAAAAACCAAGTTAATATGTATGTTGAGTCGATGGTATTTAAACAACAAGGAAAAACATGATCAGTCATGGGCTTTCAGATGTAGTAATGCGTATAAAGAAATAATCAAGGAATAACGATAATCACAGTGTGCGAAAACCCTGAAATTATGAAATCTTGAAAATATTAAGAATTATAATAATTTAGTAAAATATGGATATAATTAACAATTTTAAAAGTGTTCCAATTAATAAAAATTAATAAATTTAAAGGAGGTATAAAATGAGTATAGATTTATAACTATTTTAATACTTAAATGAATATTTAGATAATTATAAAATAATCAAAAAGTTTCTAATAATTTAAAATAAGCATTTAAATAATTATAAGATGTTCTTTTAAATAATTATGAATTTATAAACATTTTTAGAAATTTTATAAATTTTAGAAATATTTTGGTATTAAAATAGTGGGACCGAACCATGGACTAACCAAACCAAACCATGGCTAAAGCCATGGCCGAGACATGCCCGAACCATGACTGGACCAAGCCCACTCTCTCGGCGCACTGCTCGGCAACAGCCAGCTCGTGACCAACCAAGTTCTCGGCCACCTTCTTTGCAACCCTTCGGCTCGCGACCAGGCTGTTCTCGGCAAATCTCCTCGGCGACCAGCACCATCCTCGGCAACCCTTCCCGATGGCTTCCGACCAGCCCATTCAAGTTTTGAAAATTACATTTTCAGCCCCTAAACTTTATAAACTCCTATTTTATGCCCAAATCTTTATTTTATAAATATTATTACCCATTTTTATTTATAAAAATTGAAAGAACTCTTTCCCTAATTAAAAATTAAATCAAAAATCTTAATTAAACATAATCATTTAACTTTATAACCTACTAACCTACACTCCAACATCTTTGTCCCCCTTCCAACACTTTTGTCACACACACCCCTCTCCTCCCCTCTCCTTGGCCGTCCAAGACCACCCCAAACCATGGACTAACCAGACCAAACCATGGCTAAAGCCATGGCCGAGACATGCCCGAACCATGACCGGACCAAGCCCACTCTCTCGGCGCACTGCTCGGCAACAGCCAGCTCGTGACCAACCAAGATCTTAGCCACCTTCTTTGCAACCCTTCGGCTTGCGACCAGGCTGTTCTCGGCAAATCTCCTCGGCGACCAGCACCATCCTCGGCAACCCTTCCCGATGGCTTCCGACCAGCCCATTCAAGTTTTGAAAATTACATTTTCAGCCCCTAAACTTTATAAACTCCTATTTTATGCCCAAATCTTTATTTTATAAATATTATTACCGATTTTTATTTATAAAAATTAAAAGAACTCTTTCCCTAATTAAAAATTAAATCAAAAATCTTAATTAAACATAATCATTTAACTTTATAACCTACTAACCTACACTCCAACATCTTTGTCCCCCTTCCAACACTTTTGTCACACACACCCCTCTCCTCCCCTCTCCTTGGCCGTCCAAGACCACCCCAAGGCCACCCCCATTCCATTTTTCAACTATAAATACCAAGGTTCATCCTTCCTAAATCCTTTGCACCAAATCCATTCTTCTTTGGATTTCTAATTCTATCTCCCTAATCCACCTCTCTTGGGATCTTTCTAAGACTTCCAAGGTAATAAACACTTAAACTAAATGATCTTCATCTTTATGCTTCATTTTCTTCTTCTAATCCTCTAATTCTAAGTTGTTACCATGCTTGATAACACAAAGGTTTGTGTGTTGTGAGGTTTCCTAATAACTTGTTTTATGACAAGTAACCTATGATCAACCCATACACAAACATACTTTCAAGTTATGGATTCTTGCAATATTGATAACAAAAAGGTTTGTGTGTTTGTTCTTTAACAAACATCCAAACATACCTTCAATATTTGCCTTATTATTTTGAATGTTGATAACACAAAGGTTTTGTATAATTATGGGTCTTTAACCTAAGATCAACAACTATACAAAACATACTTTCAACATTTGCCTTACTTATATATGTGTAGTGCCTTTAAATGATCAAAACCCATACACACATATACTTATATGTATTCAATCACATCACTTAAAGGTTAGTAATATATTTTGGGTTAACTTTAAACCCTTATTCACTACTATCACTTCAAAGTAACGCACTTAATTAATCATTACTCCTAAAACTAAAACCTTGATTATACGCATTACAAACTTTATTATTATTAAACCATCCGTGGTGTCATTATCATTAAACCATCCGTGGTTTCATTCGTAATTTGGTACGACTCAAAATAAAGAGTCGATTAAAATGCCAAATTAAAAAGCGAACTATGTTATGGCTTAGTATCATTATTAAGTTGGATGATGACAATTTCGAGTAACGTATTATCATTTCTTATATGACTTAATGAAAGTCATTACTATGCAAAAACCCCAATATATTAAAAATCGGGTTAACACATCTCTTATAAAAATACTAAATATTAAATCCATCGTAAAACTCAACAAATGTATACTTTCCTTATAGGGGTTTGAAGTTCGTGACGACAAATCAAGATCTTATTCTTATTATTATCCATCTACCATCATCCTACTACAAGTGAGTTTCATAGCCCCTCTTTCACTTAATACTTTGGGGTGGAATACATGCTAAATACTTACATCCATATGTGTTTAATTAAAATAGGCATTTTAGGGATTACTTGAGTATACGTGTTACTATCGTTTAAACTTCTTTAATATTCATGATGTACATTAATAATATTTTGAGTGAAGTATACGTTGGACATCGTTTAAACTCATAATCATAAAATGCATGCTTTATTGTTAAACGTTATGGGATGTATGTTACTATAAACTCTTTTTTTTATTTTTGTAATCATGCTTTATCGAGTCATAAACCTATGGACTCACCAACTATTTTTAGTTGATACTTGAGCATGTATTTCAGGAAATTAGCTACATGGATTATATTACAACAAGAAGATTTTGAAGATATTGTTTAATTTAAATTAGACTATATGGAGAAATCTTATATTGTTGTGTCATTTTGTAAAACTATTATCGATATGTTATTTGAATCTTTGTAAATCTCTTATGTATGTTATTTGGATTATGAATGCAATTTAGTAAGTTTCTTTATAAACAATGTATTTGTAATCCGATTTCGTCTCGCCCTCGTGATTCCGCTTTAGCGGGGGTGTGACAAATTCATACAACAAACTCGGTTTCTAATTTAAAGTTCAACACCACAAGACTTGCAAATTGTCTTAGGTCAAAGAAATTTGTTGAACTACGAATACGTTGTTATGTAGATTGATTTAGGTTCAATTGTTATAAATTTAGGTACAGCTCTTACGGTTGAGTGCATCCTCTGCAATATTCAATTCTCGCAATCGAACTCGTTAAGCAATTTGCCCCAACATTGTTGTCTGATGTTTATTTATTTTTGGTTGAGGATATGTTAAAGACACAATGTCTTCAATTCTTTAAGATAAAGATGACTTTATCAAGTTCGTGTTTTGTGGAATATGTTTTGCTTCTTAGTATGAATTTTATTTGTTTGTGGTCAATAGAAACCGCGTCAAATGATACGGTTGTAGATAACGTATTATGACGTTGTTTATTTATTGTTAAATGTATGTAAATCATAGTATTGTATATATGAGATAAAATCACGTGAAATGTTACTCCCATATGTTAATGTTCGATATGGGGTTTGAAATTTGAAAATTTCCACCTGAAGGTAGATAAATAATGTGTTTGTCTTTCAAGTTTTCCATTTCGATAGCTTAATTGTTTCGATATAAGAATTACTAAGACCTTAGATTGTTTTAGTATATAGAAATATATACACCAAGTCTTAGTATGCAAGAATTAATTGATTCTACTCATATCTCTAACTAAGATATGTTCTCTTGATGATAACATTAATATCAACAATCCTAACATTGATCAGGCTTTCGGTTCTACTCCCAATGTACTGTTGGTGCTTATATATAGGGTATACCGCAGCCATCCCACCACATCACCAATTCTTTGAAAGGATACAGATCACCTATCAATACAACACAACATAAAAATGTTTCACCTTTGATGTTTACATGTAGTTTTCCATATAGGTATAGTTCATAGTTTTCAACCAAAATTGGAGTTTATGTAAATTATTAATCAATTGTGTTCTTTGTCTCGCATTCGTAGGCTCTACATGTACTGCAAATTCACATTCCGTGTGCACCCGTAACGGAAATTTGCCTTGCATGTTTACCCTACTTGCTGATTAGGGCATACAATTGAGTGGATACAAGATCCATCAATGACATGTGATTCCTAAAGTTCACAATACAACCAAATACAATATAGTTGATGTCATAGAGTAACCGCAAACCATTACTACGTCAAATGATCTGTTAAACCTAGTTTGTATTCAACCAAGTAAAAGCTCAAATTCATAAGCTACAAAATTTTATTAGCACTAAATTCAAGTAACAAAAAATCATAACAATCATTAAGCAGAATGTATCATTCAAACGTCCTGATTAGGTTGAGCATCATGGGCAAATAGTTGAAGAGTTCGGGCACGAGTTGCTCTTTGATTATTGTTTACAAGTCTTGGACATTGGTTTCTAAGATGATTAGGGTTGCAACATTCATAGCAAGCCCTTCCCTTGGCTATGGCAAGGATGATAGGTGTAGTTGGTTGGGGTTTCAGTGGTTGAGCAAATAGAACTTGATAACCTTGTTGCACTAGAGGTCCAATTTGGCAAGTTTGAGCAAAATGGTCATACCTTCCATAGATGGTGCAAACACGACAGAGTCAATTTTGAGGGTGATGCAACTCACAAGTGTTGCAAAGAGGTTGAACTCCCTCATAAGGTTTGTTCGTTAAGTTCACTGTAACTTGATGGTTCTTAAGGATAGTAGGATTTAACTATGCAAATTCTCTATCCTTTCTCTTGCGATTATTGCGTTTGGAAGGGTTTGCACCACCACCATTTCCCTTGTTATTGTTAACCTTATTGTTATTGACCGATCGTTCAAGTTGGGTTGCCAAATTAGTCCACACCGTAGCCATTTGTTGTGCAACAAGTACAACTAGATCTTGGTTGTTGGTGTTGTTGTGGTGAGGAGACGTGCTTCTACAAGAGTTCAATTGAAAAGGATAAGGATTTATTTGACTCAAAGAGTTCAAATAATAAATTGAGGGTTCAAATGAAAGTTCAATCACAAGCAATGCTTGGATTGTATTCCTAAGGAATAGCTTTGACAGATCAAAGTGTTTAAGTTCAATTTAACTTTCAGAAAGACATACTTTAGCCTATAGGTTCATATTCACTCTAAGGGTTCCCAGGGAAGCATAACAGGTCCATTGGTTGATTTGGATTTATACGAATCGCTTTCCTATACAGAACTCCCCAAAGTACAGGTATTCCCCCTTCTAGATTGTATGTATTTCTTACTCACTAATATGAACCTAAAGATGTTTGACGGGATTCAAAATATTTATTAGACTTAAAAGTTTAAGATCATTATTCGTAGTGACGATCCTCTTGCAAGTCATAAGAACGGGGCTTGGAAGTTTTGAACCCTAAAGTCTAGTGTGTGAATACTAAGGCATCCTAGACTAGGTTCATATATTTGACCTATCAAATAACTATTCACAAAGTAATCACATAGTCAGTGTTTGTAACACCCCGACCGACGGCGGAATCATCGGGATGCCACGAGGGATGTGTAGATTGTTCAAAAGCTCGTGGGCATCTAAATCAAATCGTCATATATCATTTAATCAACCCAAAATAATTACACAAAAATCATGTTCATCATGAATCAAGTACATTAGTTACACAAAAGAATTAGTTAAACTAACTAAACTCTAATCGCCAGAAATTTAGTTAATTAACTAAGTCCAAGGTCCTATATGATGATGTCCAAAATAGAAGAGATCCTCTCTTCATTCCTACTTGTCTCCATCACCTGAAACATGTAAGAAATCAAGTGTCAACTACAAAAGTAGTTGGTGAGTAATCATAAGTTTTTATATTTAAAAATGTTTTAGTAAAATGAGTTTGAAAGTTTATGCTTAAAATGGTTTTATAAAATGCTTTGTTTAAAACGAGTATAAAACTTATGATCTTCTTGAGAAAATCCATATGAATACCTGTATGAGATAATCCAACACACATTCATCAATTCAACAGCCAAACACATACACAATCACATAACCACATAACCAAATCAATCATAGCCAATCACAAATAATCATAATCAAATATAGATAATCAATCCACAAACCAATCAACCAATCTCATCAACCATATTCTCAAATAATGTTCGTGACTATACATGATCATTATGTAATTAACATAAGTTAAATACATGATTCATGGAGTGGTCGCTAACCACGTGACAATACATGAAGTCAAAGCAATTAACGGAAGTCAAAGGCAATACTTCACGGATGTGGAAATCATCCACGTGACAATACATGAAGTCAATACAATTAACCGTAGCTAAAAGTAATGATTTCACGGAGTATGAGACAATACATGTAATCTTTGTTATTGACCGACGTCAATGACAATGTTTACACGGATGTATAATAATCAATAATAACCCATAATTAATAATAATTCGATATTGTGAATATCATATTGATAAACAGGTATTAACCTTGAGTTATCAAAATAATATTTGAATCGGTATACATGTTTCACCTCCGAGTTTTAAAACTAAAACAGTTTAAAGAAAAGGAGGTTATGAGAACTCACCTGAAGTCCTTAGATTTCGGGTTCTCGTATAATGCGCGCTCGCGTAGATAAACTCAAGACCAACTCAACAATCTGTGATTATTGTGCATTTGAATTTATGAGTATAAATGTTTCATCACAGTTTAGTGTTCATTAAGTTTGCTTAAACTCAATAGCATATTGCTAGCTTAGTTAAGTTTGCCTAATTGTAATATGAGATGTTAAACATCTTATAATTAATTACTATTAACCCATGGTTTAACTTGTGAGTTAGATCAATTAGCAATAGTAGTCAATTATGTTATCTTATGTGTGATCCCTTAATATATATTCCCAGATGATAATTTTGATCGTAAACTCATTACAAGCACATGCATGATCAATTTATTGGCCACCCTAATTTAATAAACATGTAAGTAAAAATATATCAATCTCATGATTTAAGAAAATCTATGTATACATTGTTTTCATAATGATTTCTCATTATACAAGGATTTCATTGTTTATCTCATTAAGAAAAGGTGGTGGCCATTATTCATGCATGCATGGTTATCTTTAATCTCATCTAGTTCTTAATCTTCTCCTTAACCCTAGCTTCGATTCATTTGGTTATAATTAACCCCTAGAGCAGCGAACCTATTAGAGTTATGGCATAGGGTTCGGTCAACACAAAATCCCTAGGTTCGGCCAACAATTGAAAGGGTTCGGCCAAGGTTCGTGAAGCTACAAGGCTCGGCTGAAATAGCTGAGTTAGTAGGGTTCTCTAGGGTTCGTGGGTTACCATTATCAATGGTTCGTTGCTCCAGAGTTTTAGCCTAAAGGTTCGCTGCATGTTTATAGTTTAAGCCACTTAAGGTTCGGCCAATGTGTTGACAAAAGATTCGTGGATCTGCTAAGTCTAGGGTTCGGCTAGACTCAAGGACTCCATGGTTCGGCCAATATAAGTGACAAGGGTTCGCTGGGTATAACTTGCTGCCCAAGGTTCGTGAATAGTTCGTGGCACCAGGGTTCGTTCAGACCAGGGTTCGGCCACCCTCATGGTTTTCCCGCCCAATGAAGGTTCGTTCCCCATGACCAAGGGTTCGTTCCCTTAAACCCTGCAAGGGTTCGTCGGCCTGTTTCCACTTCTCATCACCGAACCTGCACATCATCATCATCAACCGCAACAATCTATAGAATACAAGGTCGTCAAAGCTTCCCTAGTTTACTACTCAGCTCGTTTAAGTGTTTTACTAATGTTCTAGGTCGATTTCAACAACAAAAGATTAAGGGTTTCGTGATCTTTACAAAACCGAAAACAAAGCTCTAGATTTACCTCGATTTGTCGGTAGGAAGCAGGTTTTCGTTGGGTCTTCTTGTTCCTCTTGATCTCACGAACGCGTGGGCGCCAAGATCTCGTGAATCCGTCGAGAAACGAGTGAGATATCGTAGAGAGAAGTTGTAGAGAGAGAAAGTGACGGAAATTGCTTTTTAGAGAGAGAAAGGAAGGAGTGGAAATGAAGAAAAAGAAAGAAGATGTCTTTCTTATAACGCGTGTTATCCCCACGTGCTCGGTCCCGTTTTTATCGCGATAAAAATATTATAAATGTCCGATTTTTAACGTAAAACATATTTAACACGTAAAACATTTAAATAAATAGGTTTCGTTTTAAATAAAATGGTTTTTAAATAAATTGCTTCGTAAAATGATTCCGTCTCATTATCGATAAATCAATTAATTAATAATTAAATTTATTCGAAACGATTTAAGTTGTGATTCCTAATAAACGTTTTAAGTTTTTCATTTATCAATTTAATGTCGTTTGATATTATTTAATATCTCGTCGAAACGCGTTACTCGCGTACGTATTCATAAAGATCGTCACCTTTGCGAATCCGACGCTCGTATCGTATTTCGATTTGATTTATTATTTATGGAATATCGTTTTAGAACATTATTCTTAATAATCATATTCGTGTGAATCGTCACCCACGCGAATACATTATTAAGTTAATGTTTCTGAATCAATACTCGCGTTTAATTAATGTTCGTAACCTCACATCGCGTAATTAATTCCCATTATTTAATAACTTTAATATTATCATTTCCCCAAACCAGAACCCACTAAACCCTAGTCACTGACACATCCATGATAAACCGAAATATGCATATATATAGGGCATATGTAAGGGTCAGTCGCAACTGCCCTAGCCACCGTCCCACCGCTATTTCGATAAACCATGACCATGGGTCCTTGACTACGTTTAGTAACAAGACTCAAACAAACTCCCAATTCCATCTCAATCCATTCTCAGACCAATAATCTATCATTATCAGTGATAAGTAACCGCGATAAACACTACGGGTCTGTTTAGTTGAGTTACAACTAAACTTCCCGTGGTTTACGCGTATAATAAATTATAATCATGTATACCAGTAACAGTGATAATATCAGTAATGTCAATCAATAATTTCATAATCATTCATAATAAATAAATCTCCAGTCGTAATAGTACAATCGTACGGATGTACGGACGTACGGACAACTGAAAGTACAGTGATGTTACAGTCTCCCCTAGTTAAAGGAATTTCGTCCCGAAATTCAACTTGGAGTGACCGTAGTAAATAAATGTGGGTACTTAAGCTTCATCTGATCTTCCCGCTCCCATGTGAATTCTGGACCCCGCTTCGATTCCCAATGTACTTTGACAATTGGAATTCTACTGCGTTTGAGCTGTTTAACCTCACGATCCATTATCTCCACTGGTTTTTCAACGAAGTGCATGGTATCATCGATGCGGATGTCATCGAGTGGTACCTGAAGATCCTGATCAGCTAAGCACTTTCTTAGATTGGACACGTGAAACGTCGGATGCACATTACTAAGTTCAGGAGGAAGTTCCAATTTGTAAGCAACCTTCCCAATCCGTTCAAGGATCTTAAAAGGGCCAACGTATCGTGGAGCAAGCTTCCCCTTCCTTCCGAATCGAACAACGCCCTTCCAAGGCGATACTTTGAGTAATACCATATCTCCCACTTCAAACTCTAAAGGTTTTCTTCGTTTATCCGCGTAACTCTTCTGTCGACTGCGAGCAGCTAACAGATTGTCGCGGATCTGGCGGATCTTGTCAGTCGTTTCCTGAATAATTTTCGGACCAGTAATCTGCGAATCGCCAACTTCGGTCCAACAAATAGGCGACCGACATTTTCTGCCATACAGAGCTTCAAACGGTGCCATACCAATGCTCGCGTGATAACTGTTGTTATACGAGAACTCAACCAATGGTAGATGGCTATCCCAATTGCCACCGAAATCGATGACACAAGCTCTCAACATGTCTTCCAATGTTTGAATCATTCGCTCCGTTTGACCATCCGTTTGAGGATGATAAGCAGTGCTAAGATCCAGTCTTGTTCCAAAGGCTTCATGAAGTGACTCCCAAAATCGTGCCGTGAATCGAGCATCACGGTCCGATATTATGCTTAAGGGAATGCCATGTCGGCTAATGATCTCATCAATGTAGATACGAGCTAACTTCCGCACCGGGTAAGTTTCACGTATCGGTAAGAAATGAGCCGACTTGGTCAATCTGTCAACAATTACCCAGATACTATCTTTACCGTTCGCGGTCCGTGGGAGTTTAGTAATGAAATCCATGGAGATATTCTCCCACTTCCACATCGGTATTTCTGGTTGTAGTAACAATCCCGAAGGTCGCTGATGTTCTGCCTTGACTTTAGCACAGTTAAGGCACTTAGACACATATTCAGCAATATCATTCTTCATTCCAGGCCACCAGTACAAGCCCCTAAGGTCTTGATACATCTTATCAGCACCTGGATGGATTGAATAACGAGACTTATGAGCTTCATCCATAATCAGCATCCTAAGATCACCCCTGTTCGGTATCCACAACCGATTCAAGTAATACATCAAACCGTCATCCTTAGTTTCCAATAAGATTTCAGCCCCGAAAGACATCTCATTTTTCAAATTATCTTGAGCTAATGAGTGTTGTTGGGCTGTGAGAACATCATTACGGAGATTAGTGTGCACTCGGACACTATGAATCTGAACTTGACTTTTGCGACTAAGCGCATCTGCTACTACATTCGCTTTACCAGGATGGTAGCGAATTTCACAGTCATAATCGTTCAACAGTTCAACCCATCTCCGTTGTCTCATATTGAGCTCTTTCTGATTTAGAATATGTTGCAAACTTTTATGATCAGTAAAGACTACACACTTGGTGCCATAAAGATAATGTCTCCATATCTTCAAAGCAAACACGACTGCACCAAGTTCCAAGTCGTGCGTAGTGTAGTTCTTCTCATGAATCTTCAATTGTCTTGATGCATAAGCCACAACCTTTCCCCGTTGCATGAGAACACAACCGAGACCTAAGTTGGATGCATCATAATAGACTACAAAATCATCATTTCCATCAGGCAGTGTCAAGACAGGAGCATCACAAAGTTTCTGCTTCAGAGTCTGAAATGCCTTTTCTTGCTTTGGTCCCCACTCGTATGGCCTATTTTTCTGAGTCAAAGCAGTGAGAGGGACAGCAATTCTGGAGAAGTTCGATATGAACCGCCGATAGTAACCGGCAAGTCCAAGAAACGATCGAATCTCCGTCGGTGTCTTCGGCGTACTCCAATTCTTCACAGCATCAATCTTTGCAGGATCCACGTGAACACCGTATTCGTTGACTATGTGCCCCAAGAATTGAACTTCCTTAAGCCAAAATTCACATTTAGAGAATTTGGCATACAGTCGCTCCTCTCTTAGGATCTCCAAAACCAACTTAAGGTGTTTCTCGTGTTCTTCCTTAGTCTTTGAGTAGATCAAAATATCATCAATGAATACTATCACAAATTTATCCAAGTATGGCCTGCAGACACGGTTCATGAGGTCCATGAAAACCGCAGGTGCATTTGTAAGGCCGAAAGGAATTACCAGAAATTCATAGTGGCCATATCTTGTTCTGAAAGCTGTCTTGGGAATATCATCATCATGTACGCGAAGCTGATGATACCCAGACCTAAGATCGATTTTTGAAAACCATGCCGAGCCTTGAAGCTGATCGAAGAGATCATCGATACGCGGCAGTGGATATCGATTCTTGATTGTAAGTTTGTTCAATTCGCGGTAATCGATGCACATTCGGAATGACCCGTCCTTCTTCTTGACAAACAGGACCGGTGCACCCCATGGCGAATGGCTCGGGCGAATAAACCCTTTATCGGTAAGTTCTTGCAGCTGACTCGCCAATTCTTGCAACTCCGAAGGCGCAAGTCTGTAAGGAGCTTTGGCGACTGGGTTCGCACCAGGTACTAAGTCGATTCGAAACTCAACTTGACGTTCTGGTGGAAGACCCGGTAAATCGTCTGGAAATACTTCTAGGAAATCTCGTATCACCGGAACATCTTCAATTCTCTTTTCTTTCTCTTTCTTCTCCACAATGTGTGCTAAGAAAGCTATACATTTCTTCCTAAGGTACTTATGTGCTTTAGTGCATGACATCAGCTTAAGACCTTGACTAGCAGTTTCTCCAAATATTCTCAAGGTTTCACCCGAAGATAAAGGAATACGAATATATTTCTCATGACAAACAATCTCCGCTCTGTGGGTGGCTAACCAATCCATGCCTATGATAACATCAAAGCTACCAAGATGCATAGGTATGAGATCAATTGGGAAAACGTGATCATTTAAGTTCACCGTACATCCAACGATAATAGTGTCAATATCAATAGTGTTTCCGTCAGCCACTTCCACATTGAACGGTTTATCTAAGTATGTACGTGTTCTACCAAGCAAGCATTCAAAATCATATGAAACGAAACTCCTATCGGCACCAGAATCAAATAAGACAGATGCATAAGAGTTGTTGATCAGAAATGTACCGTTGACCACATCCTGGTTGGCTTGAGCAGCTGGAGCATTCAGTTGAAAAGCCCGGCCTCTTGCCACCCTCTGATTATTTCCAGTCAACTTTGGGCATTGATTTCTGAAGTGACCCACTTCACCACATTCATAACAGGCTCTTGCCTGTGCTTGAGGTACCTGGCGAATGGGTACAGCTGGAATAGGTTGAGTTTGAGGAGCTGGCAGTGCAAGCGGTGCATGTTGCATCCTTTGTGCTTGCAGTGCACTCCGACAATCATTAGCATAGTGCCCAAACTTGCCACAGTTGTTGCAAACGCGACATGGCAAGTTAGGTGCGTGATGATATCTGCAAGTGTTACATTGGGGAGTGTTCCCAGTGTAACTTCTTGCAGCAGAATTGTTTGATGATTGCTGCGCAAACTTCGCAGCAGGTACAGTTACCATGAAATTCCTATTCTTTCTCTTCTTGTTGCTGCTTTTGGACGAGCTAGCAGCTTCAGACTTGACTTCAGTTTTGACTTCCTTTGCAGCAGTCTTGGTGTCAGTCTTCTTATATCCCTTTCGAGTAAGAGTTCCATTCTTCACGTGATTGTCAGTAAGAGTTGCAGATAACCGGATTGCAGCCTCAAGTGTTTTGGGATTGCTCCCATAGACTGTATCCTGAATCTGCACCGGCAGCCCGTCGATATACTTCTCAATCGCCCTTTCCAAGGGTGTCACCAAGTGAGGTACCAGCAAGCTATACTCATGAAACTGAGTATTGTAGATGACATTCTCTCCGCTATCCTGCTTGAGTTCCCAGAACTCAGCCTCCAGTTTCCTCATCTCGCTTCTAGGACAGAATTCAGTGGTCATCAGAGTCTTGACCTCTGTCCATGTCAGTGCTAAGGCAGCATCCACTCCCCTAGTTCGCTTTTCCCCATTCCACCAAGTCAGTGCTCTCTTTTGGAAAACACTGGTGGCATAGCGAACTTTCAGATTCTCAGGGCATTCGCTGTTGATGAAGGTGTTCTCCATACTCTCAAACCACTGCAGCAGACCAGTGGCTGATTCAGCACCCGTAAATTTCAGGGGATTGCAGGAATTGAAGTGTTTGAATGTGCAAGTTGTCTGGTTTGCACCACCTCGGTTCTGGTTCGCATTCTGGTTAGCCTGAGTCAGTTGGCTCACCAATCCAGAAATAAGTGTGGCTAACTCTTGTATGCCTGAGTTGGCATTACCGTTGTTAGCATCCCCATTGTTCGAGTCATCTTCGTTGTGACGGCGAGGCGGCATGTTTCTGAAGGAAATAGAAACATGTTACTACCGTTTACAACGTAAGTTATACAAACAATGGTCAAATGAGTTCATTTAAGCAGTTAGGATTTCATATAGGAACTATATTTATTTCCTATCTGTTATTTAAACTCATAATGTCTATAGATTTGCCTAGTATTATTCTAAGTGTCCTAGTTGGTCATAACTAGTGTTAGCTAACTATTCCTAGGTCCTATACATTCCTCACTCTATACTAACACCGACAACCTCCCAATGCAATGCAACAAGCTTATATATAGGGCATATGCAGAGGTAGATCGCAATCTCCCCTACACCGTCCCATCACCGTTCCATTGCACCACGATTATGCCATTGCTAGTGTGTAGGGTGTGTCATGTATTTCACCATAATTCTCACTTCACAAACCTTATCCTTAGTAGGATAATTTTGAGTGAAGTGATCTCTAGTTCCCTTGGACAACTAGGTTTACCTAATGTCTAAGTTCACCTGACATGTAGGCTTGCCTATTTCTAAGTTCACCTGACATTAAGTTTCCCCCAATTGTCTAAGTTCACTAAAATCCATGTCAATCCCAATGTCAATAATCTTTAATAAGGGTTCATATCATCACAAAGTGCCCTTATTGTCACTAGGTGTTCATATCTTCCCTATAGTTTCATCTCATCCAGTGTCCATACCATCACTAAGTGTTAGTATCATAACTATGCGTTTATATTATCATCAAGTGTCTATATCATCTCCCAAGTCCATATCGCATCACTAATCGCTCATTATCGTTCGTTAATCCTATGCACCCTACGTGTCCAATCTGTGTGTTTCATAAGTGAGTTTATAAATATTTATCAAGTATAATCATCCATGAACCAATCCCAGTCAATCCATCAAATATGTCATCAACAGTCCACAATCATATCCTCTCAACCATTCCTAGTAAGGTCCTAGTAGTATCCTATGTTCCTGACACTGACAGACCCCCGATATACTACAAATGGTATATGTATAGGGCATATGTAGGGGTCAGTCGCAACTGCCCCAGCCACCGTCCCACCACCTTTGTAATATACCACGAGTGTGTCCTTGTCTGGAGTTTATAGATCAAACAGATAATTTTTCCTAAAACAGATAATTCCTAAGCAGTTAATTTCCTAAACAGATAACTTCCCAAACGGGTAGTTCCCACATTCTTCAATACTGACATCCACCCAATGTACCGTAAATGGTATATATATAGGGCATATGTAAGGGTCAGTCGCAACTGCCCTAGCCAACGTCCCACCACCTTTACGATACACCACGTGCATGTCCTTATCGAATCATTAGGGCACTCGTAAGCAAGAAATTAATAAGCAGCATATATATATCAGATGTATAACAGGAGTTCAATTAACATGTAATAAACACATAAGCATGAAATCCTGAATATACTTACTAGTGTATGAATTTATTCATACTAGGGTATCCTACGGTTATAGACTAGGTCAACCATTTCTAGTAACCTAATTCCCTATAACCCAGGCTCTGATACCAATCTGTAACACCCCGACCGACGGCGGAATCATCGGGATGCCACGAGGGATGTGTAGATTGTTCAAAAGCTCGTGGGCATCTAAATCAAATCATCATATATCATTTAATCAACCCAAAATAATTACACAAAAATCATGTTCATCATGAATCAAGTACATTAGTTACACAAAAGAATTAGTTAAACTAACTAAACTCTAATCGCCAGAAATTTAGTTAATTAACTAAGTCCAAGGTCCTATATGATGATGTCCAAAATAGAAGAGATCCTCTCTTCATTCCTACTTGTCTCCATCACCTGAAACATGTAAGAAATCAAGTGTCAACTACAAAAGTAGTTGGTGAGTAATCATAAGTTTTTATATTTAAAAATGTTTTAGTAAAATGAGTTTGAAAGTTTATGCTTAAAATGGTTTTATAAAATGCTTTGTTTAAAACGAGTATAAAACTTATGATCTTCTTGAGAAAATCCATATGAATACCTGTATGAGATAATCCAACACACATCCATCAATTCAACAGCCAAACACATACACAATCACATAACCACATAACCAAATCAATCATAGCCAATCACAAATAATCATAATCAAATATAGATAATCAATCCACAAACCAATCAACCAATCTCATCAACCATATTCTCAAATAATGTTCGTGACTATACATGATCATTATGTAATTAACATAAGTTAAATACATGATTCATGGAGTGGTCGCTAACCACGTGACAATACATGAAGTCAAAGCAATTAACCGAAGTCAAAGGCAATACTTCACGGATGTGGAAATCATCCACGTGACAATACATGAAGTCAATACAATTAACCGTAGCTAAAAGTAATGATTTCACGGAGTATGAGACAATACATGTAATCTTTGTTATTGACCGACGTCAATGACAATGTTTACACGGATGTATAATAATCAATAATAACCCATAATTAATAATAATTCGATATTGTGAATATCATATTGATAAACAGGTATTAACCTTGAGTTATCAAAATAATATTTGAATCGGTATACATGTTTCACCTCCGAGTTTTAAAACTAAAACAGTTTAAAGAAAAGGAGGTTATGAGAACTCACCTGAAGTCCTTAGATTTCGGGTTCTCGTATAATGCGCGCTCGCGTAGATAAACTCAAGACCAACTCAACAATCTGTGATTATTGTGCATTTGAATTTATGAGTATAAATGTTTCATCACAGTTTAGTGTTCATTAAGTTTGCTTAAACTCAATAGCATATTGCTAGCTTAGTTAAGTTTGCCTAATTGTAATATGAGATGTTAAACATCTTATAATTAATTACTATTAACCCATGGTTTAACTTGTGAGTTAGATCAATTAGCAATAGTAGTCAATTATGTTATCTTATGTGTGATCCCTTAATATATATTCCCAGATGATAATTTTGATCGTAAACTCATTACAAGCACATGCATGATCAATTTATTGGCCACCCTAATTTAATAAACATGTAAGTAAAAATATATCAATCTCATGATTTAAGAAAATCTATGTATACATTGTTTTCATAATGATTTCTCATTATACAAGGATTTCATTGTTTATCTCATTAAGAAAAGGTGGTGGCCATTATTCATGCATGCATGGTTATCTTTAATCTCATCTAGTTCTTAATCTTCTCCTTAACCCTAGCTTCGATTCATTTGGTTATAATTAACCCCTAGAGCAGCGAACCTATTAGAGTTATGGCATAGGGTTCGGTCAACACAAAATCCCTAGGTTCGGCCAACAATTGAAAGGGTTCGGCCAAGGTTCGTGAAGCTACAAGGCTCGGCTGAAATAGCTGAGTTAGTAGGGTTCTCTAGGGTTCGTGGGTTACCATTATCAATGGTTCGTTGCTCCAGAGTTTTAGCCTAAAGGTTCGCTGCATGTTTATAGTTTAAGCCACTTAAGGTTCGGCCAATGTGTTGACAAAAGATTCGTGGATCTGCTAAGTCTAGGGTTCGGCTAGACTCAAGGACTCCATGGTTCGGCCAATATAAGTGACAAGGGTTCGCTGGGTATAACTTGCTGCCCAAGGTTCGTGAATAGTTCGTGGCACCAGGGTTCGTTCAGACCAGGGTTCGGCCACCCTCATGGTTTTCCCGCCCAATGAAGGTTCGTTCCCCATGACCAAGGGTTCGTTCCCTTAAACCCTGCAAGGGTTCGTCGGCCTGTTTCCACTTCTCATCACCGAACCTGCACATCATCATCATCAACCGCAACAATCTATAGAATACAAGGTCGTCAAAGCTTCCCTAGTTTACTACTCAGCTCGTTTAAGTGTTTTACTAATGTTCTAGGTCGATTTCAACAACAAAAGATTAAGGGTTTCGTGATCTTTACAAAACCGAAAACAAAGCTCTAGATTTACCTCGATTTGTCGGTAGGAAGCAGGTTTTCGTTGGGTCTTCTTGTTCCTCTTGATCTCACGAACGCGTGGGCGCCAAGATCTCGTGAATCCGTCGAGAAACGAGTGAGATATCGTAGAGAGAAGTTGTAGAGAGAGAAAGTGACGGAAATTGCTTTTTAGAGAGAGAAAGGAAGGAGTGGAAATGAAGAAAAAGAAAGAAGATGTCTTTCTTATAACGCGTGTTATCCCCACGTGCTCGGTCCCGTTTTTATCGCGATAAAAATATTATAAATGTCCGATTTTTAACGTAAAACATATTTAACACGTAAAACATTTAAATAAATAGGTTTCGTTTTAAATAAAATGGTTTTTAAATAAATTGCTTCGTAAAATGATTCCGTCTCATTATCGATAAATCAATTAATTAATAATTAAATTTATTCGAAACGATTTAAGTTGTGATTCCTAATAAACGTTTTAAGTTTTTCATTTATCAATTTAATATCGTTTGATATTATTTAATATCTCGTCGAAACGCGTTACTCGCGTACGTATTCATAAAGATCGTCACCTTTGCGAATCCGACGCTCGTATCGTATTTCGATTTGATTTATTATTTATGGAATATCGTTTTAGAACATTATTCTTAATAATCATATTCGTGTGAATCGTCACCCACGCGAATACATTATTAAGTTAATGTTTCTGAATCAATACTCGCGTTTAATTAATGTTCGTAACCTCACATCGTGTAATTAATTCCCATTATTTAATAACTTTAATATTATCATTTCCCCAAACCAGAACCCACTAAACCCTAGTCACTGACACATCCATGATAAACCGAAATATGCATATATATAGGGCATATGTAAGGGTCAGTCGCAACTGCCCTAGCCACCGTCCCACCGCTATTTCGATAAACCATGACCATGGGTCCTTGACTACGTTTAGTAACCAGACTCAAACAAACTCCCAATTCCATCTCAATCCATTCTCAGACCAATAATCCATCATTATCAGTGATAAGTAACCGCGATAAACACTACGGGTCTGTTTAGTTGAGTTACAACTAAACTTCCCGTGGTTTACGCGTATAATAAATTATAATCATGTATACCAGTAACAGTGATAATATCAGTAATGTCAATCAATAATTTCATAATCATTCATAATAAATAAATCTCCAGTCGTAATAGTACAATCGTACGGATGTACGGATGTACGGACAACTGAAAGTACAGTGATGTTACAGTGTTGACCTATCATGGTAACTATAGAGTTCAAATAACAGTTCATGGCCTAGCATTGCAACTATAAAGTTCAAATAACAGTTCATGGCCTACCATGGTAACTATACAGTTCAAATAACAGTTCATGGCCTACCATGGTAACTATAGAGTTCAAACTAAAATATCCTATGGTTATAGTCTAGGTCATCTAATTCTAATAACCTAATTCTCTATAACCAAGGCTCTGATATCAATCTGTAACACCTCGACCGATGGCGGAAACAACGAGGTGACACGAAGTGTAGATTGTTCATATCACAAGGTATAAAGTTGTAAATAGTTCAAACATTAAACTCAAACATTTATTACATTGTTTCTAATGATCAAACCCTAACTATTACATCACTTCAATTCTAATACATCAAGTATAAATTGAATGAAAACTAATCCAAGCTCAACAATATGGCTAACTGGAAATCATGTTTAAAAATCAAGGTTCAACTACGAATAGTTGGTGATTTTCATAGGTTTGAATACCCACACAAAAATGTTTATAAAGATGTTATAAATAATGTCTTATGTGAACACTAAGCATAATGAACATAGTCAAATGAACTAGCAAGTAAAGCAGATCAACTGATGTTAACAAAATGATGTTCTGACCATGTTCTAGCATTCCTAACAATGCTGAAGTAGTAAACTATCACCGCGGGCCTCCCCCGAAGGATAAATCAAACAACGGTGGGATGGTTGGTCGAATATATCGATCATAGTCACTAAAATGAGGGTGATCAATGCAATGTTATTAGCTAAAGTTCACAAACTATAATGTCAATAAACTAAGTTCACATGAAATGTAGTAGATAAGTTGCATGTTTCACCCCAAAAGTAAAAATAGTAAAAGAGTGGCTAGGAAGACTCACCTGGATAGATGTGATAGATGTGCATGATAGTTGTCAAATGGTAGTCACAAATATGTGTAAAAAGTTCAGTTTTCACCTATATAGTTCATTTGATATAATGTTAATATAACAATATCTTTCTAAGTTTTAAATGGATCAAGGAATTCGATTTGTTTTGAATTGTTAAAACTCTAAATTCATTATGTTATTTATTAAATGAAAATAGTGATGATGTTTATAACGTCTAAATTACACATGTTAATATTAATGGAAAATGTTGAAGTTAAATTAATTGATGTTTAACAAAAATTAATAACCATTTGAAATAATTTATTAATTTAACATGTAAAATAATAAATTTTAAACATTAGATAAAGTTATTTGAAAACTATTAATACCAAATGGATTCTATAAAATGTGTAAAAATGTCATTTATAAAGATATAATGTTTTAGTTTATCAATATTTCTAAATAGTATTTTTTTTACAAGCAACATATTTTTGTCTAAAAGAAATTTTACAAAACTTTAAATAAGTGTTTAAAACATATATATTTATAAAATTTTTAAGAAAATTCTTATAAAATTTTAAATTTTTGTTTATCAAAATATTTGTTTAACATAAGTTATATAACATGATTAAACATTTTATAAAAAATATAATAATATTTATTTTATAAGATGTATAATATTGTATATAAAATTATTAAATTAACTTTAAATACTTAATCCACATAAATATAATTATTTAGTAATATATATATATATATATATATATAAGTAGGATATGTATATTTCGGAAACCATGTTGAGTGGAAGAAACATTGGAAACCACATACTTGGTCCACATTTATCCACATCACCATTTCATTTTAATAATCCTATATAATACAAGGGTAATCCAACACAATTACCTCCATACAATATTTAATTATTTAACTACATTCTCTCTTTTCAAATATTTTATTATTTAACCACATTCTCTCTCTTTAAATTAAATCAAAAACAAAATATTTAATTTTTAAACATTTCCCACCTAATTTTTCCCCACCAGGTTTTTAAAATGAGTAAAATTAATGATAGGATGTTGGATGTGTACACGTATTGTCGTTGTTACGTTATTTTTACGTTTTTTCGGATATTGTGTATATGTATTGTCATGCCTAACACGTTGTTTGGTTATGTTTTTTTTTATGTTCACCAGATTTTATAACATTACAACCTTTTTTTTTCAAATTTAAAGGTTTGCACTTATTTTACTTAATTTTTGTTCTTATTCTTTTTTTTCAAGTAACATTCCTGTTATAGTAACGCATAAAATAATGTTAGATTTCCTATCTTTGCATTTCGTACTATTTAGATAAAAAAAATTAAATACAGATACTTGAATATTATCAAGTTACGTTTATGTTACATGTAGACGGACTATTTTGAAACTTGATTTTTATAGACTCATATATTTTTTTTGTTCATTTTTAGTTAGTATTATAATTTTTCTTTTTTTAATAATTCACTAATTATTTTTGAATATTTATGTTTTTTTTATTTCAGCAAGTTTTTTATTTCCAGTACATTTTACATTTTATATATCCAGTACACCATTACATTTTGTTATGTTTATGTTACATCTCGAATATATTTTGATGTTTGTACTTTAATCCTTTCTATAGCCTTTTCCATATAGTTTATAAATTGATTTTATTTGATAGTACACAAGCATTAAATGATTGCTTGTTTTTTAGGTTTTTAATGTAACTTTCTATAATACTTTATTATTTTGTTTTATTTTTTAGGTTTTTATTTTGTTTGAATTATATATTTTATATAATGAAAAATAAAACGTGTTACATTGAATTTTCGTATCCGAAATTTGAACAATCATATATGCTCCAAATTTTACCTTGTTACAGTGATGTTACACAATACATTTCGGTTACAAGTCATTTGCGACTTTCATTTTTTGGGTTATTTTGTTTCAAAACGTATGTGTTACATTGATTTTAAATGATATATATATATATATATGCACTTAATTCATGTCTGAAATCGGTCCTAAAAATTGAACATTTTTTACCTTATTATAGTGATTTTACACAATACAATTCAGGGTTCGGGTCACGTGAAAGCTAAAATCGCTTGAAAATCCGTTTTCTAACTTGTATACATATTTGTAACAAAGTGTTTCATGTATGTAAAAGAAAATATTTCTAAAACATTCAAAATTACGTATATGTAACTTTTACGTAATATTTATGTAACAGTTGGTTACGTAAATAAAATTAATAAAATGGAACCATGCTACATATATGTTACATGCATTTACAATGAATGTTAAATAAATGTAACAAAATTAAAGTAATTTCAAATTTATTTAAGAACACATGCAAACATAAATTAGCATAATTAATAATGTAACTTCGATGTAACATAATACAAATAAACAATACGTAACTGAAATAATTTTGAATTACGTAACTTCGATGTAACTTCGAGATTCCATTTTTATGAACAAAGAAATGTATTAACAGAGATGAGTATGTACAAATAAAATATATAAAAAGAGAAAAGTACATATAAAATGAAAAAAAAAAAAAAGTACACATGTAACATTACATTTATACCCTTCTTATACTATCTTGTACTATCTTGTACTTTCATTAGATTTTTTTAATCTAAAACAATATAATCAACTTTTTCAAATTTAATCTCATCAATCCAAGAATTTAATCAATGGTTAGAATATGGTTTCCAAAGTTTTTTTTAACTCAACCAAGTTTCCAAAATAACCCTTCCCTATATATGTATTATTATTTATGTTATTAGAATGATATTTATTTATTTTATTTCTTTTTTTATCAAAAATGGTAGAATTCTAATAAAAAAAATCTGTGAAAACCGATTAAAAAATTTAATTTTAAATAAAAAGTTATGATTAAAAGGTTAAAAAAAATGGTCCGAGCCACCTAAGTAGGGTTCGAAACCGACACCTCAAAGTGTAAACCAAGCATGATTACCAGTTGATTTAGAGCTCTCCTCTTGACCAGTTTCTGCCCAAAATAATTTTAACCTAACCCCTGATTCTAATCCCCATTTCTCTTTTGAACCGAGAAAAACGTAGTTATTTTCTCATTCGAAGTCAATCGATGGTGAAAGCGATCGATCAAACGAACAGGAGGCTTTGACTTAAGACCATAAAACGAGCATAATGGTATATGAAATACCTACCTTGGCTGGTTATTTCGTGATTGGGGAGCGATGAACCTAGAGATGAACCACGGCGACTTCCCTCGTCAAATTCGAGATTTGTTGTTATTTTTTTATGTACACAGAGAGTTTCGAATGATTGAACATGAGAAAATGTTTCGATTAATCCCAGTTTTATACGTGTTTTGATCTTATTCAACTGCCGGTCAGTGATTGTTAACTTTAGAAATGATTTTGAGCGAATTGATTGCTAATCATCTTAATTGATTCTTTCAATCAGTTTGCGTGTTTAAAACTTACCAAATTCAAAAGGAAATCGAGCTGGATACACGCGTTTGTGTGCTGGAATGAATACGGGTCGTCGGTGGGTTCGAAACGGGTAAAGGAGGGAGCAGCTTTGGGGGTTTGTCATTTTAAGTCCCTCATGGTTTTTCTTATGAATTCAGGTTTATCTTTTGGCAGTTTTAACCCCTAATCTTTTTATTAACCATTTTAAATTTGATTAAAGCTTTATAAACTAATAATAATTAGTTATATATTTTTATAAATCAATGTTATAACATTATATTTAACTTATAAAATTTAAAACAATGTTGTTTGCGTTTATTTAAATATGATTAAAGTTAAAAGTTTGTAACCCTTTTATTTGTCAAAAATAAAAATTTTAATTTTCATAATTTAAAATTTATTTGTTGAATTTATTTATTTGCAATTAAGTTTTAAATCTTATGAGATTTATTATAAATCCATAAACTTTAATAATATGTTTTTATTTTTATTTCTTTAAATTGTATAATTGTAAATAAATTCTTAAAAATAAGCATATATATACATGTATGTATGTATATTTAATCTCCTTTGTATTTATTGTACATGTATATATTTTTTTAATTTGTTTTCTTGTACATATACATACACATATATACATATGTAAGTAAATTAAAGATGTTTAAAATGTGTTTTCTCATATGTATAAATATATAGTTATGTAGATATATTTGTGTAATTGTATAACAACACGTAGATGAAAATTTCAAATGACGCCATAATTTATTTAATAATTATAATTGTTTATTACAGTTTTCAGAAATGTTGCTGCCTTGACCCTTTGTTGGGTTTTAATACACGCCAGTGAGAAAGAGAAGAAAAACCTTATCAAGGTTGCACCACGCATACGAAAATGTGGAGACCAGAGAAACCAAGGTGAAGCGATTGTGGTGGTGTGGTGTGAGAACATTAGAGAATGTTTGAGAAAAAGTGATGGTGAGGTCGTGATGATGAGAAAAGAGAGTGTGATGTATGCATAAATGAGTTGTACCGAATGTATAATAACATGTACAAAATGAATAGTGAAAATCATCTCATAAACAATCTTTGCTTTTTAACATATATATATATATATATATATATAATGATTAACATGTATTATTATCAAATTACAAGCATGTTAGTGATTAGTTATTTAACTTTAAAAGTACTTTTTGTCATAAACATTTTATCATAAGTGTTTATTGACTTGTACGTTTTTCAAAATGAGTTTTAAAAAAAGTGTTTGTATTATCTTTTCCAAAAGCACCTTTTCAAATTGACAAAAAAAGACATTCTTATATTGACAACCATTTTAAGGTTATGGGTAACAGTGGTGGGTGTAACATCAGTGTCCGAACCATGGTCGGAACAATAATTTGTACAGTAGATAAGGTACGAAACTATGTTTATTACTTGTTATTTGATGTTCAACACAAAACTATTACAAATCTATTTTAGAAACATATTGGGAAACCATGGTTTTAACAGTCAGAATCACGTCTGACAATACGAATTTATTATGTACATGTTAGTTAGGATTTTATTATGTATAAACGTATGCGAGAATGTATGGAACAAAACAATGACGGACGTCGTTACGTGAATATTAAACTGATGGAGTATTCGTGTGGGTGATGATTAGCACAAATAATCTGTCGGTTTAACATTCTGAATGATGTCTAATAATTAGATACCGTGTTTGTACGGGTGACGTTCTGTACGAATACGTATGAAAACTGTACGATTCGATAAAAAGTTAAATTAAGAGATTTCAAAATTTTAAAAATAAACATAAGATATTTAATTAATTTACTAAGAATTACCACCTAAAATTATTTAGAAAACTCTAAATTTAAATATCGTATTATTGCGTTACGAGAAAACCGAAACCGACGTATTTACGCGAAACCGAAAGAACCCGAACATGTAAGAACATTAAAAGCAATTAAATTTCATTCATCTTCCCGACCAACCCATTTTGTCTCACTAAAATCCGTCACTCTCTCTCTCTCTAACATTTCTCTAACTAGAAAACCTTCATACCTCGCTTAAATATTAACCAAATCCAGACGATTTTGGTGTCAAAACGACCGTAGCAACGTGTTGATCGTGAAGAGACGAAGAAATCCAGCTTCGGGTCATCAAAAACGAGGTAAAAATTAGGAAGAAATCACTGATTTTCATTGATTTGTACTATTCTGGGTAGCTGGATGTTCCAGCCGGGTTTCGACCCTTAAAACCAGTAGGATGTGCACGAATTTGAGTTAAGAAGCTAAGGATCTTGTTAGATTTAAGTTTGGTTGGTTAGAATCGACTAGGACCTGGGCAAAAGTAATCTCGACGCAAGAACATCATGAAGAAATTAATATCGACGACCTGCACTATCATCAACCTTCATCTGTCGAGATTGATAGAATTGATGGATCAATTTTGATTGAACCACGTCGAAACTACTAAGATCGATGCTCTCCAAATCCAGCACATAAAGCACCATCGATACTACTAGTATCGATGGGCTGGGACCTGTCGAATTTTTGTGGTCGATCTTACAATCTCCATGGTTGGGCAGCTGACTTCTCATCAATATTATCAGCCTCATGGCCATCGATATTAGCAAGGTGTTGTCGATATTAGTACTTTAGTATGATCAATGTAATTTGAACTTGGAACTAAATTAAAACACCTAGAAATGAGATCATGGGACCGATTACAACACATGAGTGTCGGGTTGAAAGCCATTAGGGTTTTCAAAGTGTAAATCAGTTTTGTCCTTCATCGATATTAAAGGTTTCAACACCTAAGTTTTTCTAAACCATTTTAAACATATAAACACATGTTTTAAAAAACAAATGGGACTGCTATGCATGGGTTTTGTCGAGTAAAATCATAACCTAAGACAGTATAATCGGTTAAGGTTCAAGGGTAAGTAACTAGGTGTTAGCCAAAACCCTAATGACACCCATTTTAACATAAGGTTTTTCTAAACAAATAAACTAAGTGTATTTTGTGAGTTCACAACAACTTATGGCCTATTAAGTGGCTAAGATTTACAAGAAACTAAAGAACTAAGTGAGAACATCAGTGTTTAAAGAAACTAACTAAGGGTACGTTGATCATAGGTGTCAACTCTCAACACTTAGTAATTTCATGTTTTGGATAATCAACTTAGGTTGTTCAAATTGAATAATCTAAGGTAATGATTAACTCAAGAATGAACAAGAACAATGTGGTAACAAATAACTACTAAGGGACTTTGTGATTAACCTAGTTGGGTTAACTTAAGTCCTAACATGTTAACTTATAATTTTCATAAAAACAACTTATATTGTAATAAAATATAATAAATTATAACATGTAAACATAGTTTTATAAAAATCATCATGACTTGCTTTATTAAAACGTTTTAAAGTAACTTAGATGATTTTCTAAACTTAAATTTTGTAATTTAAATAAGATTTTATAAATGATGATTTATTAAAAGGTTATGTATTTTATTTTTGTAAACCATATGTAATTAAGGTTGAATCTCAATCAATTAAGAGATAAGGGTTATATAGGGTACAGGACTTAGAATACCTAGAGGAATTCTAGTAACACATTAGTAAGTATATAGGACACGTAGTTGCCCACTGAGACCAAAACCCTATATACGTCAACTATAAATACTTATAGTATTCGAATCATAATAAATCAACTCAGGTGTTGAAGATACACAGCTTACAACAAATGAGCGCGCGTATTTCTTGCTTGGTTCATTTGCATTGTAACACATGTGAGTTCATTGCCCTTTTTCTAAACATTTTTGTTTTATAAATGCGGGGCTGAGAAGCATGCGTAAATTCTTTTCATGTGATTATATTTTACTTAAATGATTTTAAATCCTATATGTATGTATGTATGTATGTATGTATAAATGTTATCCTAGATCAAGTCTAGGTAAATTTTATGCAGGTTTTACAAAAGGTCATCTACTTATATAATAAGTGATGATTATTTCATGTTCAAATAAACATTTTGACGAATCAAATAAACATTTTCAGCAAATCTATTTTCAATGTATCTATTGTTCAACGAATCAAACGAAACAATTTCAACGAAACAAGTTTTTGAGTTCAACGAGTCAAAGAATCATCTTGACAAAACAAGTATTCAATGTTCAATGAACCAAGTGTTCAATGATCAATGAATCAAGTGTACATTTGTTCAACGAATCTAGTATTCATTGATCAATGAAACAAGTACATTTTCCAACGAATCTAGACGAATCAAGAAATCATTTTCATGGGAAAGTCTGGGAAATGTCAAGGATAACATGTGTGAACGAAACTAAATGAAACAAGGGACGAATCTAGACGAATCAATAACGAAACAAAAACCCTACATTTCAAGAAGTCCTAGCTAGACCGTTTGATTTGTAGGTCACATGTTTGATGATATTTGCAAAATCCACTAACTTGTAAGAACCTTTGATTTATATACTAGTATACTTGAGTTGACGAAGGCCCAATCATTAGGACTTAGCTTTTAATTAATGTTTTTGTATTTATTTATTTAAGCATTTTAATTAACAACTTCCACATTTTTCCACATTTGCTATGGTGTTGTTGTGTGTGATGAACTAGAGAACTTCCACATTTTCGACGAATCTAATGAAACTAGTGTTTTGACGAATCTAACGAATCTAGTGTTTTGACGAATCTAACGAAACAAGCGTGTGATGACGAATCTAACGAAGCAATTGTGATGATGGTTGAGAGTGAAACACTTAATTATCATTAACAACAATATTCTATGTGACTCAATATGTGGTGGGCTGGTGGTTGGGCTTGACTCTACGTATGCCCTATATATAAGCATACTTGACTAGATATTATAGGTGGTTGTTAGTGAGGTTAAGGTTGTCAGTTGGTCAGGTTTGTACAGATGCATTTTTCAATAACAAAACTATATGAACTCACCAACCATGTGTTGACTTTATTTTATTGCATGACTTCTCATGTGACAAACAGGTTTAGCTACGAAGTTCGTGTTTTTGACTACGATGCTCACATAGAGGACCTGGTATTTTGGGATGTGCATATTTTGAACATCATTATATAAATTATTTTGTATATCTTGTGCAAATACAAGATAGATAATTTATGATGTTGTTGGTAGATTTACATTGTTAAATTATGAACGATACTGATGTAATTTAACTTTGTAATTATATTCCATTTAGCAATGTAAACAATCTAATCATTCTGATTATCACCCGATATCGCGCCCTGAGACCTTTCCGCCGACAAGAATGTCGATCTAGCCCCTGGCTCGGGGTGTGACAGATTGGTATCAGAGCCATGGTTATAGAGAAACATAGGTCATTTTGTTTAAACGGTTTGGCCTAGACTATAACATAGGGACCCTTCATGTAGAGAACATAAGACTTAGGGATTTACTCGCATTGTGTCTTCTGCGTTCGATCATTGCACTAACCGATGTTCTTTCAGTTATGATCAGAGTGCCTCTAAGAAGACCACCACCTCTTATGCCTCCACCACCACCGCCACCTCCTCCCCCACATACTCCACCTCACAAACAGAACCAGAATCCGGAGCTGGATCCCGCCACTATTGCATTGGCCACTCTGCTGACCAGTTAGCTGACCAACCAGCTGAAAGAAGTGATTCCAGAAATGATCAACAGGATCCAAGGAAACAGCAACAACTTTAGGAACACATCAGGAGAAGCTAGTGGCCACACCGGCACTACACCAGACTATTCCTACAAGTCATTCGTGGGATGTAAACCTCCAGGCTTTAGTATTACCGAAGGAGCCTTTAGATTAATTCAATGGATTGAAAAGATGGAGACTACCTTGGACATCAACAGTTTTCCAGAGCACCACAAAGTTCGCTACGCTGCGGGATCATTCAACAAGCGGGCTTTAACGTGGTGGAATTCACATATCCAAGCTAGAGGAAGAGATGAGGCACTGGCGTTGCCATGGGCAGATTTCAAAACTCTACAAAAGAATGAGTTATGTCCCAAGAACGAGCTGCAGAGGATGGAATCAGAACTGTCTAACCTTATGATGAAAGGAGCTGATCACATGGGATATACTACTGCTATCATGAGTTGGTAGCGTTGGTGCCAGACATGGTTCCAACACTAGAGAAGTTGATTGACAGGTATGTAGGCGGATTACCAGCCTGTATACAGGGCTTGGTCATAGTAGCAAGTCCTGCCACTTTAGAGTCAGCTATCAGCTTGCCAGGAAAACTTACTGATGTGATGGTAGCTTCTGGGACTTTGAAGAAGGAACTCGACATGAGCAAGAGCAAGGAAGAGTCATCGAAGAAACCTACTCATCACCCCAAGAAGAAACAAAAGGTCATCAAGAATTACACGATGGCCACTCCACTCAACCAAGTAGCAGCTGCACCATAGAATCTCCACAAGAAACCATACACTGGCACGTTTGATTTGTGTGCGAAATGCTAATATCATCATCCTGCTAACACTCCTTGCAAACATTGTATGGGATGTGGAAGAAAAGGACATTGGGTTCAGAATTTCAGAATGGCACCTATGCAAACAGTAAACAATGATGCTTTAGCTCTCCCTCCACCCAACAATCCAAACCAAAACAATGGCGGATGCTATAACTATGGTGAAGTTGGTCACTTTTCAAGGAACTGCCCAAAGAAGATTCAGCCGGCAGTTCAAGCACCGTTTGGAAGAGCTTACGCATTGGGAGCTCCAGCTGCTCGTCAAGACCTGAATGTAGTCACTAGTACGTTTCTCTTACATGAATTTTATGCTTCTATTTTATTTGACACTGGTGCAGATCAGAGCTTTATCTCTTCCGACTTTGCATGCAAACTTAGTCATGGTGAGTAATTTTTAGACTCCCCTTATACTATAGAAGTAGGTGACGATAAACAAGTAACAATACACACTTTTCTTAGGAACTGCCCATTAGTATTGGATGATCAATCTTTTACTATTGATTTGATACCAATGGAATTGGCTAGTTTCGACATCATCATAGGAATGGACTGGTTCTCCCTTAATCGGGATGGGATTTTCTGTTTCGAAAAGCTACTTCGAATACCGATGGCGAACGACCAAGTATTGAAAGTTCGAGGGGATCAAGAAAAATGGAGTGTCAAAATCATTTTTTGCATAAAGGCGCGTAAGTGCTTACGGAAGCAGTGCGTAGTTTTCGTGGCTCACGTGGTGGAAAAGGAGAAAGACAAGATTAAGATCCAAGACGTGCCAGTAATGAAGGAATACCCAGAAGTATTTCCTGATGAACTAACGAGATTACCACAGGCACGAACAGTAGAGTTTCTCATTGACTTAGTTCCTGGAGCAACTCCTGTTGCTAAATCTCCGTATAGGTTTGCACCTTCTGAGATGCAGGAATTTCCAAACCAGTTGCAGGACCTACTGGATAAAGGTTTCATCCGACCTTGCTACTCTCCATGGGGAGCTTCGGTATTGTTCATGAAGAAGAAGTATGGATCCATTCGGATGTGCATAGACTATAGAGAACTACATAAACTGACCATTAAGAATCGGTATCCATTGCCGAGAATTGATGGTTTGTTTGATCAGTTGCAAGGAACACGATACTTTTTGAAGATCGCTTTGCGTTCTGGATACCATCAATTGCAGGTACAAGATGAAGACATACCGAAGATGGCATTCCGAACAAGATACGGGCATTACGAAGTCATGGTGACGCCTTTCGGAGCGACGAATGCACCAGTGGTTTTCATGGACCTCATGAACCGTGTGTGCAAGCCGTACTTAGATCAGTTTTTCATTGTCTTCATTGATGATATACTAATTTATTCAAAGAGCGAACCGGAGCACGAGCAACATCTTAGGAAGATCTTGGAACTGTTAAAGAACGAGCAACTCTACGCTAAGTTCTCAAAATGTGAATGCTAAGTTCTTAAAATGTGAATTTTGGCTAAGAGAAGTTCATTTCTTCGGTCATGTGATTAACAGTGAAGGTATTCATTTCGACCCTGCCAAGATTGAAGCTATTAAGAACTGGGATACTCCGACAACACTAACGAAGATACGGTCTTTTTTGGGACTGACATTATAGAAGGTTTATATTGAACTTTTCTAAGATAGCTTTGCCTCTCACCAGAATAACCTAGAAAAGTGAACCCTTTTTTTAGGAGTATAAACAGGAAGATGCTTTCAAAACGTTGAAATAGAAGCTATATGATACTCCAATCTTATCTCTCCCAGAAAGTCCAGATGACTTTGCAGCGTATTGTGACACTTCCCATCAGGGACTCGGTTGTGTGTTAATGCAGCGAGACAAAGTTATCGCGTATGCATCAAGACAGTTGAAGATACATGAAAATAACTACACGACTCATGATCTAGAACTGGGAGCAGTAGTCTTCGTGTTGAAGATTTTGAGACATTACTTGTATGGAACTAAATGTACCATCTTCACTGATCACAAAAGTCTATAGCATACCTTTGATCAGGAGGAACTTAACATGCGACAGCATCATTGGTTGAACATCTGAACGATTATGACTGCGTGATTAAGTACCATCTGGACAAAGCAAATGTCATGGCAGATGATTTGAGCTAGAAGGAACGAGTCAAACCCTTGCGCGTAAGAGCAATGGGAATGACTGTGTAGATGAGCCTACGCGACAGACTAATCAAGAACAACAGGAATCAGTAAAACGAGGTAACCTGAAGAAAGAACCTGACTGTGGAGCAAAGCAACAATTTGAGAAGAAACTAGATGGAGGTATCTACTATCAGGAACGTGTGTGGATTCCTGCAGTAGATGAACTGAGGAAGCTCATTTTCGATGAAGCGCACAAGACCAGATACTCTGCATATCCGGGCGCCGATAAGATTTACCAAGATTTACGGGGATTTTATTGGTGGCCGGGAATGAAAAAGGATATAGCCGAGTATGTCGGTCGATGTCTGACATGTGTGAAGGTTAAGGCGGAACACCAGAAACCGTCTACTTTACTGGAACAGACTAAGATTATGCTCTGGAAGTGGGAACATATAGCTATGGATTTCATTACCAAGTTACCCCTCATTTCCAGTGGTCATGATACAATTTGCGTTATCATTGATCGATTAACCACAAAACTGCTCATTTCTTGCCTATGCGTGAAACCTTCACAATGGATAAACTGGCAAGATTGTACATCAACGAGATACTGGTGCGTCAAGGTGTACCATTGTCTATCATCTCGGATCGAGATAGCAGATTCACATCAAGATTTTGGCAGTCGTTGTAGAAATCTCTAGGGACAAACATGAATCTGAGTACAGCTTATCATCCACAAACGGACGGTCAAAGCGAACGTACTATACAAACCTTAGAGGATATGTTGCGAACATGTGTTTTGGATTTCGAAGGGAATTGGGACACCCATTGGCCACTGATAGAATTCTCCTATCATAATAGTTACCATAGTAGCATCGGATGCGCTCCATTAAAGGCACTGTATGGTAGAAAATGCCAGTCACTAATCTGTAGGCCCGAGGTAGGAGATAATCGAATAACTGGGCCTGAGCTTATACAGGAAACCACTGATAAGATCGCCCAGAAGCAGACAAAAAAGAGCTACACCGACAAACGGCGCAAGCCGTTGGAATTCCAATGGGAGACCGGGTTATGTTGAAGGTGGATCCATGGAAGGGTGTAGTTCATTTCGGAAAGAAAGGCAAGTTGGCACCGCGATACGTCAGAATGTTCTAAATCATTCAACGAAATGGTCATGTGGCGTACATGCTGAGATTACCAAATGAACTCAGCGGTGTACATGACGTGTTTCACGTCTCAAACCTTAAGAAATGCCTAGCGGAGAACCACTTGTCATACCGGTTGAGGAAATTCAAGTAGACGAACAATTACATTTCATTGAAGAACCTTTGGAAATTATGGATTGTGAAGTTAAACAACTGAAGCGAAGTCGAATTTTGATCGTTAAGGTTCGATAGAATTCCAAGCGCGGACCTGAGTTTACTTGGGAAGGCGAGGATCACATGAAGTCCAATTATCTCCATCTGCAGAGGAATTCGTACCCGAAAACGATTCTTAAATTTCGAAACGAAATTTCTCTAAGAAGGGGAGATTGTAACATCAATGTCCGAACCGTAGTCGGAACAATAATTTGTACAGTAGATCAGGTGCGAAACTATGTGTATTACTTGTTATTTGATGTTCAATACGAAACTATTACGAATCTATTTCAGAAACATGTTGGGAAACCGTGGTTTTAACAGTCAGAATCACGTCTGACAACACGAATTTATCATGTGCATGTTAGTTAGGATTTTATCATGTATAAACGTATGCAAGAATGTATGGAACAAAACAATGATGGACGTCGTTACGTGAATATTAAACTGTCGGGGTATTCGTGTGGGTGACGATTTGCACGAATATATCTGTGGGTTTAATGTTCTGAATGATGTCTAATAATTAGATAATCAAATCGGAAAGTACGGCTGTCGTCGTGTTCGTACAGGTGGCGATCTGTACGAATACGCGCGAAAACCGTACGATTCGGTGAAACAGTTAAATTAAGATATTTCAAAATATTAAAAATAAATAAAAGATATTTAGTTTATTTACTAGGAATTACCATTTAAAATAATTTAGAAAATTATATTTTAAATTCTTGTATCGTTACGTTACGAGAAAACCGAAACCGACGTATTTACTCGAAACCAACCGAAACTGAAAGAACCCGAACATGTCAGAACGTTAAAAGCAATTAAATGGCATTAAATGCCATTCATCATCCCCACCAACCCATTTTCTCTCACTAAAATCCTTCACTCTCTATCTCTAACATTTCTCTCACTAGAAAACCTTCATATCTCGCTCAAATCTTAACCAAATTGGACGATTTTGGTGTCAAAAGGACCGTAGATACACGTAGATCGTGAAGAGACAAAGAAATCGAGCTTTGGATCATCAAAAACGAGGTAAAAACAAGGAAGAAATCACTGATTTTCAGTGATTTGTATTATTCTGGGTAGCGGGATGTTCCAGCCATGTTTTGAGGATGTGCACGAATTTGAGTTAAGAAGCTAACGATCATGTTAGATTGAATTTTGGGTTGGTTAGAATCGACTAGGACCTGGGCAGAAGTAATCTCGACACAAGAACATAATGAAGAGGTTAATATCGACAACCTGCACTATCATCAACCTTCATCTGTCGAGATTGATAGAATCGATGGATCAACTTCGATGGAACAACATCGACACTACTAAGGTCGATGCTCTCCAAGTCCATGACACAAAGCACTATCGATGCTACTAGTATCGATGGGTTGGAGACCTGTCGAACTTATGTAGTTGATCTTACGATCTCGATGGTTGGGCAGCTGACTTCTCATCGATATTATCAGCCCCATGGCCATCGATATTAGCAAGGTGTTGTCGATATTAGTACTTTAGTATGATCCAAGTAGTTCGAACCTAGAACTAACTTAAAACACCTAGAAATGAGATCATGGGACCAATTACAACATAGGAGTGTCGGGTTGAAAGCCATTAGGGTTTTCAAAGCGTAAACCGGTTTTTTCCTTCATCGATATTAATATTTTCAACGCTAAAGTTTTCTAAACCATTTTAAACATATAAAAACATGTTTTAACAAACAAATGGGACTACTATGCATGGGTTTTGCTGAGTAAAATCATAACCTAAGAGAGTAGGATGGTTAAGGTTCAAGGGTGAGTAATTATGTGTAACATCTGTGCCGGAATCGTTACCGGAACAGTAAGTTGCACTGTAGATTTCACAGTAACTCAGGTACACTTTACGTGAAAAATATATTATGCTATTGATACATTTTAATTTACCATGAAACTATTAAACGATTGTCTGAATCTGACTGGAACCTTAGGGTTTAACAGTCAGAAAACATGCCAGACAACACAGTGTTGAAACATAGATACTTGATATGATACTATTGTGTATAAACGTATGTGAGGTTAAACAAAACAAAACTATAACAGTTGTTGTTGCGGAATGCTAAACCGACGAGTTATTCGTATAGGTGAAGATATGTACGAATGATTCTGATAGTTTAACGTTCTGAAACAATGACTTAACAGTAGAAAACAAGAATCAGAAAGCCAAACCATCGTCGTGTTCGTTCGAATGACGATTCGAACGAATACGCGCGATGGCGACGCGATCTGACGAAACGAAAACGAAAACGAATAACGATACGAACGATCATAAATTTAAGGAAATAAAATATTTCCTGTTTTACAATTTTGAAACTCATCACAAAACAATTTAAAATTTAACTATTTTATTAAATCGTGAACAAATCAAACGAAACGCGTAAAATATTATAAATTGATAAATAAATAAATGCAACGATAATTAAAATAATTTTTAGAAATAAATAACCATCCAATTAGTTTAAGATGATCCTTTTTATTTAAATTTATAAAATACGCGCGTAACGGCCCGGATACGCGACGAAACTACGAACCGAGTAACCGAAACGAACCCTAATACCTACGGGATATAAAAGCCTCAAATGAGGCTAACCACCTCATTTAATTCACTTCCTCTCTCTCTATTCACAATTTCCGGCCACCACACATACCCACCATTATCAACCTTTGAAAGCCCATATCTCCCTCGTTTCTTAACGAAAATCGGTGATTCTTGCGCCCACGCGAAGCCCTTGACGAGCTCTACAAGGAAGTACAATGGATCTAAGCTTTTCACCAGCCAAATATGAGGTATAATGCTGTGAAAGTCCACGAAATTAGGGTTTTGTTACCTTGTTTGTTCGGCCGTACTCACACACCTCAAAACGATGCCAACCTGCACGTATCCATGTCCTACAACCTTGAGAGCTTACATTGGTGTGATCACAGACCCATCATCAGTTCGAGTCGAGGAGTAAGGTGCTGCTAAACACAGGTTCGCGAGGGAACGTGGGCGAACCCACACTTTAGGTGGCCGAACCTTCGAACCTATTCGGCTCTTGGCAGAACCCTCCACAGGTCATGGGCAGCGAACCCTGCCTCACCAAACCAGACACGAACCCCTCATGCACAAAGCCGAACCTGTGAGGCCTTGATCAAACCAGCCGAACTCTTGGGCCGACCGAACCCTCTACAGACGAACCCTTGTGTCTCATGCGAACCCTAGTACCCACCGAACCCATGAATGGCCATGTACCCGAACCTTAGGTAGGCGAGCCTTTGGGCTGGCACACACCCCCGAACCTTAGTGCTCTGCAGTAAACCATAAACGAACCATAATCTAAGCTTCTCTAACCGAACCATGAAAGTACACGAACCCTCTCAAGGCAGCGAACCCTTGAACACGGCTGAACCCTTAGACGAACTCTATTAGCCCCGAACCTGCCTGGAGGTTTCTTGACTGAACCTTGTTGTTGACACCTGAACTAAGGGAGCCGAACCTTGACTATGGTTCACTGGAAATGGCAGGTGGCCCTTCGGCCTAAGCCCAAAGCCATTCAACGGCATATTTAGGACAATATTCTAGTATAATTAATTGGCCTAATCATGTGTGGCAGCTCAATTGTTGTTACAGTATACTATTAAGTCCAAAGGATAAGCAACCGGCCCAACACTCGGCCCATATCTTTTCTCGGCCCAACATGCAGATGTACCCATGAAATAGCCTAGATCTAACAGAAACTATTCGAGCTGTTGTCCTTGACGGGCCCAATCCCTAGCTTTCGGCCCATAATGATTAGAACAGCCCAAGTGATATTTCGGCCCAATGTGGTTTTAAAGCCCATGTAAATCAAATAGCCATTTCACTAGTCCATGATGTGCACTTATTTGGCCCAAAGATCAACTACATTCGGCCCAAAGTGAATTCGGCCCACATTGATCATACTTGACTCATCTCCTCTTTCGGTCCATAATAATCAAGTAAATGAAATAACACGTTAACAAATTTAATGTTTATAACATGCACGGTTTTTTGAACAATCTACTACAAAGATTGTTATGGTTAAGAAACTAAAGCACATGAACAAGAACGTGACCTTATCTATGTGTCACTAGATTCTTTAACAAACAAGAAGGGGCCGAAAGATGAGTGAGACTCATAGTGTTAGCCAACTTCAGGACTAACACCAACACTTACACGCACAACAAACTCTTATAAACTTAAACTTATAAACTACAACATCATGAAATCAATACAGGATCGTGAATATCAAACAAGTGCAAACAAAGAGCGCGTGCATTCTTATTCTACATAGTCAATCACTAAGGACTTAAGGTGAGTTCATTTGTCCCTTTTCAAACTTATTTGTTTTACTTCGGGACTGAGAAACATGTTAAGCATTTTCATAAAACTCTTGAAATGTTATTTAATGCTTTAAACATAAACATGATACTTATGTTGAAACTTATGCTGGGACTTAGAATACTTTGAAAAGCAATAGACTTGAAACTTATACTTTAAACTTGAGGCTTGAAAACATATGTTGGATGCTTATGAGACTTGATGCTTATGCTACAACAATATGCTTAAACTCAATGCTTAACACTTATGCTACAAACAAGATGCTTAAACTTGGTGATTGGTGCTTATGTTGCAAACTAGAAGCTTAAACCATATACTTGATGCTTATGCTATAAACTATATTCTTAAACTACATTCTTAATGCTTATGCTATAAACTATATTCTTAAACTACACTTTTGATGCTTATGCTATAAACTATATGCTTAAACTATACGCTTAATGCTTACGCTATAAACTATATGCTTAAACCACACACTCGATACGAAAGCTTGAATACGAAATCTATACGCTAATACTAAATGCTAATGCTTAACACTAATGCTATATGCTAATGCCAAGTGCTAATGCTGAAATGCAAATACTATATGCTTATCATGCTTAAATGTTCGAAATGCTTGAAGTGCTCATAATGCTATAGACTTTGAATGCTATAAGCTTGTCATGCAAAAGCAACGGTTTGGCCTCTCAGTGCTTGCCTCTCCGGTTGTTAAACTTTGAATGCTATAAACTTGTCATGCAAAAGCAACGGTTTGGCCTCTCAGTGCTTGCCTCACCGGTTGTTAAACTTGAATGCTATAAACTTGTCATGCCAAAGCAACAGTTTGGCCTCTCAGTGCTTGCCTCACCAGTTGTTAAACTATTTAAATGCTATAAACTTGAATGCTAAAGCTATTAACTATGATAGGACATACTAAATTGGCCTCTCAGTGCTTGCCATGGGGTGTTCTACATAGTTGGGACTTGAAGGAACAGACCGTCGGCCTCTCAGTGCTTGCCATAGGGTGACCTTCATAGTCATAATTGAGGAGTAGACTGATGGCCATTCAGTGCTTGCCATACAGTGATTCCTCAATGTTCAATCATGTTATAAACTTAAACACGATGCTAAAACTATAAACAAAATGGATGGTAGGTAAGACGCTTAATTATTATCATTAACAGCAATGTCCTATGCGACTTAGTATGTTGTGGGACGGCGTCTGGGCGGGTCGTAGGCTCGACTCAGGGGTATGCCCTATATATAAGCATACCGAGTTGGATGATACAGGTGGTGTTAATGAGATTAAGGTCGTTACCTAGGGGAAAACATGAATACTTTTGGGTCAATAACTTAAACTTTTCAACATGATGCTTGATAAACTTATTGAAACTAATACGTACATATGCTGTAGACTTGTAAACTTTGAAACAGCACACTAAAGCTATGATGATGAATGAATCGAATGGTAGGGAAAATGCTTAATTATCATTAATAGCAATGTCCTATGCGACTTAGTATGTGGTGGGACGGCGTCTGGGCGGGTCGTAGGCTCGACTCAGGGGTATGCCCTATATATAAGCATACCGAGTTGGATGATACATGTGTTATTAATGAGGTTAAGGTTTTACCTAAAAGGTTTGCAAAAGCTATTTTTACAAATACTAAAACTCACCAACCATTGTGTTGACCTTGTTTTTCTTACATGCTTTCTCAGGTGACGCACATGAATAGACTTAAGCTTTTGGATTGCATACTAGGATGCCAGTTAGCAGACCTAGTAGACTTTTGGAGAAGCACATATTTTGCTATGGATGCGAATCACTTTTGATATCTTGTACAGATACAAGATAGGAAACATATGATTCTTTGGTTAGGTTTACCGAGTTAAATTACTGATGATATTGTAATTTAACTTTGTAATCCTATTTTAATGTTTGATTGTGCTTTAGTTATTCTTAACATTGATGCTATGTAAACTATCTGATCATCATGATTATCACTCACGATATCGCGCCCCGGGAACCTTCCGCCCGACGGGGACTCCGATCCAACCCCGCCGGCTCGGGGTGTGACAGATTGGTATCAGAGCTCAAGATTATAGAGAATAATAGGTCATTACCTAAAATGGTTTGGCCTAGACTATAACTTAGGGACCCTCATGTAGAGAACTTAGGACTTAAGCTTGCATTATGTTTTTCTACATTCGATCACTGCACTAACCAATATCCTTTGGTTATGATCAGAATGCCGCCTAGAAAACAACCGACTCCAGTGCCTACTACACAGACATCTGCACCTCACTAATCGACACCATCACCACCAGATTCACCACCGCCACCTCCACCTCCTCCACACTCTCCGCCACCGGGCTCAAACAATGTTCAGCTATTAGATCCTGCCACTATCGCCTTGGCGACACTTCTGAGCACTCAGTTGACAAGTCAACTGAAAGATGTCATCCCAGAGATGATTAACAATATTCAAGGTCATGGCAACAAGTCGGGCCATACCACAGGGGAAGCTAGTGGAAACACTAGCCACACCTCAGACTGTACCTACAAATCCTTTGTAGGATGCAAACCACCAAGCTTCACGGGAGTTGAAGGAGCAGTCGGAGTGATCCAATGTTTGGAGAAAATGGAGAATACACTGGACATAAGCAGTTGTCCAGAACACCACAAAGTTCGATATGCAGCTGGTTCGTTTAGCAAATGAGCGTTGACGTGGTGGAATGCTCAGATCAGAGCCAAGGGCAGGGATGAAGCAATGGCAATGCCATGGTCAGAATTCAAACTTCTTCTAAGGAATGAGTTCTGTCCGAAACATGAACTGCAACAGCTAGAGATTGAACTCTCGAACCACGTGATGAAGGGAGCCAACCATATGACTTTCACCACCCGCTATCACGAACAGGTAGCTTTGGTGCCAGAGATGGTACCAACTTTGGAAAAGCTGATTGATAGATATGTTGCTGGATTACCCTCCTGCATACAGAGTATTGTGTTGGCTGCAAATCCTGCTACTTTGGAGTCAGCCATTGCTCTTTCAGCTAAACTTATTGGGGTAATGGTGAAGTCTGGAGTTCTGAAAGATGACACAGGGAGATCCAAGGAAGCAGCAACAAAGAAGCCCGAACAACACCAAACGAAGAAGCAAAAGGTCGTTGGAAAATATGCGATGGCCACACCTCTGAGACAAGCCCATGCGGTACCTATCAACACTGCACCCAAAAACTATGTGGGAATGCATCCTCAGTGTACACAATGCAAATTTCATCATCCTGCTACGGTGCAATGCAGGCAATGCAACAACTGTGGCCGACTAGGTCACCGGACTCAACAGTGCCGCGCTCCAGCCGCACTAGCTGCAAATAATGTTGCAGTAGCAATTCCTCGACCACAAAATACTGGTAACCATAACAATAACCATCGGGGATGCTATAACTGTGGAGAACCAGGTCATTTCTCCAGGGACTTCCCGAAGAGAGTACAACAAGGAGCACCAGCACCTCGTGGGTGGGCATTCATGATTGGAGCCGCTGTAGCACGCCAAGACCCGGCGACGGGTACTGGTATGTAGTATCTCCTCACTCATAAGACTTTATTTTATTTTGAAACTAATATGAATAAGAAATTCATCTTACTCCTATTAGAATAATCACATGAGTATTCCATGGAACCTAAGAATTCTTTTATTTTGATAAAAGCAATGAAAGAATTCTTGGTTGATGCACATAACATACGTAGGAAGCCATAACTAACACTAAAGTTGTGAAACAGCTGATGTTCGTAGCATCGGTTAGTTTGAACAATGAGGTGTTAGAGCAACACATGGATTAAACAAGCAATAACGAAAAGACAACTATGAGCAATAAGACTAGCAAAACTTTGAGGCTATATGTAGGAAATTCCAAACGCAACCTAGAGTTTAATCTGGGAGCGTAAGGATATCACACTGACCAAAGTTTTCCCATTGTTATTGAAAGAGTAGTACCCGATAATGATTTTAAATTTCGGGACGAAATTTCTTTAACAAGGGGAGACTGTAACATCTGTGCCGGAATCGTTACCGGAACAGTAAGTTGCACTGTAGATTTCACAGTAACTCAGGTACACTTTACGTGGAAAATATATTATGCTATTGATACATTTTAATTTACCATGAAACTATTAAACGATTGTCTGAATCTGACTGGAACCTTAGGGTTTAACAGTCAGAAAACATGCCAGACAACACAGTGTTGAAACATAGATACTTGATATGATACTATTGTGTATAAACGTATGTGAGGTTAAACAAAACAAAACTATAACAGTTGTTGTGGAATGCTAAACCGACGAGTTATTCGTATAGGTGACGATCTGTATGAATGATTCTGATAGTTTAACGTTCTGAAACAATGACTTAACCATAGAAAACAAGAATCAGAATGCCAAACTATCGTCGTGTTCGTTCGAATGACGATTCGAACGAAGACGCGCGATGGCGACGCGATCTGACGAAACGAAAACGAAAACGAATAACGATACGAACGATCATAAATTTAAGGAAATAAAATATTTCATGTTTTACAGTTTTGAAACTCATCACAAAACAATTTAAAATTTAACTATTTTATTAAATCGTGAACAAATCAAACGAAACGCGTAAAATATTATAAATTGATAAATAAATAAACGCAACGATAATTAAAATAATTTTTAGAAATAAATAACCATCCAATTAGTTTAAGATGATCCTTTTTATTTAAATTTATAAAAAACGCGCGTAACGGCCCGGATACGCGACGAAAATACGAACCGAGTAACCGAAACGAACCCTAATACCTAGGGATATAAAAGCCTCAAATGAGGCTAACCACCTCATTTAATTCACTTCCTCTCTCTCTCTATTCACCATTTCCGGCCACCACACATACCCACCATTATCAACCTTTGAAAGCCCATATCTCCCTCGTTTCTTAACGAAAATCGGTGATTCTTGCGCCCACGCGAAGCCCTTGACGAACTCTACAAGGAAGTACAACGGATCTAAGCTTTTCACCAGCCAAATCTGAGGTATAATGCTGTGAAAGTTCACGAGATTAGGGTTTTGTTACCTTGTTTGTTCGGCCATACACACACACACCTCAAAATGATGCCAACCTGCACGTCTCCATCTCCTACAACTTTGAGAGGTTACATTGGTGTGATCACAGACCCATCATCAGTTCGAGTCGAGGAGTAAGGTGCTGCTGAAAACAGGTTCGCGAGGGAACGTGGGCGAACCCACACTTTAGGTGGCCGAACCTTCGAACCTATTCGGCTCTTGGCCGAACCCTCCACAGGTCATGGGCAGCGAACCCTGCCTCACCAAACCAGACACGAACCCCTCATGCACAAAGCCGAACCTGTGAGGCCTTGATCAAACCAGCCGAACTCTTGGGCCGACCGAACCCTCTACAGACGAACCCTTGTGTCTCCTGCGAACCCTAGTACCCACCGAACCCATGAATGGCCATGTACCCGAACCTTAGGCAGGCGAGCCTTTGGGCTGGCACACACCCCCGAACCTTAGTGCTATGCAGTAAACCATAAACGAACCATACTCTAAGCTTCTCTAACCGAACCATGAAGGTACACGAACCCTCTCAAGGCAGCGAACCCTTGAACTCGGCTGAACCTTTAGACGAACTCTATTAGCCCCGAACCTGCCTAGAGGTTTCTTGACCGAACCTTGTTGTTGACAACTGAACTAAGGGAGCTGAACCTTGACTATGGTTCGCTGGAAATGGCAGGTGGCCATTCGGCCTATGCCCAAAGCCATTCAACGGCGTATTTAGGACAATATTCTAGTATAATTAATTGGCCTAATCATGTGTGGCAACTCAATTGTTGTTACAGTATATATTAAGTCCAAGGGATAAGCAACCGGCCCAACACTCGGCCCATATCTTTTCTCGGCCCAACATGCAGATGTACCCATGAAATAGCCTAGGTCTAACAGAAACTATTCGAGCTGTTGTCCTTGACCGGCCCAATCCCTAGCTTTCGGCCCATAATGATTAGAACAGCCCAAGTGATATTTCGGCCCAATGTGGTTGTAAAGCCCATGTAAATCAAATAGCCATTTCACTAGTCCATGATGTGCACTTATTTGGCCCAAAGATCAACTACATTCGGCCCAAAGTGAATTCGGCCCACATTGATCATACTTGACTCATCTCCTCTTTCGGTCCATAATAATCAAGTAAATGAAATAACACATTAACAAATTTAATGTTTATAACATGCACGGTTTTTTGAACAATCTACTACAAAGATTGTTATTGTTAAGAAACTAAAGCACATGAACAAGAACGTGACCTTATCTATGTGTCACTAGATTCTTTAACAAACAAGAAGGGGCCGAAAGACGAGTGAGACTTATAGTGTTAGCCAACTTCAGGACTAACACCAACACTTACACGCACAACAAACTCTTATAAACTTATACTTATAAACTACAACATCATGAAATCAATACAGGATCGTGAATATCAAACAAGTGCAAACAAAGAGCGCCTGCATTCTTATTCTACATAGTCAATCACTAAGGACTTAAGGTGAGTTCATTTGTCCATTTTCAAACTTATTTGTTTTACTTCGGGACTGAGAAACATGTTAAGCATTTTCATAAAACTCTTGAAATGTTATTTAATGCTTTAAACATAAACATGATACTTATGTTGAAACTTATGCTGGGACTTAGAATACTTTGAAAAGCAATAGACTTGAAACTTATACTATAAACTTGAGGCTTGAAAACATATGTTGGATGCTTATGAGACTTGATGCTTATGCTACAACAATATGCTTAAACTCAAAGCTAAACACTTATGCTACAAACAAGATGCTTAAACTTGGTGATTGGTGCTTATGTTGCAAACTAGAAGCTTAAACCATATACTTGATGCTTATGCTATAAACTATATTCTTAAACTATACTCTTAATGCTTATGCTATAAACTATATTCTTAAACTACACTTTTGATGCTTATGCTATAAACTATATGCTTAAACTATACGCTTAATGCTTACGCTATAAACTATATGCTTAAACCACACACTCGATACGAAAGCTTGAATACTAAATCTTTACGCTAATACTAAATGCTAATGCTTAACACTAATGTTATATGCTAATGCCAAGTGCTAATGCTGAAATGCAAATACTATATGCTTATCATGCTTAAATGTTCGAAATGCTTGAAGTGCTCATAATGCTATAGACTTTGAATGCTATAAGCTTGTCATGCAAAAGCAACGGTTTGGCCTCTTAGTGCTTGCCTCTCCGGTTGTTAAACATTGAATGCTATAAACTTGTCATGCAAAAGCAACGGTTTGGCCTCTCAGTGCTTGCCTCACCGGTTGTTAAACTTGAATGCTATAAACTTGTCATGCCAAAGCAACGGTTTGGCCTCTCAGTGCTTGCCTCACCGGTTGTTAAACTATTTAAATGCTATAAACTTGAATGCTAAAGCTATTAACTATGATAGGACATACTAAATTGGCCTCTCAGTGCTTGCCATGGGGTGTTCTACATAGTTTGGACTTGAAGGAAGAGACCATCGGCCTCTCAGTGCTTGCCATAGGGTGACCTTCATAGTCATAATTGAGGAGTAGACTGATGGCCATTCAGTTCTTGCCATACAGTGATTCCTCAATGTTCAATCATGTTATAAACTTAAACACGATGCTAAAGCTATAAACGAAATGGATGGTAGGTAAGACGCTTAATTATCATTAACAACAATGTCCTATGCGACTTAGTATGTGGTGGGACGGCGTCTGGGTGGGTCGTAGGCTCGACTCAGGGGTATACCCTATATATAAGCATACCGAGTTGGATGATACATGTGGTGTTAATGAGATTAAGGTCGTTACCTAGGGGAAAACATGAATACTTTTGGGTCAATAACTTAAACTTTTCAACATGATGCTTGATAAACTTATTGAAACTGATACGTACATATGCTGTAGACTTGTAAACTTTGAAACAACACACTAAAGCTATGATGATGAATGAATCGAATGGTAGGGAAAATGCTTAATTATCATTAATAGCAATGTCCTATGCGACTTAGTATGTGGTGGGACGGCGTCTGGGCGGGTCGTAGGCTCAACTCAGGGGTATGCCCTATATATAAGCATACCGAGTTGGATGATACATGTGTTATTAATGAGGTTAAGGTTTTACCTAAAAGGTTTGCAAAAGCTATTTTTACAAATACTAAAACTACATGAACTCACCAACCATTGTGTTGACCTTGTTTTTCTTACATGCTTTCTCAGGTGACGCACAGGAATAGACTTAAGCTTTTGGATTGCATACTAGGATGCCAGTTAGCAGACCTAGTAGACTTTTGGAGAAGCACATATTTTGCTATGGATGCGAATCACTTTTGATATCTTGTACAGATACAAGATAGGAAACATATGATTCTTTTGTTAGGTTTACCGAGTTAAATTACTGATGATATTGTAATTTAACTTTGCAATCCTATTTTAATGTTTGATTGTGCTTTAGTTATTCTTAACATTGATGCTATGTAAACAATCTGATCATCATGATTATCACTCACGATATCGCGCCCCCGGAACCTTCCGCCCGACGGGGACTCCGATCCAACCCCGCCGGCTCGGGGTGTGACATTATGTGTTAGCCAAAACCCTATTCACACCCATTTTAACATAAGGTTTTTCTAAACAAATAAACTAAGTGTATTTTGTGAGTTCACAACAAGTTAAGTCCTATTAAGTGGCTAAAAGTTACAAGGAGCTAAAGAACTAAATGAGAACATTGGGGTTTAAAGAAACTAACTAAGTATGGGTATGTTGATCATAGGTGTCAACTCTCAACACTTATCAATTTCATGCTTTGGATAATCAACTTAGGTTGTTCAAATTGAATAATCTAAGGTAATGATTAACTCAAAAATGAACAAGAACAATGTGGTAACAAAGAACTACTAAGGGACTTAGTAATTTGTCACACCCCAACCTATGGCGGAAAACATTGTGGCGTGATTGTGATTGTTCATAACTCATGGTGCTACTTTGTAATTTTCAATATTTAATAATCCAATTTCATTCATAACATAAAATACATTCAAACATTCAAAGTCATCCAAACAACCAAGCATGAATCCAACATTACAAATCCAAACAAAACAAAATAAATAACATTGTTTTTTTATTAACTAGGTCCAAGAAGCCTAAACTTGTCTTCATCCAAGCAACTAACCTGTTACAAATGTAAAATAGAGTTTTGGTCAACTATTTGCATAGTTGGTGAGATTCTTATACAATTTAATATATGTATAATAGAAATAAGATGCGAAAATAGTCTAATAGGAATTGATCTAAATATGTATATGTTCCACAATGTTTGATAATATGATTTTGGCAATTTCACCTTTGCTAATATAATGACAAAAGTAATTAAAGAAAGGTTACTAGTAACTAATATATGTGGTAAAAGTCAACAAAAACTGGCACACAAGAATTCAAGAAATAATAATAATGAATAAATAATTATTATTATATAATATTAGTAATAATTAAATAATAATAATAATAATAATAATAATAATTAATATCTAACATTAATACTAATTAAATAATAATAATAATTAACCAATTAACTTATTTAATAATAATTAATATCTAACATTAATACTAATTAAATAATAATAATGATTAACCAATTAACTTATTAAATAATAATACTAATAATTAATAATAATAAAGAATAATAATAATAATTATATAATATCAATAAATAATATTTAATAACTAATATTAATGCTAATTACATAATAATAATAACTAAGTTATTAATTAATATTCAAAACCTTTGCAAAACAGTTCAATTTATTATTTTAAGATGAATTGACAACCGTTTTAACATATATATATATATATTTTTTTTTGCAATTTGATATTCATCATTTTGTCACAATGACAGGACGATATGACTCGATCTTTAATTTTTAGTCAAAAAATACGTCTAAAAATACATATATTTTAATAATAATAATGAACATAATAAGATATCAATTACAACTCAAGAAGTAAGAAGTACTTGACCGTGGACTTGAAAACCCCCGATTCTCCAATAAAATGTTGGCCTACTTACACACCAGATTGATCATATCACCCATTTAGTGTGTTGATGCCACCAACTGTAGCAACAACATACGCTAAAATTTGTCCCTTTTTCCCCACTAATCCATAATTTTTTGAAATAATCTTATGATTGTGAATGTCTTTTTTTTGTGTCATAGTTATATGATATTTGTAACATCAGTGCCGGAACCGGTGCCGGAACAGTGATCTTAAACAGTAACACGAACAGTAAACAGGTACGAACTACATACATTTCAGTGCTTTCATATTCACATCATACACTATTATCATTTTAGGAATCAAACAGTGAATTCATGATCATTTCAGAGAAACAAAACTCAGAAAACATGGTTTATCAGTCGGATAATAATAATCTGGCAACATAGAACCATCATGTAATTATTTGTTATGATTATAGGAAATATAAACGTATGTGAGGCTTTATAGAACAAAACAACACGAATGTCGTTATGTGAATGCTAAATCGACGGATTATTCGTATAGATGACGATCTGTACGAATAAATCTGGAAGTTTAACGTTCTGAATGATATTCTATAATTAGAAAACCATATTGAAAAGTATAGTTATCGACGTGTTCGTACGGGTGACGATTTGAACGAATAATTAAATATTTTTGAAAAATTTAAAAATAAATAAAAGATATTAGTTAATTTATTAGGAATCACAACCTAAATTAATTTTATAAATTCTATTTTATAATCGTGTCGTTTCGTGACGAAAACCACGCGAATCGACATTATACGCGAAACTGAACGAGACCAAACAACCGGGTATTTTCAATGCATTTAATGTGGTCATAAAGACCACAACCACCACCTATCTACCCACATTAATTCCCAAATTCGTTCTCTCTCTAGCTCTCTCTCTAAAACTTTCCACTTCTCTCTAAGATTTGGAGCTCGTTTCTCGTCGGATTGAAGTGTTCTAGGCGTCAAAACGATCCTCTCATCGCGTAGATTACGGAAGTACAAGAAGATCAAGCTTTCACCTACTGATTTTGAGGTAAATTAGGTTTAAGTTCGGTTATTATGTGTGTGAAACCCCATTTCTTACACCCTACACGGTTCTAATCAATCTAACACCTTAAGGGCACTAGGATGAGATATTGTAGACAACTAGAAGAGTAGGAGCGAACTACAACAGGTTAGGATCGTTGATGGAACTGATGATACAGGTTCGTGGGATGACAAAAGTCGGCCGAACCTTTTTCTTCAAAGGGAGACCCAGTGCAGCGAACCTATGGCTGTACAACCGAACCCTGGATGCCTGCACACACTGGGCCGTGAACCTGCACACCTGAAATGAACCTGTGACCACACCTGTAACGAACCTGTGGTCTGAGTCCCGAACCCTGTAGGGGGACTGCACCGAACCTGTTGAGGAGCGAACCAACTGGACTGGGCCGAACCTCCTAGTCAGCCGAACCCTAGTCTATGGAGCCGAACCTGCACCATTGAGCAAACCCTTACACAAACCTAGGACTCATGAACCATCTCTGCCGAACCTCTAACCCTAGCCGAACCTTATCTAGTGAACCATGGGGCGAACCCTATCTCCTCGAACGAATCCAAGTCAGCCACGAACCTGGAACTAGCCACAGTTATCATCGCCGAACCTTAAGGGTTCGTGGGTATTGAGTTGTTAGCCGAACCTAAGAAGATTTTCTAAAAAGGTTCGCTGCTTCTTAGGTGATACCGAACCTAATTGTTATAAAAACCCTTAGTTACTAGTGTGCATGGGTGTTTAGATACGTGTACATGCATAAGATAAAGCGTGTGTGTGCATGGGAATGATAAGGAGCTTTCAATTTCATGCAAGCTTGCATTATTATTGACTAAGGGATCATTGACAAATAACAAAGATTTTAAGGTTAAGTGTTGGTTTAATTATTAATACTAACCTAGGGAAAAACATTAGTTTGGATAGTTAACCTAAATAAATTGGTTATCTATATCAAATTGTTCAATGAAATTGATTTCCGATCAATTGATAATCAAGGGCATCAATGGGTCTAAGAGGGCCAATGGGCTTAATTAAACCATCACATAATAAATGTTAATTAAATTCAAGTAATGATATTTTAATAAAAGAAAAGGCTTTGTGAACTTATTAAATTAAATTAAATAATTTTCTAAAAATTTTATTTAACTTAAAATGAAATTTAGTTACAAACATAGTAACCATGAAATGTTGTGATTAATTATGGGATTGGGTTACAAATGGGTATTTGAACTAGAGCAAGTAGTGGAGTCATAGAAGTACACTAGTATCTAGGACACTTAGTTGCACACACCGAGACCAAATCCCTAGATACGACGATTAATACGTATACTTATTATATTCGGATTATTTTAAAACAATTCAGGTGCTAAAAATACATAGGCAACAATCAGGGAGCGCGCATTTTCTTTCATGGTTCATTTGCACATCAACACAAGTGAGTTCATTGCCCTTTTTCTAAACGTTCTTGTTTTAAAACGCGGGGCTGAGAAGCATGCGTAAACTGTTTATTTAAATTGTTTACTTAAACGCTTTTAAATTCTATATGTTTTACATGTATGATTGATATCCTAGATTATGTCTAGGTAAACTTTTATGCAGGTTTTACTAAGTTTATCTACTTATGATTTAAGCGGGTAATTGAGTTAAACTAAACATTTCAACGAATCAAACAAAACTACTTTGACGAAACAAGGGAGTGATTTCAACGAATCAAACGAATCTATTGTGACGAAACAAGTGCGTCAGTTCAACGAATCAAACGAATCAACAAATCATTTTCAGGGGAAGGTCTGGGAAATATCAAAGATAACATATGTCAACGAAACAATACGAAACAAGGGACGATACAAGACGAATCAAGTACGAAACAAAAACCCTACATTTCATGAAGTCCTAGCTAGACCGTTTGATTTGTAGGTCATATGTTTGATGATATTTGCAGAATCCCCTAACTACTAAGAACCTTGATTTCTAGACTAGTCTACTCGAGTTGACCAAGGCCCAATCATTAGGACTTAGATTTTATTAAATGTTTATTTATTTATTTAATTAAGCATTTATAACTGTTTCTACGAATACTGTGGTTAATCATTTTAGTGATGAACTTAAGGAATCAACATAGATTCCAAATTGTTGTATTTACAGGAAACAAAGAACTGAAGAATCATTGGGTTAATGGTAGGGGTAAAATGCTTAATTTTCATTAACACCAATGTCCCATGTGGATTAGTATGTGGTGGGACGGCGTCTGGGCGGGTTGTAGGCTCGACTCAGGGGTATGCCCTATATATAAGCATACCGATCTGGATGATACATGTGATGTTAATGAGATTAAGGTTGTTACCCGAGGGTTTAACAAAGGTTTTGTGCATACATTTGAATCATTGTGAATGGAAGTGTGTGTTAGGTAAAAATGCTTAATTATCATTAACAACAGTGTCATATGCATATTAGTATGTGGTGGGACGGCGTCTGGGCGGGTTGTAGGCTCGACTCAGGGGTATGCCCTATATATAAGCATACCGATGTGGATATTACATGTGATGTTAATGAGGTTAGGGTCTTTACCGAAAGAGGTTTACAAATCATTTTAAATTACTAAACTATATGAACTCACCAACCATGTGTTGACTTTATTTTTGCATAACTTCTCAGGTGACGAACAGGTTAATTAAGAAGCTTATGCTTTTGGACTAGGACATCAGATAGAAGACTTAGTATTTTTGGACCTGCATACTTTTGGAACATCATTATACAATTACTTTTGTATATCTTGTGTAGTTACAAGATAGATATCTTATGATGTTTATGATAGATTTACATTGTTAAATTATGAACGATACGGATGTAATTTAACTTTGTAATTCTATTCTATTTAGCATTTCTCATTTACATCATGTGCAATGTAAACAATCTGATCACTTCGATTATCACTCAAGATATCACGCCCCGGGAACCTTCCGCCCGACGGGGAATCCGATCCAACCCCGCCGGCTCGGGGTGTGACAATATTTAACATTGTGTGTTTTTATTTGGGTTCGTGTTTTTATGATTAACACTTGTTTTTGTTATGGTTAAATTAATTGTTTTACGATAAGTTAACAACCGTTACGACCGTGCTTATCATATGCATATGATATTAATGATGTTGTAACCGTCATGATGATTGATTACCCATATCGACAAGGCGAGTTTTTAGCATTATGTTCTTAGACTACCCGCAATGCATAGGGATGCATTTACTATATGCATCCTAGTCACCACTGCCACATCAGTTTTTTACTCATCCTTCTCACATGCACTCTCTCTCCTATTTTTAACTCCAACCCATCCATTCCACATCCACCTTCTCTTTTTCACACCCATCCATCTCCAAATGCTACGCACGTAGCCAAGTACGTGCCTCCAATTTCCAATTGTTCATCAATGCGCATGCCTGAAGGATTTGTCCCACATCATGTGACATCCATGAGTTTTGATGAATAAATCCAATGCGGATAGCACACTTGTTGGATCGATCGGGAGCTCGGAAACAATCCGAATCCAATGTAAAACTACTCGACAGCCTCTGGAATAGTGCGGAATCCTATTCCACGGTTTTCCAATCGAAATCAACAGGAACCGTGGTGATCTGAGGTTGTAGGAACAACGTGGAAGCAACGATCGAACACCACGGGTTGAGAATCGAACTTGGATGATCACTAGCCGCTCAAATCTCCTAGGGTTTTGACACTTGAGTCTCAGGGAAGAAGGAGGGCTCTAGAAAGTTAGTGTTGAAATGATTTGAACTTGTATATATAGGCTGTAGTCATTCGGCCGAATGAGTGGCCGAAGCAGCTCATTCGGCGAATGACCAAGCTCGAATGAGCTGTCAATCGAATGAGTCATTCAGCGAATGACTCATTCTATCACTAGCCATTCGCTGGTTTCATCATTCGGCGAATGACTTCATTCTAGAGTCATTCGCCCGAATGTGAGATCTTCATACTCAACTCTAAATTTAATCAAATCAACTAAACATATAATCAGTAATAAACATTAAGAGATATATATATAAAGACAACTTCCATTAATAATTTGAACATTACATGATAAGAGTTACAAAAACTGAACTAGGGACATTACATGTATCAACAAACTCCCCCTTGGACCTAGTTCAACTCTTGGAAGTGTCTTTCTTGAAATACTTCTCTGAAATAGCTTTCCAATCTGCTCCAGCGTGTATCTTGAAAATGCTGCAGAGACGGATCACTCTCATGAACTGTAAAGCTTGCACCATGTCTTGAACATCAAAGAAGATTTGATGCCTGAAAAGAGCTTGGACATCAGTGTGGGACAAATTTGTCAACCACATGGGCTCAAATATCCTTATGGTCTCCCACATCTTGTCCTTGCACAATATTATCACAGCCTCGCCAGTTCGCCCATCATAACACCACCATCGGAAGCCATCCATAAAGTCTTGTCGCATCTTCCGCAAGGGAATCTTCTTCAAAACTCTAGGGGGAAGCCACTTCAGGATAACTTTGTGTTTGCGAGTATCACCATCAATCTCGGGTAAGTAATATCGTTCTGGCTGTTGTGGTTGAAAGTTCACCCATCTCTTCCGGTATTCATACTTGATCTGTCGAGAAAACCAAGCAGACATCCCAGAGTCGTCACTGTACAGCATGTTTAGACGTGCTAACTAATTTACTTCAAATCCAGGCAACATCTTGAAATCATGTGGGTGTTTGAAGTAGTCGATCCCTTTCTCTCTCTTCACAGCGTAGCAACCAAGATCATGGAAGTATGCCCAGCTAAGAATCTGACCTCCAGCTTTGTAGCCTTTAGATCTGTAAACTTTCTTGTGCGTTGCTGGCATCTTCTCGGTGCTTTGCTTCTTCAAAACTTCCTAATAAGCTGCCCATTCCTCTTTCCTTCTCTTTCTGTCATCTGCTTCAGCCTTGCTTGCCTCAACTTGTTCTTCCAGATATCTGACCAAAAGATCCTCTGTTTCTTGATCAAATGGTTCAGTGAATGTAGGCAGCTCGTCTTCAGCTGATGTGTACTTTGGGTACTCTTCGTCTGTAATATCTTCCAGAATCACCTCATCAACATCATCAAATGGTTCTGGTTCAGGCTCTTCAAAAATGGGAACTGAGGTGTCATCAGTAACCACGTCATCAGGATTCAACCTGAATAACTCAGCAATTTGTTCTTTGGAGAGGCAGTGAATGATCTCTCCTTCCTCTTTGTCATAGCTGACCGAGTGTTGTATAATGCCCTGAGTGTCCAAGATCATAGTCAACGTCTTATCTAGCTGACGTCTCAAGGGCACGCTTCTACTTCCTCGGTCGCTGTGGGTTCATCTGTCTGTGCAGGAGGAGGAGCCTGTTTCTTCTTGTCGTTGGCTTTCTTGGACCGGATCTCTAACGAGGGAGGTGCTTGATCATCATTGTCATCGTCATCATCATCAGTACCAGATGATTCAGAAGACCCACTCCCAGATCCGTCCTTGTCATCATCAGCATCATCATCAGATTCTTCATCCTTCTCAGAATCTTCATAATCAACCTGTTCCTCCTCAGACTCTTCTTCTTCTTCCTCATCCATCTCCTTGACTGATTCATCGGAACGGTTTTCAGCACCTTCTATCCTAGGAGTGCCCTCCTTGGAACCCTCGACAAGTTCAGCAAGGCGAGCATTTTCAGCTTCCAACAGGAGAATCCTTTCGCTAAAACCAGAGGCTGTCAGAGCCAACTGGTTATGTTCATCTATGTACTTGAGTAGTTGCTCCTCTTGCTGAGCAGAACGAGCTCTAAGATCAGCTGCCTGCAGCAACAGGGCATCCTGATCGTTTATCCTTTGGGTGAGCTGAGCAATCTTAGACTTTTGCTCCATGTTCTTCTCCATCAACCTGAGAACCATACTGTTCAGTGTGCTAAGCTGATCCACAACTGAAACAGTAGGTATGTACATATCAGCTCTTGATGTAGACGGGCCAGAAGAAGCAGCAACATATACTGGCTCATGAGTGACAGGAGTGGTCAGAGGGGCAATAGTGGTCTGTGTAAGAACAGCCCTTGACCGCGTCAGTGAAGAAACTGACACAGCTGCTACTGAAGTAACAGTAGTTGTAGCAGCTGAAGTCAGTTCTGACCTCCTTTGGAATGAAAACCTTGATCTCTTTCCTCTTCCAACCCTAGAGGATGTAGGCTGAGAGGCAGCAACAGTCACAGCCACCGAAGCAGGAATAGAAGACCGAGGTGGAGGAGAGATATCAAACTCTGGTATAAACAGTGGATCAGTAATATCCTCCATCTCCTCTTCAGTTCTCTTCCTCTTCCTGACAACCATCTTGCCACTTTCCATCACCTTCTCAAAGCCTTCCTCCATAACATCATCAGAGTCGGTGCTCTCTTCATCACCATCTCCAACAACCCCCTCATCACCAGAGTCCTCTGACTCAGCACTACCTTCAGAAATATGAGGAACAGAAGCATCAACAGAAGTAGTAACAGTAGTGGTAGTAGTGGCCAGGAAGTCTAAATCCATCAATGAATCAATATCTATGTCATCTTCCTGAGTTGTAGACAAAACAGCATCACCACCAGTAACAGCTCCACTCACATCAACCATGCTCATAGTAGCAGCAGTGGTTATGTCACCAGAACTCACACCCATCTCAACAGAAATCATAGCAGCAGTGCTCACAATCACTGTGCTCTCACCACCTCCAGCACCACTAGGACCTGCCTCATCACCATCATCACCTCCGTCACTATCATCTCCACCAGCTGGTACAACTATGTCTTCCACATCTGAATCGGAGTCATCATGCCTCCATCTGCGACCAGCAGGAGCTCGGTAATCAGGTCGAGAGAGATGACCGAATAATGATCTGGTGGTTGGCTTCCTCTCCTTCCCTCTGTATGACAAGACTCTGTTAAGAGTGGTGTCATTCATGTGCTCTAAACGTATAACATCAGCATTGATCTTGGGAAGATCTGGAACTTGAGCGTCAATGATCTGCTGCAGAAACCGAGGGTACATGAGAAACTTCTTGTCTCCCTTTAAGACCACGTTCTCCTTCATATGAATAAAGATCATCTCTGAGAAGTTGAACGGCTTGTTAAGCACAAGAGCAGCAAAAGCACACTGGATAGTTTCACGCATGTCATCGAATCCTCCTCGCCTTGATCCGAGACAGTGAACTAAGACATGAGCTAGATACTTGAATTGTGGAGACATGAATGCTTTGTTGAGAATGCCCGCTCCAATGTCACCCTCATACTTGCACCTAAGAAAGCATCCACGAACTAAAAAGCGATCAAGTAGTGATGGCTGATCTGGAGAATCTTGAAACCCACATATTCTCCTGATGTGTTCAGCAGAAACAACAATGTCATGCCCTTGAATTTTTCCCTTGATAACTGTAGGCTCGGCCTCATAGTCTATGTCAGCAGATGACCAGAAATCCTGCTGATGCAAATGGTAAGGCACATGAACAGTCGATATAGCAGTGAAGATCCTCGAACGCCTCAGAAAAGTAATAATCTCTGAGTAGTGCTTGGCATTCGGTGTGGTCAAATCCAGATGAGCACATATGTTGTGCTTAGGGACTGATTTGTAACCTGCCATACTGAACAACAAAAGAAATAGACATGTTAGTACAAGTCAGATATAACAACAAGATGAAATCAGATGAACTTCTGAAATTTAGATCTCAACAATCTGATATGCCGAATGACAGATAATTCTGGAGAATGAGCACATTCGCCGAATGTCATTCGTCGAATGAGTTGCAAATAGCATTCATTCGCCGAATGAGACATTCGAATGAGAGTCATTCGTCGAATGAGTGTCATTCGCCGAATGAGTGTCATCGAATGAGACATTCGTCGAATGTGAGTCATTCGCCGAATGAGCTTCAACGAAGGAGAGTCATTCGTCGAATGAGTGTCATTCGCCGAATGAGACATTCGCCGAATGACGTCATTCGGCTGAAATTTGAATTTTAAACCCTTGTTCATCCAAAAATCAAATCAGTCAATAAAATTTGCATACACACATTCAGAATCGACCGACTAACAAGTTTAAAACATGACTTTTTGGGTTGTAAGTTCATTTCGACAGTTTATTTCTCAGGCGATTTCTAAAACCCTAGAAATCAAAAATCTGTTCAGTTCTTGATGATTTCACGGTTGAAAATGCTTGATAATCGATCTCCAAGTACCTGAGATGAAATAGAACTTGGTTGTCAGAAACAGGGTTAACAAGGATCACAGAAAATCGAAAGAACTGAAAATGTGTGTGAATCGCCGAATGAGGTGCACTCTGATGTAGCGAAAGAGAAAATGGTCGAATGACCTTCATTCGGCCGAAGGACTATTATATAGTCAAGCTCATTCACCGAATGAGCTAGGCGAAAGGTCGGCTGATACTCAGACACATTCGCCGAATGAGTTTTGTGAATAAGGTCATTCGACAACACTTATTCGCCGAATGAGAATGTCGAATGAGACATTCGACACCCTTCATTCGCCGAATGATGAACACTTTGTATGATTGATTCGGTCGAATGACTCATAAGCAGAATGAGTTCATTCGGCCGAATGTATGAACTTTACCTCTCATTCGGACGAATGAGAGATGAAAACCTCCAAAACTCAACTTTTTCAACATTTGACATTTTGAGCAACAAACTTTTAACAAATTATGAAGATATGTCTGGTTGGTTCTGGATTCAGATATGACAGACATCCGAATCTACAAATGATCATCTAAAACAAGATTGAGAATAGAAAATCTTTTTGTATTTTTCTGAAACAACCACTACAACTGTACAAACAATAATTAAAAACAAATAAACAAATGTTTTTGTGAGAAGTCCATTAATAAAATAACACACATCTCTAATCACATCATATTGTCTTCAATGAACGCTTCACTTCCAACACAATTTCATTATGATACGATTACTGATATATTTGTCCATACGTAAACCGAACAATACATAACTACTAAACAAACTATATGATCACTCATATTTTCTGATTGAGTTCCCCAATTCATTTCACCAATAAAGATGAAAATCAGTTCAAAACTCATTTCAGCATATCTTAAAACCAGTCATCATGAATTCAATAAGATTCAAACATTTATTATCTTTTTGTATTTTTCTTGTTCTATCCAAATGGATGGCTTCAGCTAGGTCCGTCCCAGCAATATGGCACATGTATGGAATCGAACTTTATTTGTTTAAGTATTTCTCAAGCTTAATACCAGCTTGCATTAGGTTTTCTTCAAGCTTAATACCAGCTTGTTTTTATTTTATTTATTTTTTTTTAATCAAGCTTAATACCAGCTTGTTTTTGATTTTCCTCAAGCTTAATACCAGCTTGTTTTTATTTTTCTTTGAATGAAACCTCATTTGATTCCATGATGACAGGTGTATGCTTGATTTGAGTCAAAAATCGTTTCTCACTCAAATGATTTAATAAAATGGATCCCACAGATCAAACTTTCTAAGTTATCACAAGTTGTTTATTCATTTTGTATAGTCAGCCTATTAGTACATCCCATCACAATTCTCTTGTGATTTTAGTTCATACATTCACTTCTGCTTCTATGACATGATAAGATTAATGCACTACTTTATTAAACAAGACCATCTCAATTTTTAATTTTTCTATTGTTTTTGGTTTTTCAAATTTTCTATTGTTTTTGGTTTTTCAAATTTTCTATTGTTTTTGGTTTTTCAAATTTCATAATATCTCCCCCTAAAAACCTAAAAATAGAAAATCTTTTTGAGTTTTTGATGATGAAAATAAACTATACAGGAAAAAGTAAAAGACTGAATTAAAATAAACAAAGCAAAGACTATCTAATGAAAAGTGATGATCATTTGTTTGACTCAGATGAGGATTGAACTTCATCCTTTTGGAAAACACCATTAGCCGATAACAGATATAAAAATCTGGGTTTGTCAAATGCTTTTGTAAAAAGATCAGCTTTTTGGTGATCGGTGTGAATTTTCACTACATCGATTAATTTCTTTTCAAAACAATCACGTATGAAGTGATATTTTATGTCGATGTGTTTAGTTTTGGAGTGCTGAACTGGATTTTTAGTGACAGCAATGGCAGCAGTATTATCAACATAAATAGGAGTGTTAGAAAAATGTAACCCATAGTCCCTGAGTTGCTGTTGAATCCAGATGATTTGTGAACAACAACTAGCAGCAGCAATATATTCAGCTTCACAGGTTGAAGTAGACACTGACGTCTGCTTCTTGCACTGCCAGGTGACCAATCGGTTTCCAAAGAACTGACATCCTGCAGATGTTGACTTGAAATCTCTTTTGCATCCGCCATAATCTGAATCACTATATGCAGTAAGCTCAAAGTTATCATCATTAGGGTACCATAAGCCAAGTTCCGGTGTACCCTTCAGATAACGCATAATCCTTTTGACAGCAATGAGGTGAGATACTTTTGGCTTTGATTGATAGCGTGCACCCAAGCAAGTAGCGAACATGATATCTGGCCGAGAAGCAGTAAGATACATGAGAGATCCGATCATTCCTCGGTACAAAGTGGCATCAATTAACTCCCCCTTTTCATCTGGAGTAATCCCGTGATTAATCGCCAGTGGGGTACCAGCAGGCTTTGCGTCAGACATACTGAACCGGCTCAGAATGTCACCAATGTATTTGGTTTGATGAATAAAAATCCCTGCCTCAGACTGATCCACCTGCAAACCCAAGAAAAATTTCATTTCTCCCATCGAACTCATTTCAAATTTTTCTTTCATAACCTTCTCGAATTCCTTGCACAGACTATCATTTGTGGAACCAAAGATTATGTCGTCCACATACACTTGCACCAAGAGTAAATCACTGTCCTTCTCACGGATGAATAATGTGCAGTCAATGACACCTCTTCTGAACCCGTTGTTCAGAAGGTGAGTAGAAAGTGTCTCGTACCATGCTCGCGGAGCTTGATGCAATCCATACAAGGCTTTGTCTAGCTTGTAGACTTGGTCATGATGCAATGGATCCTCAAAGCCGGGAGGTTGACTGACATACACTGTTTCACTGATGACACCGTGAAGGAACGCACTCTTGACATCCATTTGATAAACTTTAAACCTTTTAAAGGATGCATAAGCCAAGAAGATACGAATGGCTTCGAGTCGAGCAACTGGAGCAAACACCTCATTGTAATCCAATCCTTCTATCTGTCTGAATCCTTGAACCACCAGACGTGCCTTGTTTCGCACTATGATCCCGTGATCATCTTTCTTGCAACGAAGAACCCATCGAGTGCCAATGACTTTTGCACCTTTAGGTCTGTCAACCAATTGCCAGACACCTAACCTTTTGAATTGCAAAAGTTCTTCTTGCATTGCATCAACCCATGATTCTTCCTTAAGTGCTTCAGTGACAGTACGTGGTTCAACTTGAGAAATAAAGCAGGAATGAGCACAAAAGCTTACATCTGCAAAATCAAGAATGTCAGCAAGACCGCCTGAAGAAATCTGATTTCTAGTCTTCACTCCATCCAAAGGACTTCCAATTATGTTCTCTTGAGGATGAATGCGATTAATTCTGCCAACAGGATGAGCTGGAACCTCAACCTGAGGATCTAAGTTATTCAGATTCAAGTCCTCAAGACCTGGTACAAGATTATCAACAACTGGTTCAGGAACAGCTGGATGATTGTCATCTGTGTCTGAGCTGTCATCATTTATCTGTGTAGTAGGAACAGATGCAGATGAAGGTTGAAAGGTTTCATCAGGTGCATTCTGTACATCATACAACATCTGAACAGCGACATCTTCATCTGAATACATGGGGGGCATATTGAATGAATCAAAGAGACTGGAATAATCAAACATCCAATCTGGCCCTTTTCCAGGTGGGGGCATTGTATATTTCTGAACGTCTACATGGTACCACTCCTCCACATTATGAGTTGCAATGTTGTAAACTCGTTTATTTGGAGTGCTATACCCAAGAAAGTACCCTTCTTCCACCTTTTCATTGAACTTGTCCTGCTCATGTTTCTTAAGCATAGTGCATGGAGCACCAAACGGTTCTAGATACTTAAGATTTGGCTTTCTGTTATGGAGCAGTTCAAAGCAAGTCTTCCCATGTCTCTTCACAATAAGTACCCGGTTCAATGTATAACAAGCATTAGCTACAGCTTCGTTCCAGAATTGAACCGGTAGAGAAGAATCAGCAAGCATGGTTCTAGCAGCCTCAATCAATGTCCTATTTTTGCGTTCAGCAACACCATTCATTTGAGGAACATATGGAGCACTAAATTGTTGCACAATGCCTCTTGCATTACAAAAATTCTCCATGTTGTGATTTTTGAACTCCGTTCCATTATCAGTTCGAAACTGACGAATCTTGAGCTTATAAAGTGATTCAAGTTTGGTAACCAAAACTTGAATGCAATCAAACGTCTCAGATTTCTCCTTCAAAAAGAAAACCCAAGAGTATCTGGAATACTCATCGGTGATGACAAGACAGTATTGATCTCCAGCTATACTCTTCCGATTCACAGGACCAAATAAGTCCATGTGGAGAAGCTCAAGAGGAACATTGATTGAATGAAACTTTTTCAGCTTATGAGACTGCTTGGCTTGCTTCCCTTTCTTCCAGGATACACATATATCAGACAACTTAAAATTCTTCAAGCTAACTCCATCAACCAGACTATTATGAACCAAATGATTCATTTTGCGTAAACTCAAATGACCCATCCTCTTATGCCAAAGGATTGAATCTTTTTCAGTTGCCTTTGTCATAAAACATGAAGCTGTAGAGGATGTAGTTGAAGCTGTGGCCATATTGAGAACGTACAAATCTTGCTTTCTTGGAGCAGACATCAAAATCCAATCTTCAGGGATCTTAACACCTTGCTTCAGAATGTAACATTTTGACTCATCAAATAAGACCTTGTACTCTTTGTCACAAATCTGAGAGACTGACAGGAGGTTGTTTTCCAGCTGTTTAACATATCTGACATTATCAAATGAAACTTGTCCATTTGTCGGAATTCCCTCTCGTGTAATAAAACCGCCTTTGTCACCGGCAAAGGCAACATATCCACCCCGAACTGCATTCACATTGGTGAGCAGAGAAATATCACCAGTCATGTGTCTAGAAGCCCCACTATCAACGATCCAATTGCTGTTAACTCCAGCTTTTGGGGCAACCTGCACAATAAAGAGACAATTAGTTTACCTTGGGAACCCAAGCCTTTACAGTCTTGGGTTGACCCATATAGTCTCGGATCCAAACATCAATCCATTTTCCTTTAGGAAGAGAGTTATCTGAAATTGGTGGAACAGAATCCTCAGATGATTTAACTTTCCAAATTGCATTTTTATCAAAAGAGGTTTTCAGATAAATAGATGATGATTTTGCTTTGTTAACTTTAATCACATTTGGAACATTCAAAGTTTCCAGTTTTCCTTTTCCCTTGTCTGAAGTCTTAAACTGAATTGGTGGTTTAGACTTTAGTTGAACATGCTTAGGTACAGATTTTACCGGTTTTGATAAAGCAGATTTTAAGTTTTTGAAAGAAACAATCTTAGGCCTGATCAACTGAGGGCAAAATCTCACAATGTGCCCTGACTCACCACATTCAAAACAAACTTTATCACCTTTCTTATGAAAATGTTTTAGATCAGAAAAAGATTTTTTAGTTGATTTAAAGACATTTGCTTTCTGACAATCTCGTTCAAAACCCAAACCCTTTTTCCCTTTGTTACCAAACAGAGCTGAATTGGTAGCACAATTAGCTTCAGACTCTTGTGAAGCTTTAACAAAGCATAATTCTTTGTAAATCTTTGATTTGCAGATCGGGTCACCTTTCATGACAATAGGAGTTTGATTCTGAGGAGTACTGTGTTTAGATGAATAATCTGATTCATCCTCAGAATCAGAGACCCAATTTTCAACAACTCCATCCACCAGTGATCCCTTAGTCTGTGATGAACTCTGATTTGTACTCAGACTAACTGGATCTATTACTAACGGAGTAGTAACTTGAAAATCCTTTACATCTTTGTCATTTGGAGTATTGACAAAGGCATTGAGGATTGGTGGAGGACAATTTTGATAATTAACCAGTTCCTTCCCCTGATCAGTACCCCTACTGATCATGTGCTCAATAATATAAGATGAGCTTTCATAGCTCTTGAGCTTCTGACCCAAGGTCTCATAGTCACACTCGACTATGGCTAACTTTTTCTTAATCTCATTAATGGTATTGAGATAAGAAGTGATAGCATCTTGCTTATTCAGCACTGCAATCTCGGCTTCATGCAATTGTCTGTTTAAAAGATCAATTTTAGCTTGAAAATCTCTTTCATTAGATTTTAAAATTTTGTTAGCTTCAATGCATAAGTCGAGATCGTTCATCAAAGCACTGTTATGTGTTTGATAAGCAAGGACCTTACTTCTAAGATCAACACAATTAAAACACTCTGAATGTGAAGAAGAACAATCAGTATATACCTGCTCTGACTCTGATGAAGCAGAAGAGTTTACCATCAAAGCAAATTGAGTAGAGGAGTCATCAGCTTCAGCATCAGAATCTTGAGTGTCTGAATCTGTCATGCTATCTGATTCTGAATTTGAGACTTTATCATCATTCACCATTGAGTCTTCCCGAATGCTTTCCTCACTTTGATCTTCAGATTGTTGAATCTCAGCAATACAAGCTTTATCTTGTTCTTCTTTATCAGCATTGAATCTGAAATCCCAATTCACCCCTTCATCCTGTTGAACCATTAAAGCTTTACTTGCAGAGGATGAAGATCCAGCTTGAGAAGGAGAATCAATGGGAACTAATCTCCTTTCTGGATTGGCAGTGGAGGATTTCTGATGCTGGAATGGATTCTTGTTGCCTGCTTTCTTCGGCTGTTTGCACTGCCTGGCAAAATGACCCTTCTCTCCACAATTGTAGCATGTCACCGATGCCATATCAAATCCAAACTTAGACTCCTTGTTTAAATTGATATCCTTCCCAGTCCTCTTGACAAACTCCTTAGCTCTCCTAACCGCACTTGCCAACGCCCACATAATGTCAATTCATTCCATGTCATCAGGATCTATCTGAGAATAGTCATCATTGGTCAAATAAGGATTACCGATCTGACCAGCAACTAATCCATCATATGAGCTAACCAATGTAGACAAAAGACCCATATGCTCTTTTGCAATCTCCACGGTGACCTTGTCAAAGTTGTCTGTCTTCAGGCTGGTAGTAGGCTGATGATGTTCTGTTTGTGAACTGGTTGAGGATGATTGACTGAAATGAATCTGAGCAGTAGATGGAGCCTCAGATGTCTTAGAAACAAAAGCAGTCTTTAGAGGAGCATGAGTATTGGATTTATCTACTGTGGGAGTGGAATAGTATAAGGAGGGGTCCTGAACTTGAACAACTCTCTTGGCTTTCCATTTGTTTTCTATCTCCTGCTCTTTCAGCTTCTGGATAAAATCATTGATATCCATGTGTGCCAACATCTGGTTCTGCTTGAGTACCATCAAGAATGACTCCCACTTTGGAGGTAAAGCATCTGCCAAACACTGAATCTTCTCCTGAGTTGTAGTTTTGACCTCATGGTTGAACAACTCACTCAACAAATGATAAAACCTAGCAATCAGTTCATCAAGTGACTCATTACCCACATACATAAAGCTATTGAATTCTTTTCTCAAAGCTTTAGACTTAATGCTCTTCAACGCATCATTCCCCTCATATCTTTGTTGTAAGGCATCCCAGAGGTATTTGGAAGATGTAAATTGTCTAAACTGATGGAAGATGTCTGTAGCAATGGACTGTGACAAAATGGCATATGCTTTCTTCTCATAGTCATACAACTTCCTTTGAGGCTCGGTCATTCTTGTAACAAGCATAGGAGTTCCATCCTCGTTCAAAGGCCTCAAATAACCTCCTTCTATCATCATCCACAGATTTGTATCCACCCCATTGATATGGATCTCAAATCTATACTTCCAATGAGGGTAATCATCTAAAGTCAACAACTTAGGAGCTTTATTTGAGTTCCCTGTCTCATTCTCTGTCAATAAGAGAGTCTGAATGCGATGGTTTTGGTTAGCCATGAGTGCTAGATCCTCCATTTGATCAGAAGTAATAAAATTCAACACTTAGAAAAAATTCAGGAAAAATGGGCGAATGAAGGTGATTAGGGCGAATGTGGGGGACCGAATGTACTAAAACTGGCGAATGAGGGCTGAGTATGACACCAGGCGAATGAGAAGATCGAATGAACCTATTCGGCGAATGAGTGATCGAATAAGGTCTTTCGCCGAATGAGAGTGGAGTATGAGGCTATTCGCCGAATGACTTGAACGAAGGAGCTATTCGGCGAATGAAGGCTATTCGCCGAATGAAGGCTGATTCGGCCAAACTTATTCGGCCGCAATTGCCATTCGGGCGATCTGGGGTTTTCAACAACAAAAATCGTGATAACTTGCGATTTTGACCAAATCTATGCACCAAATTTGGTACAGAAGTTCAAGACATGATAACAAAACAATTGAGAAAAGGTTTTGACAAACACACCACAAAAACCCACGAATTTTCAATGAAATAGTAGCTTGAAGAGCAAGAAACTTAGGGTTTTTGGAGGTTACGAAAATCAGGGTTTTGGGAAACTTAGATTTGATGATTTAGAGTAGAAATCGAGTAGAATCTAGAGCCACAGCTCTGATACCACTTTGTTGGATCGATCGGGAGCTCGGAAACAATCCGAATCCAATGTAAAACTACTCGACAGCCTCTGGAATAGTGCGGAATCCTATTCCAGGCTTTTCCAATCGAAATCAACAGGAACCGTGGTGATCCGAGGTTGTAGGAACAACGTGGAAGCAACGATCGAACACCACGGGTTGAGAATCGAACTTGGATGATCACTAGCCGCTCAAATCTCCTAGGGTTTTGACACTTGAGTCTCAGGGAAGAAGGAGGGCTCTAGAAAGTTGGTGTTGAAATGATTTGAACTTGTATATATAGGCTGTAGTCATTCGGCCGAATGAGTGGCCGAAGCAGCTCATTCGGCGAATGACCAAGCTCGAATGAGCTGTCAATCGAATGAGTCATTTGGCGAATGACTCATTCTATCACTAGCCATTCGCTGGTTTCATCATTCGGCGAATGACTTCATTCTAGAGTCATTCGCCCGAATGTGAGATCTTCATACTCAACTCTAAATTTAATCAAATCAACTAAACATATAATCAGTAATAAACATTAAGAGATATATATAAAGACAACTTCCATTAATAATTTGAACATTACATGATAAGAGTTACAAAAACTGAACTAGGGACATTACATGTATCAACAACACTAAACTCGATTAATTAACGAGTCAATAAATTTAATATATGTTATTAAGTTAAAGCACTTAAAATTTAGTAAAGAGGATTTTATTTTAGGGATAATATCATATATCCCCTTATTAAACATCAAAATTACATATATCCCCAGTGTTAAACTAAAATTACAAATATCCCCATGTTCCAAAATTACTCCTTAGTAAGGAGAAATATGTAAGTTGTTTTTTGTTAGTTCATTAAGGGTAAAATAGGAAATACATGATTTGTTTTTTAATGAAATGGATAAATATGTAATATATTTGGTTTAGAAAGTGGAAATATGTAATTTAGTTTTATAATTGGGTAAATATGTAATAAATGATTTTAGTAAGGGGATATATGTAATTGACCCTTTATTTTAAATGCATGCTCTTGCATTTGACAATTTTAATATGTACTGCTTGGCAGTACACTATCCGAAACGAACGTTGGTGACGACCCGGTCAATGAATTTAGTTAAAATGCTTAGATTAGCATGAAATAATAAATCGTAAATGAATAACTTGTGTAAAGATGAAAAATCGTAATTTTTGGAGTTAACCGTTAAATTTTCAGACAACCGACTTTATCTGCGTTTTAGCCGGACAAAATCGAATTAATTATCCAAATAATATTTAAGGTCATTTTTTGACTAAAATTTAATCGTTTTAGTAATATTAAATATTCTATTAATTTTAGATTAAAAATTTAATTTTTATTAAATATCTGGTACAAAATTTACACACCGTATGATTCAAGATATGTCATTTTTTATCTGGTTATGATAAGGGTTGGACATGTGGTAGACACATGTCATTTTGCATGTGTAAGATGAGATTTATAAAATCTTCCAAAACTCCTTAAAAGCCCCACCACACATCATCACATCCATCACTACACTCCATCACATCCCAACTTTTTCACTCTCTCAATCTCCCAACCGTCTCCTTCCTCTCTCTCTCTCTCTCTCTCTCTCTCTCTCTCTCTCTCTCACCCTCACTTCATTTTCAAATTCTTCAAGCTTAACCTTCACTAACTTTATCATTTTCTAATAGATTTTGGATCTTTTGAAAAGGAATGATAAAGAAACACACACATTGCTTCTTATATTAAGGTAAATCTTCTCACATTATATGGGTTTTTTTATACAAAGTTGTTCACCTAAGATCTTGATTTCTAAAACAAATGGGTTTTGTATAAACAAGATAATGTGTGTGTATGTTTGTGTGTGTGTGTTTCGTAACACACATACATGTGTGTGTTTGTTGTTGTATGTTACATACATATATATATATATACATATGTAATATGTGTTAGATTATTATTTTGATAACATGCATATGTGTATATGTATATAGATATGAATGACATGAGTTTTACTTGCGTGCTTGTATGTGTGTGTGTGTATGAATGTGTGATCTTGGTTGTATGTACATACATAAGTGATAAATATAAATATCTTGATATGCATGTATGATGATTTATATATGATTCATGAGAAAGCTATTTTTAATTTATGTAAACATGTATATATAAATGATGGTTAAAAATTTGAAAGTTAGTCTTGGTGACTTGATGCATGTATGCATATGCATGCATGTGTATCAATACACATATATGTTTATATGTGTGCAAGTAAGATATTTTAATTTATGGTTTATTACCAATATGAGTTTGAAAGTATTTTTAAAACATAAAACATAAACTAAAATGTTATAAATTGAAGGATAAGTGATGAACATATTAATTGTTCATCATGCATCAAAACTTGTACATTTCATATGCAAAATTATTGATTTACAAGGGTTTTGTATAATCTGAAAATAATGACTAAAATATGGTAAATTTTACTTATAAAAATGATATTTTTATTATAAAATTATTGATGATTGGTTAAATAATTTGTCATAATCAATACCAGCTTAAAAATGGGTGTTTTTGAAAAGTTTATAAACTTTGAAATAAAATTTTCTATAAATTAATTTCTGGACAGAATTATACCAGTAACTTATGTGATTTTATAAAATACTTGAAGTATAAAATCAAGTGGATTAAAGAGTATATTTATATGACGGTTATTGGTGACCGAAAATTCGCGTTTTGGACGATTTTTAAGATTTAAAAGCTTACTTTGTATATCTGATTTGGATCAGAATTTTTAGACTTATTTTATAATAAAATTTCATGATTTATAATATAAAAATATTTAATAGAAGTATAAATGGTTATATTTGAAAACTATGTTCGAGAAAGAGCGTAAAACGTCGAATTAAGGCAAAAATACGACATAATTGTATGCCTGATTTTTAATCAGCAAATTTTGTATAAAAATAAGTAATATATACTCATTATAAAGTATTGAAAGTAACTTGGGTCAAATTTTATGCTTGATGTGTGATTTGGTGTGCGTTGCATTGTCGGTTTTAAGATAAAAGATGGAAAATTTGTCATTTTTGTTATATTGTTATAAATAGTTAAGTTAATAGTTAAAATGTATTTTTAACAAGTATAACTTAGTTATTTGAAAATAATATGTATTTAAAAACGTTAACTACTAATTTACGATAAACAACTAAATTCTAGTCCCCAACAGGTCGTTCGGATAAACATTATTTTAAAATAATTATAAGTCTAGTATGTTGGGTGAACAACTTATAAGATAAACTTGCGTACAGACTGTTAATATGTCCTTGGGTTTTAGAACGCGAGTAGGATTACTCTCAACAGATATTTCACATTTTGGTTATTACTAGTTATTTGCTTCACGCAGTAATTCATCAGCTACCATTCTGTGAATTCTCGCAGCCCCATTTTCTCTTACTTGTTTTATTACTTGGGGTGAAAAACATTGCTTGTTACATTTTGTATGCACTTTAAACTTTTTATTTATGAATACGATTACATGGCCAATAAAGATACTAAAACTCCCTGTATCTATAACAACCATTTAACTTATTTTATATAAGTCGTGGTTCATGTGGATAGTGCTATTGGGTTGACAAAGCCATTCATGGTTTAGTCGCGCCATACCAAGAAACTGTTACATACTCTGTGTCAGCGAATGCATAGAACTACAAATTACAAGTTATTCCGGATGGGGCACGTTACAATCATAGGCTTGGTTTTTGAAAGTTGTAATCAGATGTCATATTGTGCATATTTAAAACTATTTTTATTCGAGCCATCAAACCTGTGAGTTCACCAATTACTTTTGTAATTGACTATTTTAAGCATTTTTTAGGTACACCTAAGTGAAGTAAGCACAATATTTCTATTTAAGCTTTAGCATGGATAATTATGTGTAATGAACTTCATGCATTTTGGAGACTTAGTTAATTATATGAATAATTGTACTCAAGACATGAAAGTCTATCAATTGTGTAAGACAATTATGAATATGTAATGTTATGTTTAGTTTTATTGTCACACCCAGGGCCAACGGGCCAGATCGGGGACCCGCCGGGCGGAATAGTCCCGAGCCGTGATTGTAATCAGAGTGATCAGATTGTTACATTACACATGATGATATGAGAAATACTAACTACATTGAATGAATGAAATTAAATTACAATTGATTCATAATTTAATTCTATTACAGCTTGACTTGGACATTTGGAATGAGGACCAGATGTCCCACATGGGTTACTTGCACACACGCAAGTCTTGAATCTTGTATCCGGACAAACCGGAGTGATTCCATGTAGGAGTTGTAGGTTCCTCTAAGGGATCCTATCTTTCTCTCTCTAAAGTCATCATGCGTTCACCTGTTCTTCACCTGAGAACATGTAAAATCTGTCAACACTAGGTTGGTGGGTCGCATTTGTCTTGAAAATAATAGGTCTTGTAAAAGGTTTGGTGAAAATCTTTCCATTCACGTTGATTTGAAATATGATGTGTGAATGGTGTTGAAAACACGAATGAACTACCCAAGTGCGTCAGTCTGACCATCATTATTGGCACCATCCCAAGCCACCGAAGGTAGCTTATGTATAGGGCATATGTAGGGTCAAGCTTACCGCCTGCCCAGCCGCCAGTTCACCACTCCTTCGATGGTCTACGAGGGTGTCCTTAACGGAAATTGGACCTTGTCACTTGTGTATCTCCACTTTACTCGACACGACAAATGATTGTAAATGAAGTGATGAGAAAGAAGCGTATGCTCTGTCTCCTGATATAGGAGACATGTTTTGTTTGTTATGAAAATCACACAAGTGACGCTTCTTTTTTGTAGTAAAACATTGTTTACTGTGTCCTCGTTTGAAACTCATTCAAGACCAGGTCTTGAACATTTATTTGGTTTGAAAACTCTTGTTTTTGTTGTGTGGTCTTTCTGCAATATCACCCTTGTGATCATTTACCAACCCTAACTCATATGATTGTGAGATTAGTCCCCCTGGAACTAATCTGAGTTGTTGTATGTGTGCTTGCGTGTAACGTACCAGCCTCAATGCTGGAGGTTTGTTAAACCTATGGTACCATCTATGCTATAGTCGGTTGACCCGCTTCAACTAATGGTAAATGACTCTGATGTGTGTTGTTCGAGAATTCCTCAGCGAATTCCTGATGTGTTGTTGTGTGGACGCATGTCCTAGTGAATTACCCTAGACAGATACCATGTAAAATGTTGTTTGTTTGATAGGGGATTCCCATGAAAATAATGGTATTCGATTGTGCACAACACAATTCCATGATTTGTGTCCATTCACCTCTTGGTTGGGCACAAAGCCTCTAACTGTTGTGGTCAACGAACATCTCCTCGATGATTTTTTTTAACCCTCGAAACTGGTTTGTTTTTGTTGTTTGATGAAAAGTTAAATGGAGCGATGAACGCTCAGTAAAAGTAATTGAAAAGACACTTATACGTATAATATTCGTATAAGTGGTTGAGGGTTGATCCTTTTATTGAAATCATTTGAAAATAACTCTTATTAGTTGATCACTCGAATAAGAGGTTTCATGTTCCCAGCCCCAAATAATTTTGAAGGAAGAAAATTGAAAATAAGGGGTCTGTGAACTCACCTGAGGTCTTGGGTCATCGATGCACTCACTCGGTATGATCTTTTGGTTTGAATCCTGTGTTAAATATTAGTTAGCTAGGTGTTAGGTTATTATGTGCTCTGTTTCTTGATGTGATTTTGGAAAATGTGTTTCATTGGTTTTAGTTTGATTAGATTTAAAATCGAGACTATGGTTCAGTCCTATCGATACAAACGGTGTAAGATAGAACTTTCAACAAGTAGTCGTTTTTGGGCTGTTCTTGGTGCGAACGAGTGGTTCGTGCGAATGGCCCTCATTCACACGAACAGAGTGATGCGAATGCGTACTCTCCTTCATGTTATCCGCTCGTGCAAATGGATCCTCATTCCTATGATTGTTCCACACGAACGAACCCATGTCGTTCGTGTGATAGCTCGTTCCTCTGTCAGCTCGTTCGTGTGACTCCTCCTCATGAACGAGGCTTCTCGTTCGCACGAATGATCCCTTCGTACGGCTCATTCTCCTGCAAGTTCACCAAGAATGCCATTTTTGAAATCGGTGGTTGTTTTTCGTGTTTTTATGGTCGAAATTGATGGTAAAACATTTTGGAGTGTTTTGGTGCTAAAGATCAGAGCTAATACTTACTGTGGAGCTCGTATTTGACCGAAATGAGATGAAAAGGGTTGAAATCTTGAAATGGAAGTGTTGGGGTTGAAATACACACGATTTGGATGGTGGAATGGTCCGATTTTGTGTGGAAATGGCCAAAAATTGAGAGGGGCAAAAGGGGGGTTCGGTTGAGAGAGTTGCGTGAAAAATGGGTTTGAAAAATGTAAGTGTTGCTTTTATAGTTGTGTTGTCGCACGAATCAGCCGTTCGAACAATGGCTCCCATTCGTGCGAACGAACTGCGGCTATAAAGCTTCACGAATTTGACCGATTCGTACGAATGAGAGTCCATTCGTACGAACGGTAGGGTGTTTTAAAATTTTGATTATTTATTAATTGTTTTGGTGAGATTTTATTTCAAAATTGTTATTATTTTACGTCAACGTTAAAGTCTCACGCTGACATCTGTATGAATCGTCATCCATACAAACGTCACGTTGTATCTAACTGTTGCTGACATTGTTCGATACTGTAAGGATTTCATTTAGGGTATCCAAATCTAACAACATATCTACATGGATCGTCACCCATGCCGACATCTCGTTGGATCGATACTCCAAATGTTATCCGTTGAGGTTTTGTTCATTGTTTTCCCTCACAAGTTGTTTTCTTTTCTTCTGATTCATGTTCATGTGATTAAGTGTATTTTCCTAACTGTTTTAAGAAAACCCGTGTATTTTTATTTCCGTTTATTATGGTTGTCTTTGCTCTCGTAACACTATGCCTTACAATGTGATTGTGTACACCCTTGGATTTCTGACTCATGGTTTCTCGGATCCGGTTGTCACAGTCTCCCCTTGTTGAAGGAATTTCGTCCCAAAATTTTAAATGTGTTATCGGGCCCTCATTTTCCTTTTGAATGTTCTGGGAGACAACCGGTTAGGATTTTGAGTCTCCATGCTCTCCTTGTTGTACTGAGGCGTACATGGGAAAAATGTTGTCACTGTCTGATATCCACTTGTGTGTACTTCGCTCGAGTCCTAGGAGTTGCCGACTGTAGTGTCGGTTTGTGGTTCGGCAAAGATGTACCGAATGTCCCCTTGAAGCCTTACAATTCACGATGGAGTAATGTGGTCAACTCGGTTTTACACAGACGATTTATACAAAAATGATGCTACGATACCATCTGTGTCTCTGTGTCCTTTGTTGATCGAGTTAATGGCTGTGGTCTGATTGAAGCATATGTATAACCTAGATCGGTTATTCTTGATACTTCCCAGTTGGGTTAGGCTTACGAACTTGGCTTGTATAGATTTTGGGGTTTGCTTAATAAGTTAGTCTAATATGTTTAGACTTTTCATTAAAGCAGTGTTTCCACTTTACGTTTCCAAGAACGTCTACTTCCTCACTGTACTCATTGTTGACAATGCAATGTGTTGAACCATTCTCTTTGCATCATGCAGTTTTCTTGCATTGTTCCAGATGTGGTTACATATGGTTTCCTTCCTTCAAATCCCCAAGTTCACGGTTTGCTCTTGGAGTTGTGTGACACCCGTCAATTTCAGGTAAATTGCGACTCTTGGCAATTTCAGGTAAATTGCGACTCTTACATTCTTTACATTTCACATTCATACTTGATTTCACTTCATTTAATTATGTTTAATTAGATGAGTCAAACACAAACAACTGTGAATCGATAGTTCAAGGAACTATCGAATCGTACATTGCATATTGGTTTTGGAAACCAAGTGTGGCAAACACAAGCACGAACACAAAACAATAATTCGGGGAATTGTTGAATTGTGCAATACATGTTGATTATGGTTAATGAAGCATGCAAACGGTTTGTAGTGACGAACACAAAAGAATAAAGATAATTCGAGGAATTATCAAAACACACACACGAGTCTCACAAACGTTGGTGATCAATCAAACTTTTGTGCTATTATAGGATTATGTGCTAAACATGCATTAGATGTTTAGGATAAACGTTGGGAATCGAGCACGAGCGAAATCGGATCGACGAAATCGAAAAACAAGAAAATGGACATGTCGCGGTACGCCAAGGCCTTTGGCGAAGGGCTTGGCGATACGCGAAGCAAAGCGGGAGTCGGGACTCCCGAATTTCTCAGCGGTACGCGATGGCCATTCTGATCGGCCTCGGCGGTACGCGAAGCCCATGCAGATCAAAAATTTTTTAAAATCAACCCCAAACTCATTTCACTCGGTTCTTCTCTCATTTCTCCGAGTTTCTTCATTTATTCTCGACCAAAACCCATTTGAATCAAGCCTCTAACCCTCTGGAATCACCTTGGAAGCTTTCCTTTGAGTTTGGAAGCCATTGAAGCACAAGGGAGGTGTTGGAGATCATCCAAAAGCTAAGAATGACCATCGGCCCACTGGATCTTCATCATCAGCCACTATTTCCACTGAATCTAGTCTTCTAAGGTAGCTTTACATGTTTATCTACAGTTAGATCATACATGCATGATGTAAAAACGCACATGCAAGTGTGTTTGCACACATGCAACTCCATGTGGTTATTGTACATGAATTTGTTGGTGATTTGATGTGTATTTGATTTAGATCTACTGATTTTAGAGTTTAGAAATGTTGGATTTGAGTTTGGTTGAGTTATTGTTGATTTGATGATGATTTAGGTAAACTTGCCATAAAAGAAAACTTTTATGTTGCATGTCTTAGATTTGTGATGATCTAGACATGTTAGACATGTCTAGATGTTGTCAAATGCATATTGGAGTGTTAGAATCACATTTGGATATTTGAATTTGTCAAAAACATGGTTTTGAAGAAACTTACTAAATAAGGAGACTTTTGTAAATCAAAAGAGGGCTTTTGATGTTTTAAGATATTTTGATGATTTGTGATCATTGAAATATGTATAAAAATGATTTCTAAACATATTGGAAACTTGGATTTGTGAAAACAAGCTTTTAAACGAGAACTTACTGTTTAAGGAAACTTCATTTGGGAAAAGTGACATAAACGGCTATTTATGCGCAAACGATGTGTTTTAAGTATTTAAACGTGTTTTCACAAACATACTAGAGTGATTTGTTTTATGAAATGGGATTTCATAACCACACTTTCCAAAAATAGAAACCTTCTAAATATAGAATGTTTCCCGAAACGGGAATGTTACGATTTTTGAAACATAACTTATGTGAAAAACACCATGATTGGTCATAGGAATGCGTGTTGGTGTCTTATTTGCATTAATACACATAAACACAACAAACGTGTCACCAACGATTCGTCGAGTCAACACAAGTCAACACACACACACTCGGTTGAGCCCACCGACACTTGGAGTTGTATGGGATACAACACACCACAAAACACATACTCATACCTCTATGGTTATAGGTGCATACTAGCAGGACTGCTAGCACTCGCAGGTAACGAACACACGAAAACCGGAAACTGCACTATCAGGTGAGTTCACGGCCCCGGTTTACTTTTCTAACCTTTGGGAGAGAAAACACTGCATTACAACTGTTTTTGAACAACAACTCATTTTATTTACGTATGGACATGCTTTATCACTATATGTATATGTGTGGACCACATCACAACTAAAAGTCATCGCGATACTCCACGGACCGTTAGTAGCGCGTAGCGCCTAGCGTGGTAATCTTGAATAGGACTATTTGGGCCTGACAAGCCCCACCCATCGCGCCTGGGAGGCCAACCCGACTGGAGGTCGGAATGGGTGCAATATTGACCAAAACGCTTACTTTAAACATTGGATGTTTACTGCTTATGAGAAACCTGTTCTCTCACCAACCATTGTGTTGACCCTTTTGCTCGCATGTTTTCTCAGGTAGCTAAGGCACGCGCACAAGGATTAGGATGCTAGGATGGATTCCCATGCATCTACTATAGTGCTTTATGCTTTTGAGAACATTTATTATTTTGATATGTCGTGTATTGTTAAACACCTTTTAACGCTTCCACAAACTGTAACCTTATGTTATTTTGAAAACTCTTTAATGAACGCTTCCACTAATTATGAACACAAATCTGTTTGATAATTTATACTTTACTTCCGTAACTCTGATTTTACAAAATTGTTTTATCCAAGTTATTGGATGTACGTATGCAACCAGACATGTAGGTCTCGCAACTGTGTGACCGGAGACTGCGATCCTGACTGGTCTTGTTCGCGCTCTGGAAGGGACGGGATTTCTCGGGGTGCAACAAGTTGTATGGATGTCCCCTCACCTTGGATTTGTGACTGCCTTGAGGCTTTGGTTTTGTAATTTGTTCGGGTAGAGTAATTATGGGCCGTCCTCGATTGGGTTTTGGAAATTATGCCCATTGACGATTGCCTTCCCATGTCTTATTACCCGGTGATCGGGCACAGATAGGGCAGTTGTGGCATTGCACAATTTAGAAGCATAGTTCTCTCGGAACTATCCTGGATTGTTTCTCTTCCAATCCCATCGAGCTCATGGAGAAATTTCCTCCTTTGATTTGCACACAGGGCTCCTTCATCTAGGGTTGCGTTGGACACCGCATGTAAAGGATGCTTTCTGATGTTTGGTTGTTGAAGTGATACTCATTTGGGAGGTGATGATTATCATTTCTTGGCATTCTTGTTTGTTCTGTTGTCGTCCGCGATCTTAATGTGTTGAACTGAGACAGTCAATGACCGTCTCTTCACATTCATCCTTAGAATTGACTTCTTCACCATCCCGTGTAGTTATCGGTACTGCATGCATAGAGTGTATTTCCCCTGAAATTTCAGGTTTTGGGAAATGCCTCCGTCAGTGGGAACTTCATCTCCCTTGCTTGGAAGGATGTTTTGAGTTGTTCTCACAACATGTAAGCCCTCCCTGTTGAGCTTCAGCTCCATTGCAGTCGTGTTGGTCTGGGAGATGTGAGCAGACTGTAACTACACTGTCATTCTAGAAGTGATGATGCGCAAGAAAATGGCAGTGGATGACTTGTTTTCAATCTGCTAATGGTGTGCAGCTTCCGCCTCCACCATAACATCACAATTTAGGCGTGTAAGGCCTATGCCTTTTTCCTTGACTCACCGTATTGTTATCACTACCTCCTCAAAAGGACGAAAGCCCTTGTGTTTTGGGAGTGAGATAATTACTATCTCTCCTCACTATTGTCAACAGCTTGTAGTGGGCCTCTCCACAAATCCTCTAACCTAGAGCATTGTGGTAGAGAAATGATCATGGATGTAGGCGGTCTGTGTTATACTATGCTTTCAAATCCCAAAATTAATGGCCATGTCCTACACCACGCGGTGGGATTCGGCACTGAACGACCCTTGAGGTTACAGGAAATGTCTATTCAAGATTAGACTGAAGTGGTTAAATGTCTCTCATTTAACCAGTTTGACAGTCCAATTATTGAACATTTCTCTTGTTGCTTCCTTCGTCTGTGTTATCGTGCTCAGCATCCGTCGACTTAGGCTTCGATGGCTCACCCAAACAGGACTCGTAGATTTCAGGGTTAGAAGGCTCAATTGAAGGGATATCGGGCTCGCATGAGTTCTCTTGATTCCTGACATAACTCCTGCTCTCTCAAGAGTACTGGTTTCCTTGTAGTTTCCAGGTGGTCAGGGTCGAGCTCTAGGGTCGCATCGGCTCGACATTACTCAAGATGTCCTGGGAAATGCTTTTACGGATTCTCTGCTCGCTGTCGTCCTCCTTCTCCTTGTGTCCCTCATTAGCTAGTGGTGACTGAGGTTGTCCTTACACTCATCCCTCTAGTCCTAGCCAAAACCCTAAGGTGTGTCTCACTCGTTGGTCCTTTAGGGTTTCGACGTGTTAAATGATTAGGTATGGGTGAACACATGGTAATGCATATATTTAAATTATGCATACTATGTCTATGAAGGATGTAGAAGAAGGAACCTGTGTCGTTGCTGCGTTCACGGTGTCTCGGGCGTGTGGGCGCGGTCAGTGACTTGATGTGGTCATCTGTGGTGATTCACACTCTCTTGGGGCACTTCTTAGCTACATGTCCCGGTTCACCACATGTGTAACAACGCTTGACGTTGCTTGGTGGAAGGTGGGTTGTGGTTACACTGCCTGGACGTTGAGTTGTTGGAGTCCAGCAGTTCTGGCTTTCATGGCCCATCATCCCACATGTTGTGCATTGCTTACACGGTTGGCTCGCGACATGATGGTGTTTGCATCGGGCACACTTAGGAGAGGTTCTTGCGTACCGCTTACGAACTGGGCCCACTGTTGAGTTGCAGTGATGGGCCCGATGACCTGGCTTCCCACAATTTAGGCACAATTGGCACCTTCTGCTGTCAGGGTGGTGATACTGACATTTGGTGCAAAGGGGAAGTGTTCCAGCGTAGGATCTATAAGGTTCGCACCGCTTGGTCAGAGTTTTCAGTTCATCGTCTCTTGGAAAGAGGGTAGCTCGATTCGCCCTTCGATTCCCTTGTAGTGAATTCGGCTTAAGTCTTCGGCACGATGGAGATGCCTACTGGGTATCGACGTCCGCAATTGATTTGATCCACAATGTCGGGGATGGAAGCGATGAGTTGCTCCGCGATGAGAGTACCTAGAGCGGTGGTGTCCATGTTGACATGTGGTTGCTCCTTTGGAGGCATTCTGATTACCCCCAAAGTGGAAACAATTAGTACCTGTGATTAAGCACAAGTAATATATGCAATTGTTCCTATCCTGAATTCTCTACATGAGGTCCCTAGGTTATAGTCTAGCCCAAACAGTTCAAGTAAATGACCTAATTCTCTATAACTGTGGCTCTGATACCAATCTATCACACCCCGGGCCGACGAGCCAGATCGGGGACCCGTCGGGCGGCATAGTCTCGAGGCGTGATTGTAATCAGAGTGATCACACTACAAATAAAATGCCATTTAGTGGCACACGTTTTTAGTGGCATTTAACTTTAATGCCACTAATATAAGGTTTAGTGGCACTTTATGTGTGCCACATTTGCTTGACTAATACTTGTAGTAGCACTTATCATATATGCCTCTAAATTAACATTTTAGTGGCATTTTAATCATGCCACACTTAATCAATGTATCGTTTATGGCATTTTAATTATGTCACTAAATCAATTTGTATTTTCCTAAAATATTTTAAAAAAAATTCCTACTACAATTTTATCATTTTGTTAAAATTCCCTCCAATCCTAAAATTTATTCCCTCCTAATCCAAGTTTTAACCCTAAAATTTCCATCTTAACCGCCTGTATCTCAATCACTCAAATAAAACAGAGCATGCTCCTCCACACCACGATTCCAAGTTTTCTGATCTTCACTCTACACGACAACAGCCCCTCCACGATTGATTTCTCTACGATTGATTTCTCACGAGTTCACACTATTTCTACTCAACAGGCTGATTGATTGCTACAGTAGTTGTCTTCGTGATTTAAAGCCCTAGGTAGTTAAATTCATGCCCCATCGTTCAATTTTATATTACGAATGGTTTGATGATTCTGTATTGTTTTGATGAAGTGAAGTGATTGAGTTATTGGAAAGCATAGGCTGAAATTGGTTTCGTTATTGTTCTCATTTACCTTAATTTTGAAATTGGTTTGCATCTGATTTCATTTTGAATAATAAACTATTCCACTTAAGTTGTGTATTCTTACTTAGTTTGCAAGTGTATCTGATTATGATGTGAATGTGTAATTTTGGTTTTAGGTTTGACAGACTAGTGTTCTGTCCTTGTTTTTTAGTCGTAAAAGGTAGAACTTAAATTTAGAATATGGTATATGCTTTAGAAATATCATGATATGAATTTCAAGGTTAACTGCTACAAGATACTAAAAAAATGTGTGAGATTTTGTGCTTAAATGTTTGAAAGCTGCAACGTTTGTGAGTTTGGCTTCAACTGGTTTTTTGCCCTTATCTCCTTGAAGGTCTCCTACCTGGTAGTTTCACTTGTTGGATAGCTGGGCATTGAGAGGTCATTTAGAGTCATGCCATTATTTGTCAGATGTCAGATGTAGTTTTGTGGGGTAGGTTGCCCTTTCTTTTACTTTTGTTTGAGACAGACTGTAGCCATATTAGACAATGTTTTTGTTTTTTTAATTAAAGGTGAAGTGAACATGTAGAATCTGCCTTTTAGTTTGCTATGGTTTGAATTTTGTTTTGTTAATCTTTTTATGAATTTGGGTTCATGTGATGAATTGAGCATACCCTGAAATTTGATCAACTAGTATTGCTTGGAGTTTTAGTTTGGTTGTGTTTCTATTTGAATATACAGTAGAATTCAAACTGCTGACCTTGTTTAGAAACCGAATAAAATTGATTAACTTTCATTTTTTGTTATATCCAATATTATTTAATCTTGAAGTGTTGCAGGCTAAATTGAACCTAAAACAAACTTTGCACATGTTTGAGGGTGTGAAATTAACATGTAATTTGAGTAGGTGTAGTCAACTACAAAACTACTGACAGAAAATGATTTCTTTCTAGAAATGTGACTTGTTTTGGTTGATATGGTTGACACCTATTTTAAGTTCAATCTTCTCCTATAATAATTCACCTAAATATCTAGGTCTTTTAATATCACAATAGTAGAACTATATTTTGATATGTTTAGAAAGTTACTCTTGTATCTAGCTTACCATCAAGCCAAATAGCAGAATGAAGGAGACTGCTTGTAACATACAGTTCAGACAAATCTGCAGTGTGACCTGCCCATACATGAAAACTTTGATTTCAGACAAAGCCTTCATTATAAATTTATTTTATGTAGATTGCGTTAGGATTTTCTATATAAATTAAAGCTTGCTAGACAATTATAAGTTTATAAATCTTACATTGTTTGTGGTTAAAGGATTTATTAACACTTGGTTTCATGCATTTTCTTGAACATTAGAACTTTAACAATTATTTTACTTTATGGAATTACTTTGGATTGTGCTATATGTTGACTTTAAAAGTATTAAAGATTTAGTTGAATTAATTTTTGACCTTGTGGGAAATTAAGGTACTACTACACAATGAAACAAGAGTAACAAGTAAATAATATCTTACAAACCATCATTATTAATCCTTAATTGATTGCACCTTCTCTGGCATTGAGAGGCACACAACAGCCCCCCAAAGGCCCACTGACCAGATTTGACGAATTACACAGTCACCAATTCACATAGCAGCCATAATTGACCCACCAGCAAACTATGGGTTGACCCACAATAAGGTCAACATAGCAGACACCCTTAACCCAACAATTACACAAAATTTGACACATCAAACATCCTTATTTTTACCCCTTGTAGCAATAATTATAGAGCCAACACCTCCAACAAACTAGATAAAGGTGCCTTAATTGTAGGGGTGTAAACGAGCCGAGCCGATCCTGAGCTCGTTAAGGCTCAAGCTCGGCTCGTTTAGACTAAATAGGGCTCGAGCTCGGCTCGTTAAGGGTTTTATTTATGAGGCTTGAGCTCAGCTCGTTAAAAAATTTTTAGGCTCGAGCTTGGCTCGGCTCCTTTAGATTTTAATTATTTAATTTATTTACTTTAATTACTAAGTTTAAGTGTACCTAGTAAGTTTAAGTGTACCTAGTAAGAACGTAGGTGCCACCCTTGACCCAACAGAAATACATGGCTTAACCATCATAAAGACTACATAAAGCTTATACCACACCCAAGCCAATTCCATCATATCCAAGATGTGCTCTGTACCAGACTCGCTCTTATGCTCTCTACCCAAACTATTCAACCCTAGAAGGCCACCATCAAACATACCTATCTGATGGCCCTTGTATGCAGTCCCATAACCCAATGCACACTATACGAAATGAACAAAATTCATCGCCAATATTTTGCTGATTGGTTCAAGAAAAGGGTAATTCTAATTAATATATAATATTTTTTAATATGTTAATTGTGATCTTAGTGTAATTTGTAAAACAACTATGTTATAGGTTGCACGTATGGAAGAGCAAGGTGATGAAGTAACAGAAGATCTAAAATGGCTTGCTCGTGGGCCACTTAAAAGTGTTACGCAATACTCTGGATACCTTGTTAAGGGTTATCGTTTTCACACAAAACATCGAGAGGAATCACTTAGAACACAAAATAGTGGTGTTGTTACCGTAGAAGGTGAAAATTACGCTAGTAGTCGAGATAAAAGGCATGTTCATGGCGTGAATAACTACTATGGTAAACTGAATGATATTATTGAGTTAAACTATTCGGGTCAAATACGAGTAGTTTTATACAAATGTGATTGGGGACATCAATAGAGGTTGCAAGATAGAGAATGGTGTAACATTGGTTAATTTCTCACACACGACACACACAGGGGCTAATTTAGCTGATGATCCATTTGTTATGGCATCACAAGTTGATAAGGTGTTCTATGTCACAGACCCGAAGCAAAAGGGTGGGAGGTTGTTAGACATGTAAAAGTAAGAGATATATTTGACATGGGAGGTGTTGGTTATCAAGTTGATCTGTATTCAAATGATAGCACATCTAATGTGTTGGACTTGCATAGGACTGGGGATGACGGGGAGGACGGTGAAGATGGTATAGACATTACACTAGACATGGAACACGAAGTAGATTTTGAAGAAAATGATGACGACTGAATTTTTTTTATCACTTGCTAATTTTAATGTCATTATTTATGTTAGTTTGCATAATTCTAGCATATGGTAAACTTGATGTTTTTATCTACTATATGATTGTGGAATGTATTTGAGAAACTTAATTTTTTTCCTGTTGTTTTGTTTCTTCAAGCTTGTTTTATTATTATGTGGTTAACATTATTAGTTGTATTGCATGTTTTTTGAATACACAATACGAGTATGCAGAAAAAGCTATCAATCACTTCTACCGACTTCAATGAGTCTGATGAAGACTATTATGAAGATGATGTAGAAGCCCATGACGATTATGAAACTCAACGCCGCCATACTAGTAAGATGCAAGGTAATGAGTCAAATTATGCTGATGCAAAAGGTACTAATGGAAATTCTCTAACTTATTTAATTTATTGCATTATATATAATTAAGTCAAATTTGTGCCGATGGTTCCCAACCCAACCCAAATACCTCATGGGTTTCCTGTTGACCCCATCTCAGCCACCAAAAATAGTCCCAGCCCTTTCCCAAATCCCAGTAATGGTGATATGCAAAATCATGAAGACCAGGTCAGTTTTTTTATCCTTCCACGTATAGTAAATAGCAGCTCTAAGAATTAACCTATTAACTATGCTCCAAATTGAGTTATTAGAGACAAAATTACATCTCTTCCAATCTATGATCCCATGAACCATTAATGCAGGGCCACTTGGTTCTCACCTTCACTTTCTTCCAAATCAAGGACGGTATCTCACATTCAAAAATCTAATGAGAGATACTATCCTGGACTGTATACAGAAAGTACACTTCTTTTTATGGCCTTGAAACCAAACCTTAATTAAGTCATAAGTTCTAAGTCTATTCTTAATGGCAAGCACTTATCACGGCACCTATTCTTTGCCTTCTCAATCTTAATGGTCAAACTAAGGTGCTCAATCCCTTTTTACTTTTTAGCACACTAACCTTTGAAAACAAGTTACCTTGAGCATAGGTCAGCCTTCTTAAACATATTTGACCTAATTTGACCCTTTAAGATTTTATCTTTTTATGTTGTGCAATTATAGTCCAACAAAACAGTAGCACCTGAACTGAATCAACAACCATTTAGGCTGGACAAAAAAACAAAAGTTTACATTCAACCAATGCAGTTAACTCAACAAAAGAATAGAAGAATCCACTATAGTCAACTAGTTTACCATTTTTCCTATACACTACCTAAATATATAATTTATATGGGTGTTATGTTCTAATATATGTTTCGTAAACAGGAGCTAAGAACAGAAAAACAACAGCAGATTGCAACTCAGCAGATTCCTTTTGTGGTATGATATTTAATCAACAAACAACACCTGTTAATTTAGTTTTTGTTTACAACTCAGCATGTCCTGTTAATTTAAGTAGCAACATCAGAAGTTTTACTTTATTTGTGAAACATATTTTTAATTGCTCTCTTTTCAAACATAAACAGAAGAGAATTCGTACGAGAAATACAGACGAATGAGGATTCTAGAGAACGAAAGAAAGTTAAAATCTCTGGGAATTACAAACATTGCCAAGTCTTTGAAAAATAAGCCCGAAAGTAAAAAAAATTGCAAACAAAAGTGAGGCCCAATTTTATTCCACCAATGTACATGAATCGAGTTGTCAATCAAATGAAATTCCGTCAACCTGTTGATTCAAATGTCGCCCAAGAGGTACCACTTACCAAAAATAATAAAGGAGAAAAAAGAAAGTTGGTTCTTGTTGATAAGTATGATGATGAGGATGATGAGAGCTTTCAAGGTATTTTTTTTCTTAACTTTAAATTTATCAATTAAAAGTACCTTATATATTTATTTAAGCTTTTATGCTTTAAGTGGATCATGATGTTCAAGATGATGAGCCTCTAGAAATAAGCGATACGCTACAAAGAAATAATCAATATGAGATAGAAATGGTAAAATGCTCAAATGGTAAGCGCAAAAGGCTACAAATGGTAACAACTTCTACCGTATCCAACGAGCGTATTAGAGACCTTGTTCATGATGACCATGTTGAAGATAACCACGTATCTGAAGCTCAAGTTCATCAATCTAGTGATATCCGAGGTAGGACTACAAACAATTTGTAATTATGTTGATACATGTAAACTGTTAATAAAATATTTTTATACATATTTTTGTTATATTGAACTTGTTAGATGCTCCTAAAAAAGTTAGAGGCTATACAACAAAAGCTCAAACTTGGAAAATGGATAGTACTCAAAAGATGCTTACTCAAAAGTTAAAGGCCCAGAGAAAAGAGGATATATCCGATTAGTTGGAAACATGTCAGCTGAAAAAAATAATGGTCCTTCAGTAGAATCAGAGACTATTAATAACCTAAAGAGTGCTATTAGTGCTTTGGCGATGATCATTCAAGATCATATCCCCAATGCAAACTTGACACCAGTCCTGAGCAATCTAAATGTTAAGGTAATTTCATGCATGAACCATTATTTATTCTTTAACAATTACATGTATATGTACCGCCATTTATTTCATTTATATGCTTTAGGTTCCTGGCCTTGCTTCCTCACCCCGTAACAACTCTTTATCAGTTAATCAAATATCTTCTTCAAGAAGCCAAAATGATAACGGTAACTTGTTAATTTTTAACTATGTTGAAGTTTATATGGATGTGCTTATGTGGTTTCTTGATATGAAATTGATTAGCCAAAACTCTCCAATTTACAGGGCAAGATAGACACTCGGGCGACTAATTTTTCAAATTTTGTAGACATTTTAGTTTAGGTAAATTATTCTTAAATTATTAAGTCCAACTCTTGTTGCTTTAACCGTTTTAATGACTTCAATATCATAATATATGCATAAATTAATAATGCTTCTTTATATGTTTGATGATGGCAGGGTTGATGTCATGAGAAGTTTTCAAGTTATGTCATATGGCAGTTGAATTTTCATCAATGATTAATTATGTGTGATGTGTAAACATTTGAAGAACGAATGATGTTGCTTATTACATTGCATTGACATTTTTCGTATTATGTTTCGGATTAAACTTTTTAATGTTATTATTTACAAACTTATTCAGCTTTTGTTTATTATTATATTTATTATTATATTAATAATAATGTGTCTTTGAAACTCTGTGTTATAGAACGAAGTATAGATAGTTTTTAATGGCACAAAATTTGAGCCTTTAAAGGTCCTTTTATATTGTTGCAAAATAAAAGTGCCACTAAAACTGACATTGATATGTAACTAAAATTAATTTTTAATGGCATAAAAATTGTGCTACAAAAATCTCTTTTTATTTTGTGGCATAAAAAAAAGTGCCTCTAAAAGTCTAAAAACTTTGTGCAGCACATTAAAAAAGTGCCACTAAACGGCTTTAGCGTCACCACTTCTAGTGGCACTTTTTTTGTGTGCCACACAATCTTCAAGGGTTTATAGTAGCACTTTTTTGGCCTTTTGAAGCACTTTTTGTATGCCATTAAATGGCATTTTATTTGTAGTGTCAGATTGTTACATTGCACATGATGATATGAGAATTACTAACTACATTAAAGGAATAAAATTAAATTACAACTGATTCATAATTTAATTCTATTACAGCTTGACTTGGGCATCTGGAATGAGGACCAGATGTCCCACAAGGGTTACTTGCACACACGCAAGTCCTGAATCTTGTATCCGGGCTAACCGGAGTGATTCCATGCAGGAGTTGTAGGTTCCTCTAAGGGATCCTATCTTTCTCTCTCTAAAGTCATCATGCGTTCACCTGTTCTTCACCTGAGAACATGTAAAATCTGTCAACACTAGGTTGGTGAGTCACATTTGTTTTGAAAATATTAGGTTTTGTAAAAGGTTTGGTGAAAATCTTTCCATTCACATTGATTTGAAATATGATGTGTGAATGGTGTTGAAAACACGAATGAACTACACAAGTGCGTCAGTCTGACCATCATTACTGGCACCATCCCAAGCCACCGAAGGTAGCTTATGTATAGGGCATATGTAGGGTCAAGCTTTCATCCTTCCCAGCCGCCAGCCCACCACCCCTTCGATGGTCTACGAGGGTGTCCTTAACGGAAATTAGACCTTGTCACATGTGTATCTCCACTCTAATCGACACGACAGATGATTCTAAATGAAGTTATGAGAAAGAAAGTGATGAGAAAGAAGCGTATGCTCTGTCTCCTGATATAGGAGACAAGTTTTGTTTGTTTTGAAAATCACCCAAGTGACGCTTCTTTCTTGTAGTAAAACATTGTTTACTGCGTGCTCGTTTGAAACTCGTTCAAGACCAGGTCTTGAACATTTATTTGGTTTGAAAACTCATGTTTTTGTTGTGTGGTCTGTCTGTAATATCACCCTTGTGATCATTTACCAACCCTAACTCATATGATTGTAAGATCCTGGAACTAATCTGAGTTGTTGTTGTTGTATGTGTTCTTTAGTGTAATGTACCAGCCTCAGCGCTGGAGGTTTGTTAAACCTATGGTACCATCTACGTTACCGTCGGTTGACCCGCGTCAACTAGTGGTAAATGACTCTGATGTGTGTTGTTCGAGAATTCCTCTGCAAATTCCCGATGTGTTGTTGTGTGGACGCATGTCCTAGTGAATTACCCTAGACAGATACCATGTAAAATGTTGTTTGTTTAATGTAGTATTCCCAAGAAAATGATGGTATTCGATTGTGCACTACACAATTCCACGATTTGTGTCCGTTCACCTCTTGGTTGGGCACAAAGCCTCGAACTGTTGTGGTCAACGGACATCTCCTCGATGATTTGTGTTTTGAACCCTCGAAACTGGCTTGTTGTTGTTGTTTGATGAAAAGTTAAATGGAGCGATGAACGCTCAGTAAAAGTAATTGAAAAGACACTTATACGTATAACATTCGTATAAGTGGTTAAGGGTTGATCCTTTTATTGAAATCGTTTGAAAATAACTCTTATTCGTTGATCACTCAAATAAGAGGTTTCATGTTCTAAGCCCCAAATAATTTGGAAGGAAGACAATTCAAAATAAGGAATCTGTGAACTCACCTGAGGTCTTGGGTCGTCGATGCACTCACTCGGTATGATCTCTCGGTTTGAATCATGTGTTAAATATTAGTTAGCTAGGTGTTTTGTGATTATGTGCACTGTTTCTTGATGTGATTTTGGAAAATGTGTTTTCATTGGTTTTAGTTTGATTAGATTTAAAATCAAGTCTAAGGTCCGGTCCTATCGATACAAATGGTGTAAGATAGAACTTTCAACACTTAGTCGTTTTTGGGCTGTTCTTGGTGCGAACGAGTGGTTCGTGCGAATGACCATCATTCACACGAACGGAGTGATACGTATGCGTACTCTCCTTCGTGTTATTCGTTCGTGTGAATGGATCCTCATTCGTATGATTGTTCCACACGAACGAACCCTTGTCGTTCGTGTGATAGCTCGTTCGTCTGGCAGCTCGTTCGTCTGACTCCTCCTCACGAACGAGGCTTCTCGTTCGCCCGAATGATCCCTTCGTACGGCTCATTCACATGCAAGTTACCAAGAACTCCATTTTTGAACTCGGTGGTTGTTTTTGGTGTTTTTATGGTTGAAATTAATGGTAAAACGTTTTGGAGTGTTTTGGTGCTAAGGATCGGAGCTAATACTTACTATGGAGCTCGTATTTGACCGAAATGAGATGAAAAGGGTTGAAATCTTGAAATGGAAGTGTTGGGGTTGAAATACACACCATTTGGACGGTGGAATGGTTCGATTTCGTGTGGAAATGGCCGAAAATTGAGAGGGGCGAAAGAGGGGTTCGGTTGAGAGAGTTGGGTGAAAAATGAGTTTGAAAAACGTAAGTGTTGCTTTTATAGCTGTGCTGTCGCACGAATCAGCCATTCGTACGAATGGCTCCCATTCGTGCGAACGAACTGCGGCTATAAAGCTTCACGAATTTGACCGATTCGTACGAATGAGAGTCCATTCGTACGAACGGTAGGGTGTTTTAAAATTTTGATTATTTATTAATTGTTTTGGTGAGAATTTATTTCAAAATTGTTATTATTTTACGTCAACGTTAAAGTCTCACGCTGACATCTATATGAATCGTCATCCATACAAACGTCATGTTGTATCTAACTGTTGCTGACATTGTTCGATACTGTAAGGATTTCATTTAGGGTATCCAAATCTAACAACAAATCTACATGGATCGTCACCCATGCCGACATCTCGTTGGATCGATACTCCAAATGTTATCCGTTGAGGTTTTGTTCATTGTTTTCCCTCACAGGTTGTTTTCTTTTCTTCTGATTCATGTTCATGTGATTAAGTGGATTTTCCTAACTGTTTTAGGAAAATCAGTGTATTTTTGTTGTCGTTTATTATGGTTGTCTTTGCTCTTGTAACACTATGTCTTACATTGCGATTGTGTACACCCTTGGATTTCTGACTCATGGTTGCTCGGATGCCGGTTGTCACATTTCTCGTTAACCGGGGCGCTCTAGCCCAACACCTTACGCCGCAATCCCGTGTTTCTACTTTAGCGGGGTGTGACAAAAGTGGTATCAGAGCCATTGGCTGTAGAGAACTAAGAACATTACATGTTATAATTGAAATTCTTTATCTTATTTGTTACTTATGTGATTAAATACTTATGTAACTTTATGTCTTGATTAATTATCTAGCTATGACTAAATTTACACCTAGGATACCATCTCATCCTAGCTCTCCTCAGAATTCGAGTGATTATACAGATATCCCTATGATTGAGCCAACAGTACCTGAGTCACCATTTCCATCATTGGCTTCTTCTTTCCATACGGAAAATTCAAACGAGGATCCACAGGAGGCTTCCGTTGATAGAGATAGGAGTCCTTTTATGCCACATTCATTACCACATCATCAACCCACATATATACATTAGTCTTCTCCACATCATCCACTATCACTTATACATGAATTATCTACAGTTCATCATTCCTCCCTTGTACCCCATTCTTCAACAGTACATCAGCCTTCTCCTATTCATCACTCATCACCAGTACCACATGATTCACATGTTTATGTACCTAGGTGTTCAAATTTAGAACTCAGTTCTAATGATGACGCATTGGAGGAAGAATATAAACTGTTTGTACCCACACATAGAGTGATTACATCTGACGATGAGGTATATGAGGGATATCGTAGATCATGTTCACCTATAGTACCGGTTGAGACAACACTACGATCACCTTCACGTCATGCTTCCACATTTTTACATAGTGGACCACGTAGGAGACGTACTGCAAGGATGTCTGTAGGACACATTACTAGGGTTACATTTTCTGATCAAGAGGATAAGCCTTTGACATATGAGATTGGTGGAACTTCATCTGCACCTCCATCACAAGAACCACCACGACAGCTGTTTCGGGTAAAAATCAACAAGTATAATTTTTAGCAAAACCGAATTAGTTTAGTGGGGAATTGTGTTTTACAATCAAGAAAACAGTTTACTAATAAAATTCAGTAAAGATATCCCTCAGGATCCATAGGGATATTTCAGAATATAAAATGAAATAAACAGCTTACACACGAGATTTATACGAGGAAAAGCCCTTAATCCCCTAGGATTGCCGGCATAAAAACCTCGGGAGGTGACAATCATCACTCTGCCTTGTTCTTATTAATATAAAAAATAATATTACAATATAAGAGCACAATCGATCGATCATTAAGTGTTGAGAGCTCTGGATCTCGCAAATATGATCAAGAAATAAGCAGAAGTAAACTAGGTGAGATGTGTGTGCTCCTAGATCGACAATTGCCTCAATATATAACATGAAATAACATAACGGTAGTCTAATTCAGTTCCACAATATCCAGTTCAACTCCAAATCGTGTGCCAACTGAATCCTCATAGCCGTTGTTGACTTCTCCATGTAGTCCACGATTATTCCGGATAATAGGAACAACTATTGCTATCAACCTGTTGACTTAGTTTCAAAAGTTAATAGCACATGCTGAATAATAAAAAAACAATAATTAAATATAAATCATTATTATTTACTATTAAGGTTATCAGACCATAAAAATTCATATACACGAATATTCCTAATTATCCCGAAATATTCCATATCCCTAATTATTCTGAATTATAAGACTAAATTTTTACCGGCATAACAATTGCCCCCAAATTCTTATTACCGTTGCAATTTGTAGTAAGAATTTGAATTTAACCGTTTAGTTTGGCTCTTGATTCAAAATTTGAATTTTAAATTGTGATGTGAACGTTGACAAGACAGTTATGATTATGGCGGTTTCCCACATATTCCCAGCCGTTTGCGTAGGATATAATGATCATCTCGCCTCCTTTAGATGCCATCATCTTCAACCGGATCTTGCGGTAAGTCTTCCTTCTTCATCCTCTCAGTTTTTAATTTTACTTCATCTACAATGTCTGGATCGTCTTCTTTTTCTGATTTCAATTCTGATGATTTCACCGATCAAAACATTTTAACCTTGAATCGCCAAAACAGAAATGTTTTTAACGATGATTGAATTGAACTATTACGTCTTTCAAAAACCTTCCCTGATGAAACCATCTTTCATCATATTCTGAAAAACTTAGAGTTGATCATGTTTCTCCCACTTGGGTATGTTTTCCGGAGTATCCCTTCACTTTGGGTCTAAAATTCCCTTCCCCGATCTTATCTCCGATTTTTTCTTGACTACCAAGCTCTGGTTTCCCCAACTAATGCCTATGGGATGGCGCCTTCTTTATACCCTTGACCAACTAAACCAACATTTTGGTTTAGAGATTGGTGTTCCCGAAATATCTTTGATGTACCAACTCAGAACCCACGGATCATCCCGTTTTGTTCTTCAAAGAAGAAGTGGGGCTCCTATTTTGATTCCAGGAATCACTCTGAATAAGGATGAATGGAGGAATAGGTTCTTTTTTGTGAAAAGAAGGTTTATTCCCGATGGGGAAGTTTTTCCTTTCAAGTAGGTGGAGAAGGGTAGGATTCTTAGGATTTTTTAGACTAAATTTGATTTATTATCGTATTATTTTACTTACTCTGTTTTTGTTACGTGCAGCTTCCAAGTTTGAGTCAATTGTGGTAGAAGAAGAAGAAAGCAGGAACAAGATTCGTTCATTGTTGTTAATCGACGAACAGTACAGAAAATTTGGTGCCAATCTTGAAGCAGCTACTCTAATGGCCTCAGGTATTAGTAATAACAGTTTACAATATTTTAAAATATTCTTATTTATTTCTTAATATCCTGATTTCTTTTTTAGAATCAACTTTCGACCTTGAAGACCTCAATGCCTTCTTCGCTGTGAAAAAAGATAAGACAAGTCCTGTTGCCCCCAAATCACGTGCCATGACTACTCCCTCCTCCAAGACGACCAAAAAACGAAAAGGGGTAGACACTGTCGACCTCGAAGAGCCTTCTGATTTGTCTGTTCCTGAACTCCTGAACAAGGTATGTTAATTATTTTTTTTCTTAACATGATATCCCTAAATATTCTGAATGATCTTTATTTTGTAGGTCTCTGCCAAATATGCTTCTGAGAAGGAGCAATTTGACAAACAAGTTGAGGACCTTGAAGATCAAAAGAAGATGTTCATGGCAAAAGACGACCATTACGAGAAGGAGCTTGCCAAGGTCAAGAAACTGATCAAAGAAATGGAAGCCTCCTATAAGCTCCAGTTCAAGGAACATATTGAAGGTGCTAAAAAATCTGCCACCATTGCTATGCTAAGGACCAAAATCCAGATGGCGAACCAGGCTAAAATAGAAGGTACGGAGTCATGGGCCAAGGATATGCGAGAATGGGGAAAGATATTGGCGAATCTGGCTGGCGATAAGGTGGAGGCTTCTGTGGAGGTGAACAAGGCTAGCAAGGTAGGGGAGATGAGTAAGGTTGGTAAGGGCGAAGCAGCAGGTGCGGAGGCTGGAGTTGGTGATCAGGAGGTGACGATGGGTGATGATGACAATGGTGCCAAGGTCTGAGCCCATCTTTTTTAGTGTTTGTGGTTGTTAGTTTCTGATGGTGTAAATCTTTTAAACAATAGTTCTTTAGGAAGGTCCCCATGTTTAGGGGCAGACAGTATAAAAATCAAGGTGGAGGGACCATGATTTTCATGGCGAAGCCTTGATTTTTACTTAACTTTTGTTTAACATATCAAGTGGAGGGACCATGATTTTCATGGCGAAGCTTGATATGTTAATCTTTTAACTGGTTTTGGGTTTTTAATATGATAGTTAGTACTTTGGGTAATATTTCTGCGTTTTATATAGTGGTTTATCTTCAAATATCCTTATATATCCTGAAATATTCTAAATACTGTTTTTTTATTCCTGGAAAGTATTCCTGGCTATCCCCAGATGTTCTTAATTATATTAGACAACTTGTACTTATGTAGAAATATTAATATTAATAAATACCAATCTTTTATATAGTTTGACTTGGTATTCAGTTGTCTAATTGTTCACTACTTGAATTTTCAAACGATTTTTACTTAGAATATTTATGTACAAGCTTTCTTGGGCACACTTAGGAATAATTGAGGGTAATCTAATATATTTTTGGATTGATATGAATATTGAATATGTTATTTATTCCAAGGTTTTAAAATACTATTATTAAATTTAATAATTCCTCAAGTATAAATTTTTTCGAGGACGTATTAGGTATTGGTCATTCCCTGACTGAAATATTCTTACCTATTCCCAAATATCCTTGATTATCTTTGATATGCAGTATTTAGATTTCTTTAATATATTTCTTGAATAAAGTAAGGTCTATTCGAGTATATATTAGTTGAACTAATGATTACAAGCAATTTAAACTATTGAATGCATTAATATTGCATCCATTTATAGTTTACTATTCATAATCATTGTTAAGACATCTTCAAATATTCCTAAATATTCTCAAGGATATTTTGGATATCTCGTAACTTGTTTAAAGGACTGAATCCTTTTATAATTCTAATAAAGATTTGATTTTGGCTATATATAAATCTCTATCAAAGAATTTCAGAATATTTTCTCAAATCTAATCTATACGTAATATATTTAGGAATCATTAAGAATAGTTCAGACTAGACTTATCCTAATTCGACTAAGATTTTTATTACTTGAATGATTATATATAACTTAGGTATATATTATAAATGTTATCCAAAGTTATATTAGCACATGAAGTAACTAGTAATTTAGTTTAGCATATCTCTAAATAGAAGTGTTCACAAAATTCAATATATTCCTAAGTAGAAATAAGTATAATGCATACTATCAAGCATTAGAATATAATTCTAAATAATTAGAAATAAAGAATGCAGTATATTAAAAGAGTCGAGAAACAAATACCAATTTCTAAAGATAGTAGATTTAATTCGAAATCTTCTTTGTTCCTGCAAAAACATCAAAAGGATTTCATATCCCCAAGTATTTTGCGATATTCCTGAGTATCCTTGTAAGTCAGTCCTGCATAAATAGAAAAACAAGAAAACTTGGGACAAGCCCAAGATACTGGCGACAAGGCCGATTAAACTGGCGACTAAGGCCGAAAATACTAGCGACTATAGCCGGAATACTGGCGACTAAGGCCGAAATACTGGCGACAAGGCAGAAAGATGCTGGCGACTAAGGCCGGAATGCTGGCGACTAAGGCCGGGATACTGGTGACCAGGCAGGAATTCTGGCGACTAAGGCCCAAACCGCAAACCAAACCGTTGATAACGGTTCGGTTTTTATTTTCAACGGTTCGGTTTTGGTTTTCAATATTCAAAAACCGTTATTAACGGTTCGGTTTATGGTTTAACCTTAAAACCGTAAAAACTGGACCGTGAACACCCCTAGGCCCGATTGTATAGCATATGAATGCTATAATTCGGAGGATCCCTAGTAATAGTCTTTGAAAATGAAATTGTCACCCACTCATGTGTGTACTGGTCTCAAAATCTCCAACTATACCGGGATATTTCTGAGGATCCTTAGTTATAGCCCTCGATAATGAAATTGTCAGCCACTTATACGTGTACTGGTCCCATTATCTCAGACTATAATAGGATAAACGTGCACAACTGGAGAGGGTATGAACCCTAAGTCTTCATGAGAGACAAAAGTCTCTTGAGTTTTGATTTCAGGTCAAAACTTTGCATCTAGACATAAAGTCAGTGCGGGGTCTTCTATAATTTTGATTTCAGGTCAAAACTTTGCAGCTAGACATAAAGTCTGTGCAGGGTTTTCATCAAGTTCTGATTTCAGGTCAGAACTTGGGTTAAGACATAAAGTCTCATCTCTTTTCCTGCTATACCTACAAAACAGTAAGATTTTTTCATAGCTGGGAATCAGGATTCCTGATGCCCCTCAGATGCTTAGGTTAGTAGCAAGATAATTAAGAATATATGAGAATATATAGGAATAATTATAAATATTTGGAAATATAAGTACAGATTATAACTTAATAATCTTTTATTGTTTGATACCATAAGTTTCAAATAAAGTATAACTTAAGATGAATGGCATTCCACGATCTTGGAAGAGGTTCTCCTTCCATGTTGGTTAACATATATGCCCCTTTTTCAGCTTCGGATTCGATCTTGTAAGGTCCTTCCCATTTTGGAGCAAGTTTTCCATCAGCTGGATTGGTAGTATTTAGAAATGCCTTTCTTAAAACCAAATCTCCAACTTGGAATCTACGTATTCTAATATTCTTATTGTAGGATTTGGCTATCTTTTGTTGATATGTTGCCATCCTTATCCTTGCAATATCCCTAAGTTCATCAATGGTATCTAGATCGTCAGATAGTATTTTCTTGTTGGATTCTAGATTTTGTAAACTTGATCTTGCAGTAGAGACAACCATTTCAGTTGGGAGAACGGCTTCAGAACCATACACTAAAGAAAATCGTGTTTGACCAGTTGCATTCTTTGTGGTTGTTCTAACAGCCCATAGGAAAAATGGAAGTTCTTCAGCCCACTTTCCTTTCTTGGATCCCAACTTTTTCTTAAGGTTGGTGATGAGGATCTTGTTGCTTGATTCTGCCTGGCCATTAGCTTGAGGTTGAACAGGTGTAGAGGTTATCATTTTAATGTCCCAGCTTTCACAAAAGTCAGTAGTCCTTTTGCCTATAAATTGAGTTCCATTATCACAAGTGATTTCTGCGGGTATCCCAAATCTAGTCAGGATATTTCTCTTTATGAATGAAATTACTTCTTTTTCTCTAACTTGCACAAAGGCTTCAGCTTCAATCCATTTTGAGAAGTAATCTATCATAGCAAGCATAAACACCTTTCCTCCGGGTGCTTTAGGTAACTTCCCAACTATATCCATTCCCCATTTCATGAATGGCCATAATGAGACTATTGGATGTAGAGGTTCAGCTGGTTGATGAAGTATATTGCTATGTCTTTGACAAGCATCACACTTCTAGGAATAAGACATTGCATCTCTTCTCATGGTTGGCCAAAAGTATCATCTTCTCAAGATCTTTGAGAATAATGCTCTACCCCCAGTGTGATTTCCACAATCTCCTTCATGGATATCTTTCATTACTTCCAAACTTTAGGTTTCTCCAAACACCTTAAGTATGGGCCTGCTAGTGACTTTCTATATAAAATATCTCGTATGATTGGGTACCTATACACTTTTGCTTTAAAAGCTCTTGGATTTGTTTTTTCATCAGGTATTTTTCATGTTTGAAGGTAGTTCTTAATAGGGATAGTCCAGGCTATTTCATGTGCTTCTGAGTGATGAACCTCGGTATTCTCGGGTTCAATATTCTGATCTATGTCCTGCATATCTATCGATGGCCTTAAAATGTGTAGGATAGGAATATTAATATCCTTAGGGATCCTTAGGGATGAAGCTAAGTTTGCTAGCGCATCTGCTTCAGCATTCTTGTCCCTCGGTACTTGAGTGATATCAAAGTTGTAAAAATATCCTGCAATATCCTTAACTATCTCTAAGTATTTCGCCAATTTATCTCCCTTAGTCGTGTAAGAACCGTTAAATTGATTGGCTATTAGTAGGGAATCGACAAAAACATGTAGGTTTCTAATGTTCATATCCCTAGTCAATTGAAGTCCTGCTACTAGGGCTTCGTATTCTGCTTCATTATTGGTTTCTTGAAATTCACAACTAATCGATTGGGGTATTATGCCCCCCCTGTGGCGATTTTAGTAGGATGCCTATTCCTGTTCCTCTCACATTTGAAGATCCATCTGTGAACAAACTCCACTCACCAGTATCTTCATCTAAGAGTTTGATTTCTAGATCCACTTCTGGTTGTAGATCAATACTAAAATCAGCCACAAAGTCTGCTAATGCTTGTGACTTAATTGTTGTCCTTGGTTCATAGATTAAATCATAAGTACTGAGTTTTACTGACCATTTTGCCATCCTTCCTGATAGCTCAGGTTTTCTCAATACGGATTTAATAGGATAATTTGTTTTGATATGTATTATATGTGTCTCGAAGTAATGCCTAAGCTTGGTTGATGCCATGACCAAATCTAGAATTAGCTTTTCTAAGTGAGAATATCTAGTCTCAGCATCTACTAGGCTTTTACTCACATAGTACACGGGATGTTGTGATCCCTGATGATCCTTAACTAACACAGCACTTACAGTAGTTCGGGATATTGCTAAGTACAATGATAGTGGTTCACCATCTTCTGGTCTCATGAGCAACGGCGGTGAGGACAAATATTCCTTCAGATCCTGAAGTGACTTCTCATGCTCTTCATCCCACATGAACTTCTTTTTCTTTTTAAGGATATCATAGAATCCTTTTAATTTTTCAAAAGACCTTGAGATGAATCTGTTGAGTGCATCTATCCTTCCTGTTAGTCTTTGCACTTCTTTTATGTTTTTTTTGGGGATTGGATGTTTAGGATCACTTGAATTTGTTCTAGGATGGCCTCTATTCCTCTCTTAGTGACCATATATCCCAAGAACTTTCCTGATCTCACCCTAAAATGACACTTAGATGGATTAAGCTTCATATTGTAGTGGTCCACGATATCGAAGGATTCTTGAAGATCCTTAAGGTGATTCTCAGTTATCTTCGATTTGACCACCATGTCATCAATATACACTTCCATAGTGTCCCCCAATTTCTCTTTGAACATCATGTTGACAAGTCTCTGGTATGTGGCTCCAGCATTCTTCAAGCCAAATGGCATTGTTGTATAGCAATATATCCCTGTTGGCGTCATGAAGGCTGTATCTTCTTGGTCTGAGGGTTCCATTTGAATTTGTTGAAAGCCTGCTGATGCGTCCATGAAAGTTAACATTTCATGTCCTGCTGTTGCATCTACCATGGAATCTATATGTGGTAATGGAAAGGGGTCTTTAGGACAAACCTTGTTGAGATTTGTGTAGTCTACACATATTCTCCGCTTTCCATTCTTCTTTTAAACCACGACAACATTGGCTAGCCACTTTAGAAATTTCACCTCTCTAATCATTTTTGCTTTGAGGAGTTTCTCTACTTCCTTTTGAATGATTAGATTTCATTCTGGTGCAAATTTCCTTCTTTTTTGGTGGACAGGCTTAATATTCCTATCTATCCCTAACTTATGCGAAATAACATCTGAGGATATTCCTGTCATATCCTCATGTTTCCATGCGAATGTGGAAATTCTTGATTTCAGAGAAGAAATCAGTTTCCCTTCAATATCCTCAAGGATATTCGTCCCTATAAGGACCTTGATTTCAGGATCATTGGGGTTTAGAGGTACTTCCTTTACTTCTTTCTCCCTATATTCCTGAGTATCCCCAAGGTCGCACTTTGATTTGTAACACCCCAAAATTTTCTAATGCAAGATAGTTAAATTTACGAATGCGTAGCGGATAATATACTTGTATGGAAAAGTACGAAAACTAAACAAGTTAAGGTCTCGGAATCGTGTACTTGAATTGGATTTCGAGTACACTAAACCATAGTAGTCGAAATCTCCAAATTTCGAGTACGGATACACCGCCTATAAGTACGAGTGTCTTGGGAAATGTGCAAACCTTGACTGATAGTCTTCTCTCTCGAGCACTCAAGGTGGTCAATTTCGAGAACTTCAAAGATCGAGCTTTTGATCGACCAAACTGAAGAGGAAATGCACGACGATCTACATGAGTGATCACCTCTCTTGAAGTAAGTGATTATGTAGAAAAGTTAGGATTTTTATACAAAAGTTAGGATTGTTATATAGAAGTGAACTCATGCATAAAGCTCGCACCTTTATGCATAAAGTTCAGAACTTTGAGGTTCCAGTGGGTTGGCAACAACCTAAGGGGAGGCCTGTAACTAGCTCCCCATGGTCTTAGATGAATGTCTGAGATGTTTCATGACAAAATGATGAGTACACGAAATTATACACGAATGGGGTAATCGAAACCATACTTAGAAATTTAAAACCTCTTTTGAGTACAAAGAAATCCGAGTATGAAGGTTATTCCGAGTACCAAGGTCTTCGAATATAAGGAGTTCGAATACAAATGTTAGATCGAGAACCCCATGGGTTCGAGTACAAGCTATTTCGTGAACTATGTAATTTCGTGTACATGGGAACTTAATGAATTCCAAGGGTTTCGAATACTTAGCTAAGTTTTGAAGACTTGGATTTGGTAAGGGGGACTAGTAGGCTATGAGGACTTAGAACAAATCCTAAGTCTAGGAATGGAATGTGATGAGGCTATGTGATGATGTAGGTTCTTAAGCCCTAGCTAAGTTGTTCTGCTAAGGAAACAAGAAGCTACTATCAGGTGAGTTCTAGACGCCCTATTTTATGTTTAAATGTTTTGGGCTGGCATACATGCTTGTTGTTATGACTATGATGTTATGTGCTTATGATGATGATGGACGAATGATGGTATACCATGACTATGTATGCATGTTTGTGTCTTAGCATGATTTATGCATGAAAGTATGCTAAATATGATGAATGCGCATTAGTAAGATATGATGATGAACTGTATGATAACATGCTATAATGATGATTACGGATGTTATGCTATGATGAAATCCTAGGCTGCTAGGATGAAAGTATGATGTAAGATATGATGATTATGTACTAATGTAACATGTACGTGATGCTATGATGTTACGATACGATGACATGATACTAGCATGAGGTAGTATGATGACTCCTATACTATTAGGAAATTGATATGCTGGAGTAATGCTAGCATGACATGTTTAGGATACCATTATGATTATGATGAATGATGATATGATGCTAGTGTATCATGTATGATGAACGAATGATGTCCCTATATGTGTTATAGGATATGTATGAATGATCATGCTCTGGTACTTGTACTGGGTAAGTATGAATGATGACATGATTATATCAGGATATGAACAGCCGATTGGGCTTTAAACATGGAGTCGATCGGACTATAAACATGGAGCCAACCGGGATATAAACATGAAACTCGATCAGACTATAAACATGGAGCCGACCGGGCTATAAACATGGAGTCGACCGAACTATAAACATGAGATTCGATCGGACGATAAACATGAGAGTTGATCGGACTATAAACATGGAGCCGACCGGGCTATAAACACGGAGCCAATCGGGCTATAAACATGGTAAGAGTCGATCGGACTATAAACATGGAGCCTTGTGCCGGCATAAGCCCACTGTTAAAGACAGTGGATACGATGAGGACAACGGTTTTGATGATAACAATGGTTATGACGATGCAAATGAATGTGTGCTATGGTTATGTATATGTAATGATGTTTTCATGGCAATGATGTTTTATTTAATAAAACGATTACGATGAATTGTAAAACTAGAACTCACCAGCGTAAGCTGACTTGATTTAGCATGTATGTCAGGTTAATGAGGATGCAAGAGGACATGATGCAGCCGTGGCATAGAGTTAGATGTTCCGGTGGTTATGGCAATTCGATATGTTTTGATGACTCTTGGTTGTATTTCTATTTATCAAACTATGTTACATTTCCTCTGCATGATTATGAAAGTTTTTAGTTAAAGAGCTATGTGTTATGATGAAAACCAACCTCTGTGGGGTCTCCCGGGATCAGGGCCTCACAAGTTGGTATCAGAGCCATAGTTTGAGAGATCTTGGCATCCCAATGCCAAGACTTAAACTGAATACGGGGTTAAATGATGCGGATTTCCAACCACGGATGAACGGATACCACGAGCTGAATGTTATGTACGAGTTAAGATGTAGATCTAAGGTCAGAAAGGTAGTTAGTGTCATGCACATTGAGGAGATGGGATGGGAAACATTTAGAGCTTATGAGTTGGGTAAATGGTTAATAACACCTGATCAACGTCATTAACGATTTACAAAGCTTATTTCATGCTAAACTGACTCCTGTACTGACTCATCAATTGTTTCATTATGTAGAAAGTTAAGATGGCCGGACAAAAGGGTAGACCGCGAAAGAAACCACAACGAACTGAGGAGCCACATGTCTAGACTGAGAAACCTGTCAATGAAGAAGAAAACGAGCACAGTGAGCCATCAGAAAATGAAGAAGAGTGCACACTAGAGCCTATTGTAGTAAAGGCTATTTCTGAGGAGGTCTGCAAGATTATGGATGAGAAGATGCCGACAATGATTGCTAAGGCATTAAAGGATGCATTGAAGGAAAAGTCTGAGGGAACCAAGGAAAGCTCCAAAGGATATGAGGACGTTGTGATCATCGAGACAAAGAGCAGTGATTCTATGTCGGGGAAACTGAAGGGTTGTGATTACAAATCCTTCAAAGGATGCAACCCACCAACATTTGATGGGAAGAAGGACGCAGTGGCCACCTGCCACTGGATTTCTGTGATGGAGGCTGTTATCTCCATCAGTGAGTGCCGAATTGATCAAGCTGTCAAATTTGCAGCTCTAAGGTTGGATAACACTTATCGGTCTTGATCATTATTCGGCCCTGTTTATTTGTTATTGAGTTTAATAATGCTTAACCCAATTATATTAAAGTTAACATACTGTGTCATTTACTTTGTATCCAACTTTATGTAAACTAGTCATGGCGGTAACCTTGAAACTGTTTTAGTTTAATCATCAATCAGATTTATGTTTTAAGACCACCCATGGGATCCTTGCTAACTTGATTTGGTCATTACATGAAAAAAAATAAACAACCAATCAAAATTCTTGAAACTTGATGTTTTAGTTCTTTGTAAAAGGTATTATCCCACACTTATCACCACCTTGATAATGATCCAATCATTATCTAATTCACCATGCATAGTTCCTTATAATTTGTTCAAGTGTGTATTTTCCATTTTAGTATAGTGGGCCGAATAATATCCATGTGGTCGTATGTGTGTAAGTGGGCCAAGTGTTATGTATGTGGGCTTAGGCCAAATGTCATGGGCCATAAGCATGTGTATGGGCCGATTGTTGGGCTAGTTAACCATCATAGCTGGGCCAACTAGGGCTGATCAGTGAGCATGGGCCACCTACATTGGGCCAGATAAGTTTATTGAATCTAATGAATTGGGCTTGATCAATAATTGTTGCATCCAATTAAATCGTTGACCAGCGAACCTATTTGTCACTCCCACAGGTTCGCCATACAAGAGGTTCGGCATCATGGGGTTTCGTGGCTTTCCAAGTTCGCAAGAGGAAAGGTTCGACTGATTGAAGGCTGGTCCAGCATGGGTTCGTGGTAACAGGTTCGTGGTTCAGGCATAGGTTCGGCGAGATGAAGGTTTGCTCATGCATGAGGTTCGTGGATAGCATGTTCGGTGCTCATGGGCTCGTACAGGTTAGGGTTCGGCCAGAGTTTAGGGTTCGCTGCTCCTGCACTGGTTCGGTGATGATGGTTCGGCCATGCTAGGTTCGGCTAGGTCAGGTTGGGTTCGCCCTTTGCCCCGCTCAACATAGGTCCGACCGCCATTTTGCCCAACTAAACCAAGGTTCGGCTGGTCGAGGGTTCAGCCAGCCCAACCTTCCTTGAACCAGCAGCTGTTCAGCCCATCACCATCGAGCCTCTCAAGTTGCATGTGGCTGCCATTGCTGTGTTATGCGAAAATTGGTTCTTGAGAGTGTAAGGCTCGAAGGATGTGGTCCATAAACCGGCCGTAGGTTTGGTTCCAACAAAAGTGTAAAAACCCTAGTTTTTGTGGGTTTTCTTAGCTCAATACCTCGATTTTGGCTGGACAAATGCTCAGATCTGTTGTACTTTCTTGTAGAGGATGATTGTAGTTACGTGTGGACACCAAGAACGCTTGATTTAATCAAGAAACGAGCAAGATATGATGATTTGAAGCTTGTTTTTCTAAAGAGAGATGGAGAGAGGAAAACGGGAGTGAGGTTGTAGAGAGAGAGGGAGGGTGTAATAAATGAGAAAAATGGTTCATTTAGGGTATATACCCCGTGCGTGTTCGGTTTCGTTTTGTTTGCTCGTTTCTCGTCTCCGTTGCGTTTCCGGATTGTTACACGCATTTTACGTATTGTAAATAAAATGGATTTATTTTAAAATGTTTGGTAGGTGGTTATTCCTAGTAAATCTTTTAAATTTTATTTTCTTGAATTATTTTATCGAAACCGATTATTTTAAACGTTTCGTCAGATCACGTCACCTTCGCGCGTATTCGTTCGAAGCGTCACCCGAACGAACACGACGTTGGTTTCACTTTCTGATTCTTGTTTTCTACTTTCCAGTCATCATTTCAGAACGTTAAACTCACAGATATGTTTGTGTGAATCGTCACCCACGCAAACACTATCAGTTCGTTATTCTGAAATAACACTGCATTTGTGTCTTGAATTATGTTTCCCCACTGACGGACTCAACTAAACTTCCTGTTTTCACATTGTTTTCGTACTGATTTATCGGCCATCTAATTCCTGTCATCTATGGATATCAGATCGCAACTGACATGTTCTTGTTGTTTACTTGTACACTGTTGTTTGTCTTAATTCGTTGTATCAATTGTACTTAGGTTTTCACCTAGATACATACAACTTATTGTTTAACGTGAGTTGTTGTACATACGGTATTTAAGTTTTCACATAAATACGTACAACTGTTTCTTGTATTCAGAATTCTGTTATAACAAACACTGTTCATATATTGTATTTACACACAGTAAATAGTGAAAGTACACATACCGTACGGACTTGCCGGACGATCAGGTACTGGATGTCACACTAAGAGCGGTCGAACAGACCAACGAAAGTCTTCAGGCAAGAAGATCAAGCGAGAGGAAACAGGCATATGCCGTAAGTGTGGCAAGATCCACTCTGGCCCGTGCCTTGTGGGCACAAACTTATGCTTTCGATATGGAAAGGTGGGGCATTTTTCAGCCAATTGCCCCGGTACTATCAGATGCTACAACTGCAATGGGATTGGACATCTGTCCAAGGATTGCAGACAACCACGGGCCGATGCTTCGGGCTCGGGTAAGAAAGAGGAGAAAGGAAAGGAGAAGCAGAAGTCTAAAGCACGAGCCTTCACGATGAAAAAGGATGATGCTGTTGAGGACCCGGATGTGGTCACATGTACCTTTTCTATCAACAATATTCCTAATTCTGTATTGTTTGATTCTGGTGCCAGTATGAGTTTTGTGTCTTCTACTTTCTGTGATGGGTTATCTGGGAAGGTTAAGAAGATAGATCGGGTATTTGATGTAGAGACAACTATTGGTAAGATAACCAGGGTGATTGAGGCTATAGACGATTGTTATGTTGAGATAGAAGGTCATAAGTTCCCAGTACGATTGTTTCTTATAACCTTGGGAGGTTTCGATGTAGTCTTGGGTATGGACTGGGTAACCAAATACGAGGCTAACATTGTATGTCGACGAAAGATGATATGTTTGCGTGCGATGGATGGGAGCTCCGTAATGATTTATGGTGATAAAGCGATGTATACTCCGAAGATCATTTCGATGATCAAGGCTGATGTTATGATGAGGCGAGGGTGTGTAGCGTACTTGGCCTATGTGATTGAGGAACGTACGAATATGAGGACGATTGATGATGTACCCGTGTTGCGTAACTTCCCCGATGTATTCCCTGAGGAATTGCCTGGATTACCACTGGAACGGGAAATTGAGTTCCAAATCGACTTAGTGCTGGGGGCACAACCTGTTGCCAAAACACCTTACCGTTCGTTTGGCTCCCACTGAAATGAAGGAAATGATGACCCAGCTACAAGAACTCCTTGATAAAGGTTTTATACGTCCGAGTGTCTCTCCGTTGGGAGCACCGGTGCTGTTTGTTAAGAAGAAAGATGGAAGCATGCGAATGTGTACTGACTACCGGGAACTAAATAAGCTGACTGTAAAGAACAGGTATCCTCTACCTAGAATTGATGACTTGTTCGATAAATTTCAAGGTGCAAGCTGGTTCTCAAAGATAGATCTCCGATCCGGTTACCATTAGTTGAAAGCTCGGGAGCAGGATATTCCAAAGAATGCTTTCCATACACGTTACGGACACTACGAGTTTCTCGTTATGTCATTTGGACTGACGAATGCTCCTGCAGCATTTATGGATTTGATGAACAAGGTACGTCGACCGATGCTGGACCGATCGGTGATAGTGTTTATCGATGATATTTTGATTTATTCAAAGAACGAGCGAGACCATGCTTGCCATGTACGTGAGGTATTGGAGATCCTGAGGAAAGAGAAATTTTATGCTAAATTCTCCAAATGCGCCTTCTGGTTACGGGAAGTACATTTTCTGGGTAACGTGGTGAACCCAGAAGGCATTAGGGTAGATCCAGCTAAAGTTGAAACAGTTATGAAATGGAGCCCTCCGAAGTCACCTATGGAAGTACGCAGTTTTCTTGGTTTGGCCGGTTACTATCGGAGATTTATTCAGGACTTCTCCAAGATAGCAACGCCGCTGACGAAGCTCACGAAGAAAGATGTAAAGTACGAATGGGGCCCGAACCAAGAACAAGCATTCTCAGTGCTAAAGGAGAAACTTACCCAAGCTCCTGTCTTAGCATTGCCGGATGGAAATGATAATCTTGTTGTGTATGCCGATGCGTCACGACAAGGGTTGGGATGTGTACTGATTCAAAGGGGAAGGGTGATAGCTTATGCTTCGCGCCAACTAAAGATTCATGAGGCTAACTACCCAACCCACGATCTTGAACTCGCTGCAGTGGTGTTTGCATTGAAAATATGGAGGCACTATTTGTATGGAGTAAGGAGTACCATCTATACCGACCACAAGAGCTTGAAGTACTTCTTTGAGCAAAAGGATTTGAACATGAGGCAGAGACGATGGATTGAGCTATTAAAGGATTATGATTGTGATATTTTATATCACCAGGAAAGGCCAATGTGGTGGCAGATGCTTTGAGTCGCAAGACTGATCATCCTGCCATACGAGTAAAATCGTATAGTTTGGTGATAAGGCCAGACTTTCTAAACGAGCTCAAGCAGGCGCAACAAGAAGGACTAAAAGAAGAGAAAGTGGGTTTTGAACGTGTCTTCAGACAAGTCAAGAACTTGGAAGACAATGACCACGGGATAAAGGTACGATTCGGTCGTATGTGGGTGCCCAGAAATGGGGACATTCGATCGAGAATTTTAGATGAGGCCCACAAATCACGTTATTCCGTGCATCCCGGCGCAACGAAAATGTATCAAGATCTTCGGAAGGATTATTGGTGGCCGGGCATGAAGTTTAATGTGATGCAGTATGTGAACAAGTGCCTTACTTGTGCGCAAGTGAAGGCTGAACATCAGAAGCCCTACGAATATGTGCAACCTCTTGAGGTACTGGAATGGAAATGGGAACACATCACCATGGATTTCATCACCAAGCTACCGAGAACAGCTAAACGACATGATACCATATGGGTGGTTGTGGACCGATTGACGAAGAGTGCACACTTTCTTCCTATCAGGGAAACGTATACGTCCGAAAGATTGTCTGAGTTGTTCATAAAAGAGATTGTGACTCGACATGGAGTTCCAGTTTCCATTGTGTCAGACCGAGATACGAGGTTTACTTCCAGATTCTGGAAGCAGTTTCATGATGCTATGGGAACGAGACTGAACATCAGTACCGCCTATCACCCCCCAAACGGATGGACAGTCTGAAAGGACTATTCAAACGTTGGAGGATATGCTTAGGGCGTGCATTATCGATTTTGGAGGGAGCTGGGATGACCACTTGCCATTGGTGGAGTTTTCGTATAATAACTGCTACCATTCTAGTATCGGAATGCCCCCATATGAGGCGTTGTATGGAAGACGATGTAGGACCCCGGTATGTTGGGGTGAAGTTGGACAGAAAGAGATGGGAAACAAGGTTGCCGTGATTGATATGACAAAAAAGCTACGGGTGATAAAAGCATGAATGAAGGCAGCACAAGATCACCAGAAATCCTATGCCGACAAGCGCCGAAGACCGATCGAGTTTAATGTTGGCGATCGGGTGTTGCTAAAGGTATCACCATGGAAGGGAATCATTCGATTCAGAAAGAGAGGAAAGTTGAGTCCAAGGTACATCGGGCCGCTTCGGATAGAGGCAAGGGATAACATTGTCCTCTCACAAACAGATCTGGAGAAGTAGACGGTTCTTGTTCATGACCTAATAACAACGATAACATTGTCCTCTCACAAACAGATCTTACACGTATCATTACTGAAAAGATTACATTGTCCATCCCTCATATAGTCACTCAAGTCAAAACTAACACCAACGACAACGACAACAATAACAACAAAGACAACAACAATGATAACACTAACAACACTAACAATAATCACGATACTCAGGGACATGCTGAGAGAAATAAAACCCGTCAAGGTTTCTCTTACAAGACTTTTATGTCTTGTAAACCCATGGATTACAAAGTTACAGAAGGACCTGTTGGAATCATGAAATGGATAGAAAGAATGGAGACACTGATTAACATGAGTGCATGTCAAGAAACTGAGGTGGTTAAGTATGCAACTTGCTCTTTTCAAGATCAAGCTCTAACATGGTGGACTTATGTTGTGCAATCCTGAGGTCTTGATGCGATCATGCGATGTCTTGAAATGATTTGAAGACGCTATTGATTGAGAAATTTTGTCCTCAAAATGAGATCCAGAAGATAGAGCAAGAGTTATGGAATCACACTATGGTTGGAGCGAATCATTTGGAGTATACAAACACATTCCATGAGCTGGCACGATTATCACCCGACATGGTTACGTCTGAACATCGTCACATTGAGCAATACATTTGGGGTTTACCACCTCAAATGCGAGGAATGATAACAGCATCAAAACCTACAACTCTTCATAGTGCAATCTTATTGTCTGAAAGCCTGACAGATGAAATGGCGAGAAATGGGTCTCTGAGTAAAACCGGAGATGTGGAAAAGAGAAAGTTTGAGGAAAAAAATGCGAATAAGAATGGTGGAAGATTTGTAAAGAAACAGAAAACTGTGAAGAATTATGCAGCTATTGGGCATGGTCAGAATCAAGAAAGGAGGAATTTTCAGGGGCAAAATCAAGGTCAAGAGAAAGGAAAGTACTTGGGGCCATTCCATAAGTGTAATAAATGTAATTTTCATCATGCTGGCCCAAGTAATCAAGTTCGGTGTCACAAGTGTAATAAAGTAGGCCATCAAGCATCAAACTGTAGAATGGCACAGTTGGCCTGTTTTGAGTGTGGCAGTAACAAGCACCTTAGGAACACATGTCCTAAGTTAAATCGAGATCAAAACACAAACTCCAATCAATCTCGTGGCCGCATTTTTGTTATGGGAGCTAGTGAAGCTCGCAAGGACCCGAACACCGTAATGGGTACGTTTCTTGTCAATGATAAGTATGCCTCGATTTTATTTGATACTGGTGCTGAAAGAAGTTTTATTTCAACCAAATTTATATCTTTAATTAGTTTAAAGTCTAGTAAGTTGAATAATATCTATACGATAGAACTAGCTGATGGTAAGTTGATTGAAGCTAGAGAAATTATTAAAGGTTGTACCTTAAACTTAGATGGTCATCACTTTAGTATAGATTTAATTCCGGTTGAGCTTGGTAGTTTTGATATTGTAATTGTTATGGATTGGCTATCTGAGAATAGCAGAAATCGTATGTTTTGAGAAGACGATACGGATTCCACTTTCTGATGGCACTATACACACTATCTATGGAGAAAGAACGGGAGAAAGAGTGTATATAATTTCTTGTATGAAAGATCGTAACTACTTAAAAAAAGGATACTAAACGTATCTAGCTCATTTTGTGGAATGAAAGATGGAAGAGAAGAATATTCAATATATACCAATTGTTCGTGATTTTCCAGAAGTTTTCCTGAAGAACTGTCGGGACTTCTGCCACCGAGACAAGTTGAATTCAAAATCGATTTGATACCTGGAGCAGCACCAATTGAGAAAGCACCATACCATCTTGCACCTTCGGAACTGCAAGAACTAATGAATCAACTTCAAGAATTATTGGATAAGGGATTAATAAGACCCAGTTTCTCGCCTTGGGGAGCTCCGGTCTTATTTGTGAAAAAGAAGGATGGTTCGATGAGAATGTGTATAGACTACAGAGAGTAAAATAAAGTAACGATCAAATTATCGATACCTCCTCCCTCGTATCGATGATTTGTTTGATCAGTTACAAGGTGCTAGCTATTTTTTCAAAATCTATCTGAGGTTTGGATATGAGCAGTTAGGAGTAAACAATGATGGTGTTCATAAAACTGCATTCAGAACTCGGTACGACCATTATGAATTCTTGGTTATGCCTTTTGGTTTAACCAATGTGCATGCTGTTTTCATGGATCTTATAAATAGGGTCTGCAAGCCTTATTTAGATAAATCCGTGATAGTATTTATTGATGATATACTAATTTATTCACGAAATAAAGAATATCATGAACAACATTTGAAGTTAATTATTGAACTTTTGCAGAATGAAAAGCTTTATGCAAAATTTTCAAAATGTGAATTTTGGATCCGCGAAGTACATTTTCTTGGTCATGTAATCAATAACAAGGGAATTCAAGTTGACCCTGCAAAAATTGAAGCTATTAAAAATTGGGAGACTCCTAAAACTTCCACGGAGATTCAGTCATTCTTGGGATTAGCTAGTTACTATCGTCGTTTTATTGAGAATTTTTCAAGGATAGCTATACCACTCACCACTCTTACCCAAAGAGATAAGAAATTTGAGTGGGAAGAAAAGCAAGAAAAAACATTCCAAGTATTGAAGCAGAAGTTATGCAGTGCACCTATTTTATCTTTGACTGAGGGAACATATAACTTTGTAGTGTATTGTGATGCTTCTCACCAAGGTCTTGGTTGTGTTTTAATGCAAAAAGATAAAGTCATCGCTTATGCTTCACGTCAACTAAAAGTTCATGAAAAGATTTATACCACTCATGATTTGGAACTTGGAGCGGTGATTTTTGCACTCAAAATATGGAGACATTATCTTTATGGTACTAAGTGTACTATATACACGAACCATAAAAGTCTTCAACCCATCTTTGACCAGAAGATGTTAAATACGCGTCAAAGGAGATGGGTAGAGTTAATGAATGATTATGATTGTGAAATCAAATATCACTCTTGAAAGGCTAATATAGTAGCCGATGCATTGAGTCGGAAAGAAAGGGTCAAACCCAAGCGAGTTCGTGCCTTGGGAATGTCTGTCGCACCCCGAGAAATCCCGTCCCTTCCTGGGGCGCGAACGACAAACAGTCAAGATCGCAGTCTCCGGTCACACAGTGTTACGAGACCTACATGTCTGGTTTCATACGTACATCCAATAACTTGGATAAAACGGTTTAGTAAAATCAGAGTTGCGGAAGTTTAATGTGTAGGTTATCAAAACAGTTAAAGATCATAACTTGCGGAAGCGTTAATAAAATAGTCTACAAAATAACATAAGTTTAAAGTTTGCGGAAACGATTAAAGGTGTTTAACAACATAAGACATAACAAAATGATAAATGTTCTCAAAGACTAAAGCACTATGTAGATACATGCGACTCCAGCCTAGTATCCTAGGTTCCTTGTGCACGTGCCTTAGTTACCTGAGAAAACATGAGAGAAAAAGGTCAACACAAAGGTTGGTGAGAGCACAGGTTTGTATTCAACAGTAAACATCAAAATGTTTAAAGAAAGTATTTTGCAGGTTTACATTTCAATAAAATACAATATCCATTAATAGCTAGTCAATATGAGTTATACCATATGCGGGTTCGCAACCGAAGCTAACATGCTGTCTCTCGCCATATCCATCCAACAAGATATGGCAATGTTGTTTGGTCAATTATGCACTGTTCCGACCTCCAGTCGGGGTGGCCATACGGCGCGTAACAGTGGGGCTTGTCAGGCCCAAATAGTACTATTCAGAATTACCACGCTAAGCGCCACGCGCTATTAACGGTTCGAGTTGTGTTTAATGAGGACTTATCAGTTTTGTGGATGAGTGCCACACATATGCATATACGTTATATTAGCATGTACAAATGTAACCAAAAGTATGTTGTTGTTTAAAAACAGTTTGTATGCAATTTTTTCTCCCCCAAAGGTAGAAAATGTAAAAAAGGGGCTGTGAACTCACCCGGTAAAGTAGTTCCGGTGTGTAAGTGTTCGCGTCTGCGAAAGCTAGCAGTCCTGCTAGTAAGCACCTATAACCATATAGGTGTGAGTACGTGTTTTGTGGTGTGTTGTATCCCATACAACTCCAAGTGTCAGTGTGCTCAACCGAGTGTGTGTGTGTTGACTCGACGAATCGTTGGTGACACGTTTGTTGTGTTTATGTGTCTTAATGCACATAAGACAACGACACTCATTTTTATGACTAATCATGATGTTTTCACAAAACTTGAGTTTTGAAAATCATAACGTTTTTCGTTTAAAAGCTAGTTTTCACAAATCCAAGTTTCCAAATATGCTAAAAACCATTTCTAAACATATTTCAATAATCAAAGTTCACCAAAACATTCATAGACATCAAAAGCCCTCTTTTGATTTACAAAGGCTTTCACATTTAGTAAGTTTTTGCAAAACCATGTTTTTGACAAAATCAAATACCCAAATGTGTTTCTAAACACTCCAATATGCATTTGACAACATCTAGACATGTCTAACATGTCTAGATCATCACAAATATATAACATGCAACACAAAAGTTTCCTTTATGACAAGTGTACCTAAACCATCATCAAATCGATCAATAACTCAACCAAACTCAAATCCCATCAATCTTATACTAAAATTAGTAGATCTAAATCTAATAACACATCAAATCACCAACAAATTCGTGCTCAATAGCCACATGGAGTTGCATGTGTGTTTTTACATCATGCATGTACGATCTAACCAAAGATAAACATATAAAACTACCTTAGATGCTATGATTCGAGTTGAACAGCTTCTGATGATGAAGATCTAGTGGATTGATGGCTGCTCCAAGCTTCTTGATGGTTCCCAACACCTTACTTGAGCTCCAATGGCTTCCAACACAAAGGAATAACTTCCAAAGTGACTCCAGGGAGTTTGGATGTCGATTACAGAGGATTTGGGTCATTTTTTAGAGAAAATGTTCGGTGAGGTGTGATAGGAACCGAGCAAATGAGTTGGGATTGGTTTTTATGATAATTTTGATCTGCATGGGCTTCGCGTACCGCCGAGGCCGATCAAAATGGCCTTCGCGTACCGCCGAGGAATTCAGGATCCAGAGCCCCCGCTTTTGCTTCGCGTATCGCCAAGCCCTTCGCCAAGGGGCTTTGGCGTACCGCGATGAGTCCATTTTTTTGTTTTTTCGATTTCGATGATTCGATTTTGCTCGTGCTCGATTCCCAACGTTTATCCTAAACATCTAACGCGTGTTTAGCACATAATCATATAATAGCACATAAGTTGTTTGATCACCAACGTTTGTGAGACTCGTGTGTGTTTCGATAATTCCTCGAATTATCTTTGATAGTTGATGGTCGTGTTTTACGAAGTGTTTGCATGCTTGATTAATCCTAATCAACGTGTAATGCACAATTCAATAATTCCCTGAATTATTGTTTTGCGTTAGTGTTTATGTTTGTCACACTTGGTTTCTAAAACCAATGTGCAATGTACGATTCGATAGTTCCTTGAACTATCTTTTCGCAGTTGTTTGTGTTCAACTCATCTAATTTAAACAAAATAAATGAAATGCAACAAGTATAAATGTGAAATACGTAGAGTGTAAGAGTTGGAATTTACCTGAAATTGCCGGGTGTCACAATGTCAATTCAAACTAGCTTAAAGACTCAAATTCGAGAAGCACAGATTGAGGCACTTCAAGAGAATAATTTGAAAAGTGAAGCATTGACTGGGCTGGAAAAGAAATTTGAAACCAGAACATATGAGATTCTCTATTTTATGAATTGAATTTGGATTCCAAACCGTGATGGTTTAAGAGAACTTATCATGGACGAAGCTCATAAGTCAAAATACTCAATTCATCCCAGCACTGACAAGATGTATAAAGATTTGAAACCCTTTTATTAGTGGCCTAGGATGAAGAGATCAATTGCTACATATGTAGAAAAGTGCTTGACCTGTTCCAAAGTCAAGACTGAACATCAGAAACCATCATGATTGTTACAGCAACCTGAAATTACACAATGGAAGTGGGAACAAATTACAATGGATTTTATTACAATATTACCAAGAACTTAGTGGTCATGATGCTATTTGGGTTATTGTCGATCAATTGACCAAGTCTGCTCACTTTCTTCCCATTAGAGAAGATTACAAAATGGAGAAGTTGGCTAGACTATACGTTAATGAAATTGTGGCTAGACATGGTGTGCCAATTTCAATTATCTCTGATAGGGATAGTAGATTTACTTCACGATTTTGGCAAACATTACAAACTGCTTTGGGGACACATCTTAACTTGAGTATTGCATATCATCCCCAAACTGATGGCCAAAGTTAAAGAACTGTCCAAAATCTAGAAGACATGTTAAGATCTTGTGTAATATACTTTGGTGGAAATTGGGATACTCATCTACCATTAGTTGAGTTTTCTTACAATAATAGTTATCACACAAGCATCAACGCAACACCTTTCGAAGTTCTTTACGGTTGCAAATGCAGATCGCCACTATGCTGGACGGAAGTCAGATATAGTCAATTTACAGGACCATAAATTATTCAAGAAATGACCGATATTTTTTTTAAAATTAAAGAAAGGTTGAAAGCTACTAGAGATAGACAGAAAAGTTATGCTGATAACAGACGAAAGCCCTTAGAATTTCAAATAGGGGACACAATCTTGTTAAAGGTATCGCCTTGGAGAGGCATAATTAGATTCGGTAAAAGGGGCAAATTGAGTCAAGATATATTGGACCATTCAAAGTTGTTGCTTGAATTGGTTCTGTAGCCTATCGATTGGAACTTCCGCAGGAATTATCCAACATACATGATATATTTCGTGTATCTAATTTGAAGAAATGTTTACCGGATGAAACACTAGTCATACCTCCGGAAGAAACTCAGTTAGATGACAAACTACACTTTATAGAAAAGCCACTTGAAATTGTTGACAAGGATGTTAAAAAGCTTAGACAGAGTCGTATCCTAATTATTAAAATAAATGGAACTCCAAGAGAGGTCCCGAATACACATAGGAACGAGAAGACCAGTTCAAGCCAAAGTATCCTCATTTGTTTGAAAGAAATCATCCTTACACACAAGTTTAAATTTCGAAGACGAAAATTTTTTTAACAGAGGGAGACTATGACATCCATGAGTTTTGATGAATAAATCCAATGCGGTTAGTACACTGAACTCGATTAATTAACGAGTCAATAAATTTAATATATGTTATTAAGTTAAAGCTCTTAAAATTTAGCAAAGAGTGTTTTATTTTAAATGCATGCTCTTGCATTTGACAATTTTAATCTTTACTGCTTGGCGGTACACTATCCGAAACGAACGTTGGTGACGACCCGGTCAACGAATTTAGTTAACATGCTTAGATTAGCATGAAATAATAAATCGTAAATGAATAACTTGTGTTAAAGATGAAAAATCGTAATTTTTGGAGTTAACCGTTCAATTTTCAGACAACCGACTTTATCTGCATTTTAGCCGGGCAAAATCGAATTAATTATCCAAATAATATTTAAGGTCATTCTTTTTGACCAAAATTTAATCGTTTTATTACTATTAAATATTCTATTAATTTTAGATTAAAAATTTAATTTTTATTAAATATCCGGTATAAGATTTACACACTGTATGATTCAGGATATATCAGTTTTTATCTGGTTATGACAAGGGTTGGCCATGTGGTAGACTCATGTCATTTTGCATGTGTAAGATGAGATTTATAAATCTTCCAAAACTCCTTAAAAGCCCGACCACTCATCATCACATCCATCACTACACTCCATCACTACACTCCATCACATCCTAACTTTTTCACTCTCTCGTTCTCCCAACCGTCTCCTTCACCAACTTTATCATTTTCTAAAAGATTTTGGGTCTTTTGAAAAAGAATGATCAAGAAACACACACCTTGCTTCTTATACTAAGGTATATCTTCTCACATTATATGGTTTTTTTTTGTATACAAAGTTGTTCACCTAAGATCTTGATTTCTAAAACAAATGGGTTTTATTTAAACAAGATAATGTGTGTGTATATGCTTGTGTGTGTGTGTTTCGTAACACACATACATGTGTGTGTTTGTTGTTGTATGTTACATACATAAATACATACATACATACATATATATATATACATATGTAATATGTGTTAGATTATTATTTTGATGACATGCATATGTATATGTGTATATGTATATAGATATGTATGACATGAGTTTTACTTGCATGCATGTGTGTGTGTGTGTATGTTTGTGTGATCTTGGTTGTATGTACATACATGAGAAAGATATTTTTAATTTATGTAAACATGTATATATAAATGATGGTTAAAAATTTGACAGTTAGTCTTGGTGACTTGATGCATGTATGTATATATGCATGCATGTGTATCAATACACATATATACTTATATGTGTGCAAGTAAGATATTTTAATTTATGGTTTATTACAAATTTGAGTTAGAAAGTATTTTTAAAACATAAAACATAAACTAAAATGTTATAAATTGAAGGATAAGTGATGAACATATTAATTGTTCATACATTTCATATGCAAAAATATTGATTTACAAGGGTTTTGTATAATCTGAAAATAATTACTAAAATATGGTAAATTTTACTTGTAAAAATGATATTTTTATTATAAAAGTATTGATGATTGGTTAAATAATTTGTCATAATCAACACTGGCTCACCAATTACTTTTGTAATTGACTATTTTAAGCATGTTTTTTAAGTACACCCCAATGAAGTAAGCACAACGTTTCTATTTAAGCTTTATCATGGATAATTATGTGTAATGAACTTCATGCATTTTGGAGACTTAGTTTATTATATGAATAATTGTACTCAAGATATGAAAGTCTATCAGTTGTGTAAGACAATTATGAATATGTAATGTTATGTTTAGTTTTCTCGTTAACCGATGTGCTCTAGCCCAACACCTTACGTCGCAATCACGTGTTTCCGCTTTAGCGGGGCGTGACACATCATCCATGTGCAAGCCCTTGAAAGGCGCATCAGAGATAATCTTATATTTAAGTTTGTATTCTTTGCGATTTACACTTGATTTTAGGATGATTTAGGATATTTTATATAGAATGGAGTAACACTCATGGCTGCTTTTTTGGTCTACTTTTAATAATCGTGATGTTATTAATGTCATTATGATCAGATTCCTATATTAACAGAGCAATACGAGTCATTATTTTTTTAATGTAATTTTAATTGATAGGCATCCTATTTTTTTGTTCAATATGGTTTAGGATAAACCGTGCTTATTTTGAAATGAGATCTCTAACGTGTCTTCGTAAACAGGAATTGACCAAAGTGTCAGCAAACCAACAGAGGGTACATAAAGGCGAGAACAGAGTCTCAATTACGCCGGAGAAACAGCGCCGGCAGAGGTGGAATTAGTGGCAGATCATCGTCGGTAAACCAGATGAGTGATTTACAGGAGTGTTCGTCTCCAATTGCTGCTGTCACTCTTCCGCCACAGTCAGCAACCACAGAATCGCCATCTGCACCACCGGGCGCCCATTCTCCTCCTCGTTTTGATCCCAGACGGAGTAATCCTCTTTCTCGTTGATAATTATACTCTTTACTGATACGGCCACTGTTTGCCACTATTGCTGATTAAATTTTGCTGTTTACATTTTAAATGTTGCCTCTATGTTTTCTCGTTTTTTAGCGGTTTCAATTTGAAAATGAGGGTATTTTGTTACATACTGTATGTTGGACTGTTTTCTATGCAATTGATGATCGATCTATTATTTGATTTTTGGGGAAGATTTTTTGCTAGGGTTTGCAAGAACTCTGTCTCTAAGAATTTTATATTGCTTCAAGGGGTTTTCATTTGCATTTGCAGTTGGTGTTATTTTTGTATATGCTTTGTGTACTCTACTCCGTGTGAGTGATGATTGATCTTTGGATTATGGATTGTGAGTTCTTGACAGTGATTAAGCAATTTTGATATATTGTTTTCCAAGCACAATGCTTCATAATGTTTTGACTCTGAGTTCTTTTCAGTTCATTTGACAATTTATGTTAAGAGCTAAAATCATCTTTCTTATTTAACTTTTATTTGCAGAATGATAATGTTTCAGTATACAAAGTCATAACCCTTTGTTTTATTGTTGGATAATTTTTAAGCAATTGGTATCATCAAAAGGAAAGCTTTGATAAAAGATTTGGCTGCTGTGTACCATGCTGAGTGTCTTGCATATTGCCAAGTGCTGTCAGAACTCCAAAAAAAATGTGAAGAGGTACAAAAGTATTTCATATTTTCTATGCATATTTTTGATCTTTGGGAAACCAATGTTATTAGTTTTGCTATCATTTGTGTTTTTTTGAGCCGAGGACTCTTTCGAAGCAGCCTCTCTATCCCAACATGGATAGGGGTAACCCAGACCCTACTGAAAAGTGAGAATATACTGGGTAAAGTTGTTTGTTTGTTATCATTTGTGTTTTGATTAATATCATTAACTATGGCTGGCTGTTTAGTTCTTTATTCTTTAACAATCTATAATATTATTAAAGAGAAATATCTATGGGTATACAACAACGTATTTGTCCTGAATATGCAAGCCTTTGGGAATTCTTCAAGGTCATAAATCCTATAATGAATTAGTTAATGACCCGTAATTTTTTTAAGGAACAAGCAAATTAACGATGACATTAATCGTATATGCATAAAGCAAACTAATTTGAACAAAATTGGGTGCACAGAAAATAATTTTTCTGGCAACATGAATTATATTAGTTTTTTTGATGGTTTTGAGTTGAAAGATGATTACTTATATTGTAGGCATAAGTGTTTACATAACTAACCGACAGCTGATGCAATACATATTATAGGATAATTTCCATCCGACCATATTCAGATACATATATGTTTATTTTCTTGGCGTGTCTCTAGTGTGTTATGCAAAGTAAACACCATTAGATACTAATACCTAGGAAGACTCCATTAAAAAGTAGAAGTGACAATTTTCATCCTATTTAGCAAATAAATGGTAGTCTATGTTATATATTTTATTTCCAATGGTACCAAAAGGTGCATGTTGCTACAAAACTTAACACAAAGTGTGTTACAGCTCGTCAGCAGTGCAAGATCCACCACATGTTAGACTAAGATGAGAATAAGTGTGTTGAGAGTAGAGTGTTGTTCTTGGCATAGTTATCGATAGCGAATAGCGGTAAATAGCGATAACCTACCTATATGCTACGTAGCGAATAGCGATAAATAGCGACCGCTATTTCGTGTTTAGCGATAAAATAATATAAAAACTCAATAAATATTTTTAATCATCCAAAATAGCAACAAAATAAACATTCATAGTTTTACACCAAGAAAATAGCTAAAATATGTTATAATTTGTCACTAATACTCACTTAAAGTCTCATAACTACACCCTGAATCAGCTTCCTTTAGCATTCTAAACTTTAAACAAACAACCAATTACTAATTCAGTGAATTAAAGGCCCAAACAAAAGAATAAAAATATAGGCGGAAGTGCAGAACTAAATTGAGATGCCTATAACCTGGGTTAGCCAACTCCAACTCCAATTCAGTCCCGACTCCAGTCGATCTCCAACACTCCAATTCGTTGAATTTAGTCCAGACTCCAATTCGTCTTCCCATTCACTGATTATCGTATTTGAAATTCGAATTAGGGTTGACAATTGGCGTCGTCCAATTCCGTCGTCATCGTCCAACTCCAATTCCGTCGTCATCGTCGACTATTAGGGTTGACAATTGGCCAAAAACGTTGTGCCATAGACTATTAGGGTCCAATTTCGTCGTCGTCATCCAATTCCTCCGTCCAATTCCCGCTATTTTCACGCTATTGGACCGCTAAACACCAATAGCGGTGTGTTCTCGCATCGCGTCGTAGCGCGCTATAGCGCTCGCTACGGACGCTATCAATAACTATGGTTCTTGGATTGTAGATGTTTCCTCTCGTTTATTTGTGTGGTATTTATAGTGGGTTCCATCTGGAGCCTTAGATGATAACCCTTCCACTTTAGGTAGTTTGTTACATGTTGTCTAATTTTAATCGTTTTGGCTTCTTTCCTTTTTGTATGTAAGGGTTTGTCCTTATAGTTGACATTTACCCTCTGACACTAACATTGTCTTTTTCCTCAAGGTCGTGAGGTAAGCAACGTTTTTGTCTTTTATTAATTTAGACCGTTCTCGAAAATAAGCTAAGTATCGGTCGTGAGGGTTTTTTCCGCTTTGACATAAGTTGCTAATCGGTTCTTTTGGTTCTCTTTGAAGTGAGCCGCGGCTTGTTGATTTACCACGTCGACCGCTTGTCAAAAAAGGTCTTGGTTTCTCCTTTTGGTTCTCCAGCCACAGCTTGGCCCCTAGTTGGAGGGTTGTTTGCTTTTTATTTTGTTCCAACAGCGGCTCATCACAATGATCGGAGGTTCCGGTTGGTTTTCTTTTTCTCTAGTAGCAACTTCTTCGTAATTGGTTGGATTGGTGGTGCGGCTTCTATCCCCAGCCGTGGCTTTGTTGGAGTATCCCCATCAAGCCCCCTAGTTCGGTGTTATGATTTTGTCGTAACATTGGATTATTTAATATGTGACGGCTCGAGTAGGCGGTTGATGAGGGCTTGTCATGAGTAGGTTGGCTCGTTGGTATTTCCCCTATTTTGTTGTTTTGTGCTTTCTTTTCTAGAAAAAGCTAAGTATTGGAAAGGTGTGGTATCATTCATCTTTGAGCAGCGGTTTACATGGGGTGTGGTTACCTTATGTTTTGGTAATGTTACTCCGTAGTCATGAATTTGTTCGGATGGTGGTGTCTGAGGTTTTATCGTTAAACGACCCAGCCGCGGGTCTGAGCGGGTGTTCCTCAGCGCTGCCTTCTCAGTTGCGGCCTCCTTAGCAAATGTTATGGAGTAGGGTTACTGCGGCTCCATTGTTATGAGTCGCAGCTGGCATTGTGGTGACCGGGGGTTACCTTATCATGCCCCCCAGTCCGATGTCATGAGCTGAGCATGTCATTGGACTTGTAGTCATTGTTCAAAATTAGAGGGTTTCGTAAGAGACATTGGGGATCTTTGAAATTCGCCACCCTTTTCTGTAAAATTTTAATCTTTGATGTCATTCATTTGAACACCACAGTCATCATACACTCGGTGTACGCTATGTCCAACAATGATGGCTGAAACCGTTAGCGGGTTGCTTGCAAAGTTCCCTCCTTGTATGGGCAGGAAGGATATACCTTGCTCCATCCATGGCTCTAGGTGGTCTGAGTTTCGTTTGACACCGTCTGTGTCATGAGGCCTTTTCAGATCAACCGTGGGCCGTAGTTGGTGTAACATGAGGATCTCCTTTCTCTTTTCGCTAGCATGTGGGGTCTTCTGCAGCTCAATTAAAAGATGAGCGAGCTTCCCTGTTCTTATAGCCTACTCTATCTGTCTTTTCAGAGAGAGACAATTATCAGTGGCATGACCAGGTTCTTTGTGAAACTCGTAGAACTTCTCCATGCTCCGTCGTGGGCCCGGCCTCAAGAGGGCGGGTTGGACGAACTTGACATCTCCGTCGCCAAAATCTCGCTAGGGGTTTTCATCAAGGGCGGAAGTTTTGCCTCTAATTCGGTGACATGCTTCGATGAACGCCAAACCCTGGCTGAAGGGTACCACTCCTCGGCGTGAAATGAGGCTGGAAGCGGGGTCTCTCCCATCTGCTTTCCTCCAGTCCTTTTGACGGGTTCCACACTAATGGAGCTTGAATCTAGGAATGCGGTCTCTCAGTAGTTCGCAGGCCTTCTTCCCCCGTGCGAATGACTTAGCTCTTTCTAGCATCTCATCCACTGTCTTCGGAAAACTTTCGTGAAATCTTTCTACTAGCTGACCGCTTTTTACGCCGTGGATAAACGCATAAATTCTCAATCTGCCCCCCTCTGACCTGCATGCTCTCTTTGGAAAATCGTGTGATGAAATCATCCAGAGACTCGCCATCCCTGCGCTTGATGTTATGCAGCTCAGTCAGGTCCTTCATTGATTTTCGCTGCTAGCTGAGGGATCTCAAGAACTTCTCCTCCAGTTCTTCGAAGCTACGTATCTCCCCCATTGGGAGACCGTCGAACCAGACTCTTGCTGCGCCTGTGAGTGTCTGGATGAACATGTGGCACCAAACAGGTATGGATCATTGTTCAACTTCAGCTGCACCTATGAATATGGCCAGGTGATCATCCGAGTCTCCCATCCCGCCATACTTTCCGACATTAGTTGGCACTTTCAGCTTTGGTGGGAAGATAAACTCGGCTATCCTAGCTACAAATTTGGATTTTGCACGTGTAGTCGAGGAACGGTAGGGTTTGCTGTAGTCGTCTTCAAATTCCAACTTTTTAGCAATTTTGCTCTTCACTCCGTCTTCTTGGTTTTCTTTTCTACCTCCTTGAACTTTTGGCTGGCTCGTTTCCTTGTCTTGCTTCACCTTTACTTCAGCATCATCTTCATCCATGTCTTCTACTGAGACATCCTCAAATTCGAGCTGGGCTCGAACCTCCTTTAACTGCCTTTCTTTCTCTTCCTTTTCCAACAAGAGAATGATTTGTTTGTGATTTTGTGCTAGAAACTCTGGGTGATCTCGGGGTTCCTAACACTTCCATCATCGCCATTAAACGAACCCTTCCCTTTCCCCTGGATCACCGTCGTGCCTCCAAGAGAAAATTTGGGATGACTTTGCTTTTCAACCGGAGTTGTTACGTCTAAGCTCATGGTGGTGTGATTGTTCAGGACTTGGTCCCACGGATGGCATCAAATGTTGCTACAAAACTTAACACAAAGTGTGTTACAGCTCGTCAGCAGTGCAAGATTCACCACAAGTTCGACTAAGATGAGAATAAGTGTGTTGAGAGTAGAGTGTTGTTCTTGGATTGCAGATGCTTCCTCTCGTTTATTTGTGTGGTATTTATACTGGGTTCCATCTGGAGCCTCTGATGATAAGCCTTCCACTTTGGGTAGTTTGTTACATGTTGTCTAGGTACTTTTTTAATCATTTTGGCTTCTTTCCTTTTTGTATGTAAGGGTTTGTCTTTATAGTTGACATTTACCTTCTGACACTATCATTGTCTTTTTCCTCTGGGTCGTGAGGTAAGCAATTTTTTTGTCTTTTATTAATTTAGACCGTTCTCGAAAATAAGCTAAGTATCGGCTTTTGGTTCTATTTGAAGTGAGCTGCGGCTTGTTGACATAAGTTTCTAATAGGATCTTTTGGTTCTATTTGAAGTGAGCCGCGGCTTGTTGATTTACAACGTCGACCTTTTGTCAAAAAAGGTCTTGGTTTCTCCTTTTGGTTCTCCCGCCACGACTTGGCCCGTGGCCGGATGCTCGTTTGCCTTCTTTTGTTCCAGCCGCGGCTCATCACAATGATCGGAGGGTCCGGTTGGTTTTCTTTTTCCCCGGTCGCAACTTGTTCGTAATTGGTTGGATTGGTGGTGCGGCTTCTATCCCCAGCCGCGGCTTGGTTGGAGTATCCCCGTCAGTGCACAAACAAATTTTCAAAATATTTTAGATCTTTTTAACAAGGAAACTCGATAATATTACATTAGTCTAGGCTTTGAAATCATAATTAATATGTAGTTATTATGAAATTTAATTAAGGACGACAGCCAATGGCAGACCAATCTGACCCAACCTGTTTAATTTGTTAACAAGCAAAAGTGATGCGTGTCAAAGTCGATGCCAAAAATACTAATAAGCGAGATTTAATGTTTGTATCTAGGGCTGTAAACAAACACGAACAAGAAATTTCATTTACATAGTTAAATAAACGAACTTGAACGTAGGTCGTGTTATGTGTTCGTTTACGTTCATTTACGTTCATTTATTATATTTCTTCATTAAATGTGTTGTATATTCTTAAATTTTTTATTTTTGCCTTATAACATTTAACCTAGAAATCTAGTCATTTGTAATTTGTATTTTTTTAAAAACATAGAAATTTGAAACTGAGGTCTTTGAAACATTAGTTTAGGATAATTTCAATTACGATTATTATTTTTAGCTTTTGTTTTGTTTTATGATAATTATTTTTTGCTTTTTATATCAAGTTTTTAACTTCATATTTATGTAAATGATTATCTCCAATGGTTGAGATTAAGAATGTTGACTTTTATTTTTTAAATAATTTATGTTCATGAACAAGTTCATTTCCTTAATGAATGAACACGAACAAGAATTTTCGTTCGGTTAGCGTTTATGAACAACATAAAAGTTAAATGAATAACCTTAACTGTATCCGCTGTGTGATGCTAAAATTTTGATCCCCCCCAAAACAAAAAAAATATTAAATAAATAAATAATAAAAAAAATTAAATAAATAAATAATAAAAAAAAATGAAACTGATTGATGAGCCCACCTTGGAAGCTTTATTTGATGGTCATATTTTGTACCATAATTCAACTCTATATTGTAATCATTTTATTACAATACCGATTTTTATATCCCAATATCTCTTTATTTTGTTTGTTTCAATATTCTTGCAGCCCTATGCAGATATAAAAGTTACAGCAGACTCAAGGAAAGAAACAATGAGACCCCCCAAAAGACTTAAAAAACCCAGTTAGGTGTGTCCACTTTTCTCTTTACCTACTTCATTTTTTTAAATTTATAATCCGCTAAGCACATGGAATTACATCCTATATATTCTATAGATAATTAAAAAGCAATATTGGTGAAATTTTCCACCAGGCTTCCCTCAACTTTCCAAGTTTACACTTTTAGTCTCGTTTAAGTTTTTAATGAATTTATAAAATATCATTTTTAACCCCTTGAGTTTCCAAAGTTTTGGATTCACCTCTTTCATTTCTTAATTGATCCATTGCTGCTTTTGGGGTTGACACTTTCACTCATCAATTTTCCAAAAACTTTGTAAAATGTCATTTTCACTCCTTTGAGTATCTAAAGTTTTCAATTTACTTCTTTTGTTCGTTCACTTAAAAAAACTAATTTCTTACATACTTGGTTTTGTATACGTGTTTGGTATAAATTCGAGTTGATCCATGTTTCTCTTTTTTATACTTTTTTAAAAAATGACTCGGGTCAAATAAAATATACGTCCGTGCTTATTTTATTTACTTTTTTAGTTGGTTTAAGTTTCGACGTAAATTTTGTTTGGAAACAAGTTGACCTAAATATTATACATTTTCATTTGACATTATAATTTCGAGATGCCAATGTCACATCATCATCATATTCAGTATATCTCACAATAAGCAAAGTTAAGGTAGTGTTTTGAGGAGGTTCAGGTGTACACAACCTTATCTCTATCCTATAGGAATAGAGAAGTCATTTCCAATAAGACCCTCGGCTCATTATGACTAATTAACCGACCAATTTAATGCTTTTAATGTTATTTTCACAAAAATTAAGTAAAATAACGTTAAAATTAGTGCAGTTTTGTTTTTGCCCCTCGAGATGCCAACGTGCAACGGGTAAAATTACTAGTTCATATCAGAAAACATTTCCGGAAAGGTTTTCACTAGTCCTAGTAGGTTAAAACATTGCTGACTCTTGTGTTAGAATAATTTATGTGTCATTACATTCTGTTGACAATTTGTTTTCAAGCCTTTCAGCTACGCGATTGTGTTAGGAGTGCAGATTGCATGTTGCAACGACACCGATTATTGGATTTACGGCGATATTTTTCAAATCTGTATATAAATGACCCTGCTACAAACAAACAAGAAGTGAGGTGTGCCCCTATTTGCATACATATTGTTTTGTAACATGCTCACACTTTTGAGATGCATTAAATGTAACTAGCATGTTTTGTAACATTGCAAGCTGACAACTGTTGTGCCATATAGATGCAATATGGTCATGATATCTGGGCATGTAGACAAAAAAAACTTGAAATGGTTCAAAAATGATGGCACAATAAACTTCTCTCATTTAGTTTCTAAAACCATGTTATGCCATCCATTTTGGCATTGAGCTTAGGGATATTGATATGGGTAACTTGCAGATTTATTATTAATGCATTATCATATCTCCTTGCCAACATTGGTCCTAAAGTTCGTGAAAAGAATTTGGTCACAGCCGGTTTCTTTAAATAGTCTGTAAAAATCCATTTTCCAGCTTTCTTGAAGCCATTTCTATGTCACATCACATGTATGTTACTTCTTGAAAGGAACAACAACTCCCACACATGTGATTCCTCCGTAAGCCTTCTTCCATCCATCTCTCGCTGATATGACATATTTTCTTCATGTTTTTTTAACACCATGTCCCTTCATGATTCTGGGTATTCTTGGTGGTATTGTACATTATATAATCTCTTACAAAATCAACGTGCTATCCACCTGTGTGGGCGTGTGGTTTGCTCCAACCTTTGCGCATACCAACCTCACAGTGGCATAAGGGTGTTCCAAAAAAACCAAAAACCATTAAAAACCGTTAAGCAAACCGTATCCGTAATCAAAAAAACCGACCCAAATTGTGAATTCAGTTTACGGTTAAGTTATCGCATCCCATTTTTTTTTGAATTTGGTTTGCAGGGTTATCTGTTTAAACCGAATTTATATTTAAACCAAAAACAGTCTAGAACTTTGAAGCAATGCAACCCTAAATTGAATCTCTCAAACTCTCGTGTTGTTGCCACACTCTACAATCACCACAACTTTTCCACCACCATTACAACACTCCAATTCAAGATCTCTCTATCAACAGCAGGTTTGGGGGTGGGGGTTCTTTTTCGAATTGGTTCTAACAGTAGGGGGTTTCTTCCAAACCATCAACAACCAAATTTAGGTGGTTTCCCATCTCGTTCGGTCTCTGGTTACACCTATGTTGTTGATCGCCCATATGGGTTATCGAATTCAGATTTTGCTGGTCAAACTTTAAATCAATTGGTTGACCCTTGGTCTGTAAATTTGCAACAAACCCTTATAGGTGGTGATGCGATGGTTGTTTCTGCTTCAGCAATTCTAATGGTTCAAAATTCATGTGAAACACAGATTTAGCTGAATTGATCTTGAATCAATAGTCTAATTGTGTTTGTTGGGTCTAATTTTTTAATCTAGGTCCATTTATGTTAGTTTGATTTAATTTTTTTGAACACAGTAGGCAAACAATATATGAAAATTTAGGAAAAGATAGGTTATCTAGTTGAATTCGGTTTATTTGGTTTTTAATCGAAACAAAACTTCGGTTCGGATAATCATATTTTGAATTTTCTTTGGTTCGTTTTTCGGTTAGGATAAACAAATTTCAAAACTAAAAAAACCATTAACCGAACCGATGAATACTCATGGTGTGACAAGATATAACCATGGATGTTAACGCACCGCATATATTTACCAGTATCACAATGGGTCTCTAGATTTTCCTATTTCTTTGCTCTATCTCCAAGTTATGGAGCCGTAGCCTTAGCCTAAGCTTGGCAAAATGGGCGGTATGGGTCGGGTTTAGATCATGATGGATACCGGTTACGACGGATTTTAAGCACAATTAGTTTGAGTGTAAACGAGTATTTTTTTTAAAAAAAAAAAAACATCAATTTACTTCAAGGCATAATGCATTGTAACTTAACAAATATTTCATTTGGATAATTTAAATGATTTTCTCATCAAATATATATATTATTGATCTTTTTTACGCGTTTGAATTCGATAAAAGTTAATGACAAGCTATCTAAACGAGTCTATGGTGTCGTTGCATACAAGCTGAAGTTGCCACACAATTAATGATACACCCGATGTTGTATGTATTCCTAGTTTCCTACTTTGCAAGGCTAAGGGTAATCCTTAGCCATTTCACTGCCAAAAGAAGGTGACAACGAGATTATACAGATTCTTCCCAATCAGAGTTTGGATCGCTGTTTAGGATTTTCGAGTTAGGTTTCCTGAGTTGTAGCTCAAGGAAGAGCTTGTTTCTAAGGGTGGGGCGGTTGATACGAGCCATGAGTCATCAGTTGCTCGAACATGCCTAAAAAACAACTCTCAAAAGCCCATGACATAGTAATTGCACTAGTTATGTACTTATGTTATTTATGTCACATGTTAAATACCTTTCTATTACATGCAGGACCGATTCAACCAATTTGATGGCCCTAAGCGGAATTAAAATTCATGGCCCTTCATCCCTTCAAAAACTTACATTCTTTCCATGCGTCTCTTTGATTCATTCGTTCTCTTGCAAGCTTAGGTGACCGTTTATCAGGAGTGTTTGCTTTCGTCTTGCAAGAGGATCGTTGCTACAAAGACTGCTCTCAGACTTACAAGTCTAATTAAATCTTTGAATCTCGTCAATAGTCTTTAGGTTCACATTAGTGAGTAGGAAACACATACAATCTGGAAGGGGGAATACCTGTACTTTGGGGAGCTCTGTCTAGGAAAGCATTTCGTATAAATCCAAATCAACTGATGGACCTGTTATACTTTCCTGGGAACCCTTGAAGTGAGTATGAACCTATAGGATAAAGTATGTATTTCTGAAAGTTAATTGGACTTAAACACTTTGATATGTCAAAAGTATTTCTTTAGGAATACAATCCAAGTATTTCTTTGTGATCGAACTTTCATTTAAACTCTCTAATTTCATCTTGAACCTTCTATGCATTATGTCATAAGGTTTAGTTCTGACCCTTTTCTTTTGAACTCTTGGAACACGCATATAACGTTTTCTTTTTTATAGGCATCATAGTTGAACAACAAATCTAAGAACACAAAGACATTATGCTTATGAATTATGATATATACATATATCATTTTAAACTAAAGTTTTATAATGTTTGATAACAATTATTATTCAACTATAGGATCCTAAGATATTTAAACTTATGATCGGTGATATTTATTATCTTAATCTAAAGTTCTAAGTTAGATGTCTTATGTTATACTTCATATTCATAAACAACATATTATGATATTATGAGTTATGATGTACACTTATCATACTAATTTAAGCATCATAATATCATAATCATTATATTATTACATACATTAAAACATTAGATTTCATTGCAAAAATTGCAATTTTTGAAATCGCGATACACCTACTATTTTGAACTAGTCAAGTTTGAGTATTATGTGACGGACTTGTTATAACCTGGTAGGTTAAAGCTTGTTACACCAAAAGTCATATGGATACGAAAACTTTTATCACCTTCGTACAAAAGTCAACCGTACCAATTTCGGTTTTACAAAACAAAATTCTTCAACCTATTCAATTGAGGAATGGTTGTATAAGTCAAGACTAATTTGCATTCGATATTAACTCAATTATGTATCACGTTCATAAAGTAGGGTAAACATGCAAGGTGAATTGTCGTTACGGGTGCACACGGAACGAGAATTTGCAGTACATGTGAATCCTACAAATACGAAACAAGGTACACTATTGTAGTAATATTTGAAAGTATAACTCAAACATAAACAAACATATTGACCTAAAATTTAAAACATTTTCTTTAGAAAGGTTGTGTTGTATTGGTAGGTGATTGGTATGCTTTCAAAGAATTGTTGGTGTGGTGGGTTGGCTGCGGTATACCCTATATATAAGCACCAACAGTATTTTGGGAGTAGCACCGAAAGCTTGACCAATGTTAGGATTCATAAATTTGAGCATATCAATAAGGTAACCTTAGTCAAAGCTATTAGTCAAAATTAATAAATTCTTGTATACTAAGACTAGGTGTGTATCATACACCAAACCGATCAAAAATCTTAGTTATTATTCTCATATCAAAACAACCAGGAAAGTTTCATCGTTAGAATGAAAACACGAAAGACGAATATGTAACCTAATTGTCTTTAGTCGGGAATCTCTCAAACATCAAATTTTAAATCTAATGTAAATACATGATGATAACTCTTCGATATTATTTTGTGACTAAGAATAGAAATTCTAATGTTGTTCTATAACGTAACTCACAAATTCTCAAATCACAAGTTGTGTTTTCTTTTTATTTGGTTTATTGCAATCTGAATTCCTAAACCCATTTATATGTGGTATAATGGAACTAGAAGATTGTATCACTCTTTCAATTGATCACAAACAACACAACATTCGCATTAATAACTAAAAGTTATTTCTCACGTACCATCACTCTACTACATTTATTTAAGATAAAAAAATTAATTAATCACTTGAAATAATAGCACCATGGAACCTGACTTAAGGAAAACTATCAAATATTGACAATGTGGTGGGTTGGTGTCTAGGTTCGCCCTACATATACCCTATACATAAACATTGTAAATAAATGGTAGAATACTCTACACGAAAATCAGGAGAAATCAATAAGTAAACGAACTAAAGTTGGGGACATGATGTTTTTCTCGTGTTTCTTTTAGGCTTACTATATCGTAATAAACATTCACGTAAAACAATAATAGAAATTCTCAACATTATTACAAAACACTTGCAATACACACGAATCTCGTTTTCAGCTATCATTAACTCATTTTTTTTATATATACCTCTAAGAAAACTCTTGAATGAGACATTAACATTCCAAACATAGAGTTATTCCCTTTTAGATAATGATTATACTCAAGAAACTATGAACATTATGCAACAATATTGACCGAACTTAATCATATTTAAGACAATATTCCTTAACAAAGTATTGATCACGAAAACGTGTTGAAACTTAGTTTATGTTAATATCTGAATTCATTGAAAAAAAAAAATACTTGGTCTCGTAACATAACACGTTTTCAACATTTAGAATACAAACTGTGTGATGGAAGATCATATAGTATTGGAGCTCATTAAGAATTCAAATACTTAACTTATACCGTCATCCAGAATTTTATGTAATCAAAAGCACGACAAACAATGTTAGTCATAATGAGACTTACAAGTTTCGTTATGTTTTCCCTCTAGCTTATGAACATTATTTTTGAAAAAGGACACTAGCATTATACGGTAAAGTGCCTTACCTACAACACAATATAAATCATTGATTGTCTAACGAGTGCGAGAAGACACAACTACGTAATCTATTACTAACCTCCCACGAACTTAAAATGGTCATGACGACGTAGGGTTGATCATTGACCGTTTTAACAAATCGGCTCACTCCATACAAATTCGCGAGAATTTTCCATTGCGAAAATTAAATTGTATCCTTACTAATGATATCCACGTTTATGATTCGATGAACATTATAGAGGAACCGGTAGAGATCGTGGATCTTCGTGTCGAACAATTGAAGTGAAGTCGAATTCTGATTGCCAAAGTTCATTAGGAATCAAAACATGGTCATGAGTCCCCTTAAGAACACGTAGACCAAATAAAAGCAAAGTACCCATATTTATTCACTATAGTTCTCCTTAATTTCGGGACGAAATTTCTAAAAGGAGGGGAGACTGTAACATCCACTTAAATTATGTAAAAAAAAAAATTTAATTTCGAACGTTTATTCTTGTTACAATTCAAATACAACGAAAATAATAATGACAATTTCAAGGTTAGAGATTTATAAATTTTTTTTTATAAAATACTAATTAATAATATTAAAGATTTATCAAAAAGCTATAATTTTTTTTTATAATAATGTTTTAATAAATTATAAATGTAAATTTTATTCAATAAATAATTAAATAACTTTATAAACTTAATTAAAATAATTAGGAATTTTATAAACTTGATATAAACATTTATTAAAAACAAGGAGGGACCATTTATGTCAAAACCTCAAACTATTACCTTCTTCCCCACCCAACTAAATCCATGGATACCCATTATCCATCTTTGACCCAAAAACAACCCACCGATCGGTTCTAGCCCCATAACAGGATGAAATTTAACAAGTTTGAATATTTAATCTATCCCGAACATCAAGGAACCGATAACAAACACCAATCAGTCGAATAATTCAAAAATAAATTCGAATTTGTAGCCTAAACATACTCAACCGATCGGTTATCTAAGAATCTATATAAACACTCATAGAAATCAAATTAAATCAAATCTTTCATCCATTCCATACCTGCGAACAGGTCTGTACACTCGAAAAACATTTACAACCTTTCTAGTTCACGAAATCAAGACGCAAAAGTCCGGTCGAGTCGTGAATTGAACCCTTACTCGAAACCCAGTCAATCGTATTCAAAGGTTAGTATTCTATACATCAATGTGTTCCGTTTCTGATGCTTAACAAAAGCCCTATGGTTGTAAAGACGATCGGGTTAACATTCGATCGAATTTGATACATTTAGGAACTAGGGCTTGTAAGTTAAAAATTGGAATTGGGGAAAGTCGAAAACATCAGTTTAAGTTTAGTTAAAGTGGACTGTTGTCAATACTTGCAACCTAGACCAACCGGTAAACACAAGCAAATCCGAACTAGTGGTCGGGGGTTCAAGACCCGGCTATGGCGGGTTTGGGCCATTTTTGTTGATTTATTTTATAACTTTTTAATTACTTATCATTTCTACATTCTGATTTCACCTAAATTTTTATAAACTTAAAAACTAGTAATTTGATAAAAAAAATAATATTTAGTTTATTTATTTAATTTATTTATTTCTTTTAATTAAAAGCTATATTTAGTTTATGTATTAATTACTCACTTATTTACTTATTTACTTGAAAAAAAATGTATTATTATTAATGATGTTATAATTAGTACCATCTTATTATTATTAGTGTAATTATTTTAATTAATATTATAAATTAGTATTATCTTAAATATGATTATTATAGTTAATATTATTATTATTAATTATTATTATTATCATTATCAAAGGTATTAATATTACTATTACTAATATTATTAATAGTATAATAGTTATTATGACCATTATTATTTTTATGATCATAGTTATTAACAAAAATTATTATTAATATTATTATTAATACAAATAATATTATTATTACTATTTCAATTATCATTGATATTACTAATAAAAATATCATTATTACTATTATTTTTATTATTAATTTATTATTATTATTAACATTAGTATTATTATTATTATTATTAATTTTATAAATATTAACATTAGTAATATAATTATTATTATCGATAATATTGATAGTATTAATATAATAGAATTACTATTATTTTTCAACATTTATAGATATTTTAAACTTTAAACAATAACAAGACTTGTAAACAATTTTTATAAAATCATACTTATGGATTTGGTTATAAACATATGGAACATAAATACAATATGAAAAATCCATGCAAAGTCATAGTTATCTTAGTTATGTGCGATTGAATTATAGGTTAAGCTAGATCGTGTTGGATACTATTTGGACTATTTATCATTTATTAGCAATGACTAGCTCATCACACAAAGGTGAGTCTTCATAGCCCCTTTTTATGTTTTTATTATTTTGGGGTGAAACATGTTATCACAATTTTTAAACTATTTTGTGCAACTAGTTTATGACATTATACATATTGAACATTAGTTAACATTTAGCATTGATCACCCCTAGTGACTATGATAGATCTATTGACCGGCCATTCCACTGTGTTTGATTTACCCTTCGGGGGAAGCCCGCAGTGATAGTTACTAGTTCAAGCATTGCGATGCTTACCATGGTCAAACATTATTCTGTTAACATTAGTTGATCTGCTTCATTTACTAATTCAATATTGTATCTTCATATTGCTTGGTTACACATATTACTTATAACATTAATAAACATTTATTCAACTATTTTGGTGTGTGTGCTTAAACCTGTGAAGCTCACCAACTTTATAGTTGACCTTTTATTTAAACATGTTTCAGGTGGAAACGCTACAAAAGGATCGCTAGAAGTTTTATTTTTATTTATTATTTAATTATGTTTAGTTTTGAATTTAAGATTTCATTAGTGTAATGGATGATTGAGGTTAAATTGAATGTAAAGATTGAATTTCTTTTAATACAATTGGGTTATTTTATTTACATTATGAACCTTGTGCTTTTGAACAATCTACACTTCGTGTACGCTCCGATGATTCCGCCATTGGTCGGGGTGTTACAGATTGGTATCCTTTTGTAGCGTTTCCACCTGAAACATGTTTAAATAAAAGGTCAACTATAAAGTTGGTGAGCTTCACAGGTTTAAGCACACACACCAAAATAGTTGAATAAATGTTTATTAATGTTATAAGTAATATGTGTAACCAAGCAATATGAAGATACAATATTGAATTAGTAAATGAAGCAGATCAACTAATGTTAACAGAATAATGTTTGACCATGGTAAGCATCGCAATGCTTGAACTAGTAACTATCACTGCGGGCTTCCCCCGAAGGGTAAATCAAACACAGTGGAATGGCCGGTCAATAGATCTATCATAGTCACTAGGGGTGATCAATGCTAAATGTTAACTAATGTTCAATATGTATAATGTCATAAACTAGTTGCACAAAATAGTTTAAAAATTGTGATAACATGTTTCACCCCAAAATAATAAAAACATAAAAAGGGGCTATGAAGACTCACCTTTGTGTGATGAGCTAGTCATTGCTAATAAATGATAAATAGTCCAAATAGTATCCAACACGATCTAGCTTAACCTATAATTCAATCGCACATAACTAAGATAACTATGACTTTGCATGGATTTTTCATATTGTATTTATGTTCCATATGTTTATAACCAAATCCATAAGTATGATTTTATAAAAATTGTTTACAAGTCTTGTTATTGTTTAAAGTTTAAAATATCTATAAATGTTGAAAAATAATAGTAATTCTATTATATTAATACTATCAATATTATCGATAATAATAATTATATTACTAATGTTAATATTTATAAAATTAATAATAATAATAATAATAATACTAATGTTAATAATAATAATAAATTAATAATAAAAATAATAGTAATAATGATATTTTTATTAGTAATATCAATGATAATTGAAATAGTAATAATAATATTATTTGTATTAATAATAATATTAATAATAATTTTTGTTAATAACTATGATCATAAAAATAATAATGGTCATAATAACTATTATACTATTAATAATATTAGTAATAGTAATATTAATACCTTTGATAATGATAATAATAATAATTAATAATAATAATATTAACTATAATAATCATATTTAAGATAATACTAATTTATAATATTAATTAAAATAATTACACTAATAATAATAAGATGGTACTAATTATAACATCATTAATAATAATACATTTTTTTTCAAGTAAATAAGTAAATAAGTGAGTAATTAATACATAAACTAAATATAGCTTTTAATTAAAAGAAATAAATAAATTAAATAAATAAACTAAATATTATTTTTTTTATCAAATTACTAGTTTTTAAGTTTATAAAAATTTAGGTGAAATCAGAATGTAGAAATGATAAGTAATTAAAAAGTTATAAAATAAATCAACAAAAATGGCCCAAACCCGCCATAGCCGGGTCTTGAACCCCCGACCACTAGTTCGGATTTGCTTGTGTTTACCGGTTGGTCTAGGTTGCAAGTATTGACAACAGTCCACTTTAACTAAACTTAAACTGATGTTTTCGACTTTCCCCAATTCCAATTTTTAACTTACAAGCCCTAGTTCCTAAATGTATCAAATTCGATCGAATGTTAACCCGATCGTCTTTACAACCATAGGGCTTTTGTTAAGCATCAGAAACGGAACACATTGATGTATAGAATACTAACCTTTGAATACGATTGACTGGGTTTCGAGTAAGGGTTCAATTCACGACTCGACCGGACTTTTGCGTCTTGATTTCGTGAACTAGAAAGGTTGTAAATGTTTTTCGAGTGTACAGACCTGTTCGCAGGTATGGAATGGATGAAAGATTTGATTTAATTTGATTTCTATGAGTGTTTATATAGATTCTTAGATAACCGATCGGTTGAGTATGTTTAGGCTACAAATTCGAATTTATTTTTGAATTATTCGACTGATTGGTGTTTGTTATCGGTTCCTTGATGTTCGGGATAGATTAAATATTCAAACTTGTTAAATTTCATCCTGTTATGGGGCTAGAACCGATCGGTGGGTTGTTTTTGGGTCAAAGATGGATAATGGGTATCCATGGATTTAGTTGGGTGGGGAAGAAGGTAATAGTTTGAGGTTTTGACATAAATGGTCCCTCCTTGTTTTTAATAAATGTTTATATCAAGTTTATAAAATTCCTAATTATTTTAATTAAGTTTATAAAGTTATTTAATTATTTATTGAATAAAATTTACATTTATAATTTATTAAAACATTATTATAAAAAAAAATTATAGCTTTTTGATAAATCTTTAATATTATTAATTAGTATTTTATAAAAAAAAATTTATAAATCTCTAACCTTTTTATGCTTTTTACTTGAAACCCTAAACCAAACGGTAAATAATGGTTTATGAATAGCAAAAACCAAAACCGAACATGTGAAAAGAGAAACCAAACCGTTAACGGTTTGCTTTCGATTTGGTTTTACGGTTTGAGCTTTTTGGGTTTCAGCGATCTGGTTTAGGGCTTTTTTAGCCTGATAAAATTTAAAACCAAATCAAACCTAACCATTTACGCTTTGAGACGGGCTAATCACATTGCAATTCCAAATATATTTTTTTATTGAATAACACCTAAATCATCTACCCTATAAATACATATACACAAAATACATACATAGATACGCATATATGTATGTATGTCTGTAAGTACATGCACAGTTCGATCCGGTTTTTTACGACCGGTTTTTATTGAAAACCGTAAACCAAATTGTTTACTGCGGTTTAAAACTTTTGAAACCGATCAGCCAAATGTTTGGGAAAAACAGACCGTGAAACCGAACCGATGAGTTGTTTGGGCGGTTTTACGGTTTGAAACCAGACCATGAACACCACTATCCTTTATAGATTCGTTCTCATATATCGTTTGTCCAGACATGACTTGTTTGATCCATATTAGTCTTTCCTGACTATCGATCAAAAAACAGTAATAAGACCCAAAAATGAAGTCCAAAATCATACTACAGTGGCTCAAAATTCGTTTTAATGTCAGGCTCTAAAAAATATTTGACTCTCCCTCATTTCCTAATTTTTTTTAAGAGAAGGAGCCAACTCTGTTTACATGTCAGGAGTGGTTTCCACATGTAGGAGGTTACGGGGTTCAAGCATGTCTATGATCCCAAGAATATAATGAATAGTACTGCATTAGTTGATGCATTCCATATTTTAAATTGTTGTAATTTTCCTTTGTAGATTTTAACGAGAAAATTATCTCATATCCTCATCTTATCAATCTTGATTGCTTGAGAGTGTAGCCTACTCAACACATTCTTTCATTATTTTTATGCATGCATGCATGTATGTATTGAGCTTAGAAGAACAAAAGATGATTGAAACAAGTCGATGTCTATCTGATATAAGTGAATATAAATGGCTTTTTTTTTTTGGAACTACTCCTAATTTGCTACCAAATCCATCTAACTAGTTTATTGTAACCAACAGCTTTAAACCTGACCAGCGAAGATGATTTATCAATTTTTCTGGTTCCTGCTTATTTCCGAGAGTACGGTCTTACAAGGGTCGAGGAATCGACCTTAGCTACATTGCCCAGTTTCCAGTGACTAACACGCAAAGATCCTTTATCGTTAAAAAACAAAAGAAAGACTAGCAAGTAGGGATTTGAACCAACCATTAATCTTTAAAGGAGAGCTAGAGCATTAACTATATTCTAGAAAACTATTAAATAAATGCCCATTTCCTTTCAAAAATAAATAAATAAATAAATGACCATTGCAAACATATAGTTACACGTGTAACGATTTATGAGAATGACATATATATATATATATATATATATATATATATATATATAGGATTTGGAATTTTTTATAACCCTCTTTTTTTGCTACAACTACATAACCCATTTCAACCAATCATAAGCTTACACATATGCATTTCATTAAAATATTAAAAAGGGCATCATAGTCATTTTACCCCTTATAAGTTTTCCCCCCCTCTTTTTTAAACATTAATAACTTTTTTATAATATATTTATTTTTAACAAAAATTGCACCATTATATTCGTCTCATTTTTCTCTTTAATTCCGTTATAGTCTCGACTAATTTTTTTTTACCTTTTTTAGATGCCATATATTTACATCATTGTAACGAGCTTAAAAATAACAAATTTATTTGAAATTTTTTTAAAAATGATAAATTACAGTGATGTAAGTTACATTGACGTAATTTATCGTGATGTAATTTACATTGACGTAAATTTCGGTTTCGGTTTTTTTCGATGAATTTGGTTTAAATTACAGTGATGTAATTTAAACATTAATAACTTTTTTATAATATATTATTTTTTTAAAAAAATTGCACCATTATATTCGTCTCATTTTTCTCTTTAATTCCGTTATAGTCTCGACTAATTTTTTTTTACCTTTTTTAGATGCCATATATTTACATCATTGTAACGAGCTTAAATATAACAAATTTATTTGAAATTTTTTTAAAAATGATAAATTACAGTGATGTAAGTTACATTGACGTAATTTATCGTAATGTAATTTACATTGACGTAAAATTCGGTTTCGGTTTTTTTCGGTGAATTTGGTTTAAATTACAGTGATGTAATTTACATTGACAACAAATTAGTTTAAAATTTTTTCGAACAATGAAAAATTACATCACTATAATTATTATTGTGAGAGAAAAAATCAAAATAATGTGTTCTATTTCATCACTATAATTTATCATTGTAATTATCATTGTTAGAGAAAAAAATTAAATAATGTGTAACGTCACCGTTAATTATGTCATTGTAAATTACTTCATTTTGTGTTACATTACTTCATTTTTTATTACATTACTGTAATATACTATTGCTATAATTTTTTTTAATTAATTTGCTATCTTTAAGTTCGTTACAATGATGTAAATATATGACATAAAAAAAAAAAAAAAAACTAGTCGAGATTATAACGAAATTAAAGAGAAAAATGAGACGAGTATAATGGTGCAATTTTTTTTAAAAAATAATATAGTATTAAAAAGTTATGAATGTTTAAAAAAAAGGAGGGTAAACTTTACTTAAATAACAAATGTTTTAAATACCCTTTATATTAAAAAAAAAGAAAAAAAAGGAATCTGACACGTGTCACGATCCTACACACTTTCCTTTTTCAAGCAACCATTGGATGATGGTTAATGGGTTGTAACAAAAAAAGTGGGTTATCAAAAATTCCATGCCCTATATATATATATATATATATATATATATATTTGAACGACAAATTTGATTAAACCACCAAAAAATACACCAAAAGAGTCAGCAAGGTGCTAACCTCCCACACCACCAAAGACAATAAAATTTACAATGATCGAAATTAGAAAGAAAAAGAACACCACTCCTCCCAATTCAGCATCCGCCATTTTGATCTATGTTTAACCCAAAGATAGCTTAACATTTTAACCTCCTTGAGTAACCGTTGGTACGAACACCTCCTCCTGTTGAAGACAACATCATTTCTTTCTTTCCAAATACACCATATGGTTGTTAATACAATGGCATGTATTATCCTTTCTTCTCTTACCACTACCATTACCATACTTAGATAACTCCAACAAATCATTCATTGAAAAGGCAAAAATGGGTTGTAACTTACACCATATGGCTATGCCTGTCCATACCATCGAAGCTATGTAACAGGAAGAAAACAGGTCGATCACTGATTCGTGACGACCCCCACAAAGCGGATAAAGTTCCCCTTCAATGCGTACACCTCTTCGGACCAATGCTTCTAAAGTTGGCAGCCTCTCTAACAAAGTTTTCCAAGCCAGCAAATTAACTTTTATAGGCATCCATTTACTCTAGGATAACACATGTCTAGGCTCTAACTCTCTATCCTTAGCACGAATCGAACGAAAGGAGCTGACTAAGAATAAGCCATTCTTATCACCATCCCATAGCCATCTATCTTCACCTACATTAAAATTAGCTTGCAAAATCATTTGATTACAAAGGATAAGATCCTATTGTTCAGCCTTATTAAAACTCCTCCTTGACCAATTCTCATTTAATTGTATGCCTCCCCCTTGCCTCAACACTCGTTCCGAAATGAAGCACGTCTTATCTCTTTCCAGAACATATAATGCAGGAAATACTTCAGCCAATGGTCTATCCCCCACCCAAACATCTCCCCAAAATTCCACCTTATTACCATTTCCAACGACCCTTTGATTAATCTTTGAATATTAATATTACAATCCCTTAATTAGGAATCGATTCTCGTGATAGTCTTACAAGTACCTGATTTTATATTTTTGCATGGGAGAAAACCTGGAACCCGTATTGATGAATGCAAAGCACTGATAACCCTCTACCATAGCTTATCCAGTTCTGTTTTTGTAACATTTGTACATTTAGTCATGGTAGTTGTAAACAGTGTTAGAACAAATGTGTTTTCATATCAAATCAGTCAATATGATTCATGTTTTCATAATGTGCTTGTGTGTTAGGATCTTTATTATTTAGGAACAAGTATGTATTATTTATTTACAGTCGAGTTCGCTAGGCAAGAACAGTATCGTATTATATCGAAACAGTGGTGGGACGGCGTCAGGTACGGCAGGTAGCTGGAATCTGGGGTATGCCCTATACATATACTGCGTTCGGTGTAATGGGATAGTGTTAGTGCGTAGTGTTGAGATGAATATTATGACAATTCATTAAACAAGAATCGTAATACGTAAGCGAGACTGAGTATAGTTATGGGTGACGATCCATAATGATACGAATGTTGAACTTATAATTATGATTAAACGTTTATAAATAATTAATACGATCGAAAAACGTACGCGATTGCGGGTATACACGTAATTGCGGTTGTTTAACGATCTGTCAACACACGAAGAGTAAAAATAATTAAATATATATTATTTTACATTTTTACAATTTTGAAACTCATCAAAATGATGAGAATAATAATCCTTTATTTAAATCGCGTATAATACGCGTTACGCGACTGAAACGCGAACCGAGCGACCGAAACAAACCCGAATACCACTTGGACTATAAAAGCCATGAAGATGGCTATTTTTCTCATTAATTGCAGCCACCAGCCTCTCTCTAGCTCCAAATTCGCGAACCTATCCTCTCTCTAAAAATCCAAACTTCAAACGTGTGTATCTTCTTCATTTCTTGACGAAAATTGGTGATTCTTGAATCTACGTGAAGCTCTCGATTCCTCTACACGAAAGTACAAGAGATATGTGGATTTGCCCGACCAAAAACGAGGTACAATCGGTTTAAAAATCTGAAAAATAGGGTTTCTTGTGTGTTTTGTGCAAACCCGACACTTAGCCGGTTCCCTCCTCTTAAATTTCAAATCCTATACACTCGATTGTTGTTCTGGGTTACTTGTGTGGTGTACATCGAATTGGAACAGATTGTTTCGGTGATGATGACGATTCAGAGTTGCAGGTTCGTGAGATTCAAGGGTTGGCCGAACCTTTCGACCAGCAAAACCTATGGCCGAACCCTCAGCAGCTCGGCGAACCTTCATCTGCACCATCAGACGAACCTTGCTGCTCAGGAACCTCCCTCGACGAAGCTATTAGCTGTCAATGACATGGCCGAACCCTTGCATGCATGCAGCAAACCCTAGGTTCGTCACATTAACCGCCAAGCCTTGTTGACACCATGAGCAGCGAACACCCTTCATTTGATGCCCGAACCCTTGCATTCAGACGAACCAGGATCATCCAGACGAATCCTAAATTGTTTGGCCGAACCTTCTGATGGATGATCAATTTGCCGAACCCTCCTGCATGTACTCACGAACCCTAGAACCCTTGGCGAACCCAAGCAAGCCGAACCATTAGGCGAACCCTCATGGAACATAGCATGCAACGAACCTAACCTCAGCTACCCTAAAGGTTCGTTGCCACTTTGGGCAAACCACTCGAAGGCATGCAGCTCACAACCCTTTATCAGCCCATTGCCTTAACAAATTTAATTACTCAGCCCAATTCATGATTATTTCAGTCCAACAATGAACCAACATTGAGCCTAGCTTGGACCTTTGGACTATACATCATATTCGGCCCAACTCAATTCCTCTAGGCCCAATCCAATCCCATTCGGTCCAATATGATCCTAATTGGCCCAATATTATCCTTGGCGTTTTACATGGCCTATATACATATTGTTGGCCCAACACCACATCCAATTGGCCCATTGTTAACCTAAATGGCCCATGGTCTTTGATTTGATCCATCATGATTTCATGGGCTTAAGGCCCATTGGTTAGCCCACAAATTAAAGTGATTATGAATTTATTTTGTTCGGTTTAAGTTTAATCCAATCTAACAACGAGATCAATTCATAATCACAATGGTCTAAAACACTTGATCATATCTACACATTTTCATATTAATCAATGATCATCAAACATCATCAACACTTATCCTTTTATGCATACGAGTTGTGCATGAAAGAACATTTCAATTCTTTTCAAGAATCAAATATCAATCTCGTAACATAATCATGACTTTCAAGTTCACACAACATTCTTAATCATGAGATCATGTAATCAAGAGTTAATCAAGTTCAAGTTAACACAAGTCAAGCAATGAATCAAAGTCTATACAATTATAAATCTTATATCTTATGTATGATTACAATGATATAGGAACCAGTTTGAAGTCCTGTTTGCTACTTGCTATTTGTTATAGTTCAGAGTCTACTGCAGACAGGTGAGAACATTAGCCCCTCTTTTACTGTTTTCAACTGTTTTGGGGTGGAACACGTGATCCAATACACTATTTACATTTGTATTTCTTTATACAAGATGTATGTTATTTTACAACATTTCAGGTTCATGGTACAAATTCATCAAATTATTCAACTGTTTCAAAGGATTTTAGCAACCGTTAAACATTTTCTATTAAAGATGTTTTATAATGTTTCCTTAAACTGTTTTATATTAGTTTTACTCGAATGGTTTTATAAATGACAAACACTTTTAAATGATGTGACTTATAAACTCTTTTACTATAAGCTCGTGTTTTCGAAAATAATCTTTTATAAACCTTGTTATTATACAAGGACACTATCTTATGTACTAAATCAAGGGTTTCAAAACAAGGTATTCAAACAACGGTTTTCATGGTGATTTCAAACAAAGGATTCAAATCATGGTATTCAAGAAGGTTTCAAATCATGTTATCAAATAAGGCATTAAATCATTGGTTTTTAAAGCAAAGTTCAAAAGCATGGTGTCCACTGTTGTGAACAAACTTATAAACACATCAAGTTTCATATTCATTAGCGTTAGTAGTGGGTGATCACAAAAGGGAAAGCGGACACACTGGTTCATACCAAAATGGAGTTAGCTTTTAAATTTGTTTTATAAGCTAACTGCATGTTTGGGTTCATTATGGTTTTATCAAAACTGCTGATACATTATGTAACTCCAAACGTAGTTTGGGACTTGATTATATGTTGGCTCATTAGCAAATAGTCTGTTGACTGTTTGGTCACGTTTTATATACTTGATGTTAGTTTGGGTTGCAGCTCATCCATGTAATTGATTTATTGTTTTAAACATATGCCTTACACTGCAAATTCATGTTTACAATTGTTAAACCTATTGTTCTCACCAACTACTTCTGTAGTTGACAGTTACTTTTCACGTGTTTCAGGTAATCAGGTTTAAGACACACTAAAGGACAACTAAGGAGACCGCTTAAGATAGAACAAGATGAAGAAACATGCTAGGATGGATTTATAAACACACTAAAATCCTGAATGTTTAATTGTCTTGTTTGAAGTCTTATTTTGTAAACTATATTTTGGGTCTGTAGTTGTCATCCTTTTGGTAGATAGATTGTCTGTAACTAAACAACTGTTTAAACATTATGAAACTTAGTAATCCATTGTGGTTGTTCTTATTCAATACTTGTGCATGATTCAACTATTCATACGTCACCGCGCCGTGGATTCCGCACGCGGCGCAGGGGGTGTGACAGGTTGGTATCAGAGCCAAGGTTGTAGAGAACTAGGAAAAACCCAATGCTTAATGACGTAGACTATAACCTAAGCTACCCAATAGGACTAAGTGCTATAGGCTTGAGGATACTTAGGATCTAAGTAACTTGAGTAAGCATTAAGTCTACATTAAGCTTGAAAGATCTTAGGGATACTCTTCTAAGATTAGATATCCAGTCAAGGAATTTGAATCGAAATTCTATAATTTTAGAAACCGAATTAAATTTCTCACATATATTCATTTAAGGATTTCAGAGGCAAGGATCTGTATTCTTAGTATCCTTGATCTGAAATTCTCACACAGAGTTTCATTAAAGGATTCCAGAGGCAAGGATCTGTATTCTTAGCATCCTTGATCTGGAATTCTCAATCAGTTTTCATCAGAGGAATTTAGAGGCAAAGATCTGTATTCTTAGTATCTTTGATCTAAAATCCTCATCATGTTCATCATAGGAATTCAGAGGTCAAGATCTATAATTTTAGAATCTTTGATTTGAAATCCTTGTCATGTTGTCATTATCAGGTATTCATTATCATAGGAACTTTAAAACTTAGAATCTGTGTAACAGTATTCTTTAGTTGAAGTTCTCACAGGAGATCATTATAATCAATACTATAAGTATTGGGAACCTAGGTTAATTAACCTAGGACACACATACTAAAACCTAAGGTCTTAATTTCAAGTAAATTAAGAACCATGGTTTACATATTCATAATCATAATCAAGGAACAAGAGTCAAACATGAATCAATCATAATCAATCAAGAGTTGGAATCTTAGCTCCAAATACAAACGGCGGATTAACGCTGATGTGCTGGGGTAAGTGGTGGGCGGTGAGAGCTAGCCCTATATATAAGCTTATTTCGGTATGTCAGGGGGAATCCAGCGTTCGTATTTGAAGTAAAGATTCGGAAGCAATTGGAATCATTGAACATTAGTCAAACACATGAGATACAATCAGTTGAGATACAATCATTGGTGAATCAAATCATTGTGCTATTCAAACTTGGATGAGTCAAACATTGTGTGTGAATCAATCAAGTTGTGAACATTCTCTCAATGTAAACCTTAAGTAAAATTCTTAAGTGATTACATCATTAGTATTTACTAACACAGTTTAACAAGAAAAATGTAGAGCACCCATATGATTTAGTTCTACATGTTAACAACTGTTAGTAGGTGCACGCATAACATAACCATAGTTCAATCATGGATTCAATCATAGTTCAAATTGATCAAAGATCATGGGATTCTTAATCAATGGAACATACATGGGAATCAGTACAAACATGTTGCCAAATGCTAGCAAGGACATGATCGTGGTATATCGAAGCGGTGGTGGGATGGCGTCTGGGCTGGCAGTTTGCTTGACCCTTTCGTATGCCCTATATATAAGTTATCTTCGGTATATCGGGAAAGTGTCAGTGTGTAGGTTTGGTGGAATGAGATCATGGAACATCATACACATTCACATGAGAAGTATCTTAATGAGCTGATTGCTTATACGTGTACATGCTCATATTACAATTAAATGATATTACTAGTAGTATGGATATATTACTAATTTTATCATGCAAATTCAATTGTATCCTTCCTCATTACTGACCCACTTGTGGCTTCTATTCGTAGAATGCCTCCCCAACGTGATCCTAACGGAGGGGGTTCGACAAGTGGCAACGATGATGAGATCAACAAGATTGCCCAAGCCATCGCTATACACATGAGGGATGTCATTCCGGGCATGGTCACTGATATCACCCAGAATCTTCGGGGAAGTACCAGTGATTCAGCACATAACTCAAATGCTACTAACGCAGGAACTGCTAACTTCACTTTCAAGCAGTTCAATGATGCTAAACCTCCTAAGTACGCTGGTACTGAAGGAGCTACTGGCCTACTGCAGTGGCTGGAAAGCATTGAGGATATTCTTGATTTCACGGGATGTCCTGAAAATCTGAAGGTCAAGATGGCCTCAAGCGCTTTTCACAAAGGCGCACTCACCTGGTGGAATTCTGAGAAGAACACCAAAGGACGAGAGGTTGCTTTGGCCGTATCCTGGGAGGATTTCAAGAAGTTACTTCTGGAAAAGTTTTGTCCGCGTCATGAACTGAAGAAACTTGAGGTTGAGATGTGGAACTTGGCCCAAGACAGTGGCGAGAACGCGAAATATACAACTCGTTTCCATGAGTTGTGCATTCTGGTGCCACACCTGGTTACTCCTCTATCCCGCAGGATAGAGAAGTACATCGAAGGCTTACCTCTAGTTGTCAGGGGAACTGTGATGGGGAATAACCCCACTACTCTAGAGGCAGCAATTCATCTTGGAGCTAGCCTTACTGAAGAATACATTAAGTCTGGGGTGCTCACCCGAAAGGGGTACAAGAGAGCACAGATTGATGAAGCAAGAAGCCTGAACATCAACATCACAAAAAGAAGAAGAAGACAATCAAGAACTTTGCAGCTATGACTGCAGCTGCACCCACTCATGCCACACCCATTACTGCTATGCCACAATCTACAACAGTCAGAAAGCCTTACACTGGCCCGTTTCCACTTTGCACCAAATGCCAATATCATCACCTACCCAATACTCCATGCAAGAAGTGTCTCAAGTGTGGACGGATGGGACACTTGGCAGCTACATGCCGATCTGCTCAACTTGCTGCTGCCATAACTACTACCACTACCACTACTGCTACAGGTGGAAGGACCTGTTATAATTGTAAAGCAGAGGGACACTTCAGAAACCAGTGTCCAAAACTCAACAACAACACTGCTACTGCTCGTGCCTTTATTATCGGAGCTGCCGAAGCACGCGAGGAGCCAGCAGTTGTCACGGGTACATTTCTCCTTAATGATCATTACGTTTCTATCATATTTGATACTGGTGCTGATAAAAGCTTTATCTCTGCTCATACTGCTTCTTTGTTTAACATACAACCATATATGCTTACTGCTTCTTATACCGTAGAAGTAGCTGATGGTAAAACCCTACTTGTAGATTCTATAATACATGGTTGTGAATTAAGATTAAACGACCATCTTTTCCTCATCGATCTTATTCCTATGACACTCGGAAGCTTCGAAGTTGTGATAGGAATGGATTGGTTATCCAAAAACAATGCCTAAATAGTATGTTCGGAGAAACTTATTCGGATTCCTCTACCGACCGGCGAAACGATAAGAATTTATGGCGAGAAACCGTGCCGCGGATTGAAGATTGTATCGTGCATCAAGGCTAGGAAGTACTTGAAGAAGAAATACTATGCGTTCCTGGCTCACGTGGTAGAGAAGAAACCTGAAAAGAAAGCAGTTGGAGACGTTCCTGTTATCAGAGATTATCCTGACGTATTTCCAGAAGACTTGCCTGGACTACCACCGATCCGGCAAGTGGAGTTTAGAATCGATCTCATCCCTGGAGCAAACCCAGTGGCGAAGTCACCGTATCGATTAGCACCATCTGAGATGCAAGAACTGTCAAGCCAGCTTCAAGAACTTTTAGACAAAGGTTTCATAAGACCGAGTTTCTCTCCTTGGGGAGCTCCGGTTCTCTTTGTCAAGAAGAAAGACGGTTCATTTCGTATGTGCATCGACTATCGTGAGCTAAACAAGTTGACAATCAAGAACAAATATCCTTTGCCTAGGATCGATGATCTGTTTGATCAATTACAGGGAGCAACTTGCTTTTCTAAGATTGATTTACGATTCGGGTATCATCAGTTGCGAGTAAATGATGAGGATATACCAAAGACTGCGTTTAGGACACGATATGGACACTATGAGTTTGTGGTTATGCCATTTAGGCTGACCAATGCACTGGCAGTGTTCATGGACTTGATGCATCGAGTCTGCAGGCCATATTTAGATCAGTTTGTTATTGTCTTTATTGATGATATATTGATCTAATCCAAGACAGAGCAAGAGCATGAAGATCATTTGAAGAAAGTCTTAGAATTACTAAGGGCTGAACAACTTTATGCTAAATTCTCAAAGTGTGAATTTTGGCTAAAAGATGTTCACTTCTTAGGACATGTCATTAACAAGGATGGGATACACGTAGATCCAGCGAAGATTGAGGCAATTAAGAATTGGACTACCCCATCTACTCCAACAGAGATTCGTTCATTTTGGGATTGGCAGGCTATTACAGAAGGTTCATTGCGAACTTTTCAAAGATCGCCTTGCCACTTACCACACTAACCCAGAAAAGTCAAGCGTTCATATGGGGACAGAAGCAAGAAGATGCATTTCAACTTCTTAAACAGAAGTTATGCAATTCCCCTATCCTTAGTCTTCCAGAAGGCAGTGATGATTTCATTGTCTACTGCGATGCTTCAAACCTTGGTCTCGGTTGTGTACTTATGCAGTGGGACAAGGTGATTTCCTATGCTTCAAGACAGCTTAAGGTTCACGAGAAGAGTTACACTACTCATGACCTTGAGTTAGGGGTTGTGGTCTTTGCATTGAAGATTTGGAGACACTACCTTTATGGTACTAAATGTGTCATCTATACAGACCACAAGAGCCTGCAACACATCCTTAATCAGAAAGAACTCAACATGAGACAACGGCGTTGGGTTGAGCTTCTAACTGATTACGACTGTGAGATTCGTTACCATCTGGGTAAAGCCAATGTGGTAGCGGATGCTCTTAGTCGTAAGGAACCAGTCAAACCAATTCGTGTCAGAGCCATGGAGATTAACACACAGCCAAACTTGAAGGATTTGATTCGTATTGCACAACAACAAGTAGTAACAGACAATCAGCTTAAGGCAGACTTAGACTGCGGAATTGAGAAGAAAATGGAACCTCGATCTGACGGGGTGTTATATCTCAACGGCCGCATCTGGATTCCAAAGTCAGAAGAATTGCGCACACTCATCTGTGATGAGGCTCATAAGTCGCGATACTTAGTTCATCCTGGAGCAGATAAGATGTACCAAGATTTGCGGGCATCTTACTGGTGGCCAGGAACGAAGAAAGACATAGCACTCTACGTGGGAAAATGTCTTACATGTTCCAAAGTCAAAGCAGAACATCAAAAGCCTTCGGGACTTCTGCAACAACCTGAAATTCCTCAATGGAAATGGGAACAAATTTCCATGGATTTCATAACCAAGTTGCCGAGAACTCCGCGAGGTTATGATTCGATTTGGTTGATCGTTGATCGACTCACCAAATCTGCTCATTTTCTCCCGATCCGAGAGGATTACAAAATGGAGAAGTTATCCACATTGTACATCAACGAGATCATTGCGCGTCATGGTACTCCAACATCAATCATTTCTGATCGTGATAGTCGTTTCACTTCTCGCTTTTGGTAATCATTGGAAAAGGCTTTGGGAACCCGTGTTAATCTTAGCACGGCGTATCATCCCCAAACCGACGGTCAAAGCGAAAGGACTATCCAAACACTTGAAGACATGCTTCGTTCTTGTGTGATTGAATTTGGTGGGAGTTGGGATACTCATCTTCCACTCATAGAGTTTTCATACAACAACAGCTACCATACAAGCATTCAATGTGCACCATTCGAAGCTTTATATGGTAGGAAGTGCCGATCACCGGTCTGTTGGACCGAGGTTGGTGACTCACAGGTCGTAGGACCAGAACTCATTCAGGAAACATCAGACAAAATCACAATCATTCAATCAAGGCTTAAGGCCGCACGAGATCGGCAGAAGAGTTATGCTGATCGACGTCGGAAACCGCTTGAGTTTCAAGTCGGTGACCGAGTCTTACTCAAAGTTTCTCCCTGGAAAGGCGTTGTCCGATTAGGGAAGAAAGGGAAACTTGCACCAAGGTACGTTGGACCTTTTGAGATCCTGGAACGGATTGGTCCCGTAGCCTACAAACTCAAACTTGCAGTGGAGTTAAGCAATGTTCATGATACTTTTCATGTATCAAATCTTAAGAAATGCTTGGCAGATCATGATGTTCAGATTCCACTGGAAGACATTCAGATTCAAAACAACATGCAATTCATAGAGCGTCCGGTTGAAATCATGGATCATGGGGTCAAGAAACTTAAACGCAGCCGTATCCCGATCGTAAAGGTACGATGGGAGGGCAAACGCGGTGCTGAGTTCACCTGGGAACGTGAAGACCAGATGAAGCTTAAGTACCCTCATCTTTTTACAGTACCTTCGGCTAGTTAATTTCGGGACGAAATTCCCTTAACTAGGGGAGACTGTAACATTTGTACATTTAGTCATGGTAGTTGTAAACAGTGTTAGAACAAATGTGTTTTTATATCAAATCAGTCAATGTGATTCATGTGTTCATAATGTGCTTGTGTGTTAGGATCTTTATTATTTAGGAACAAGTATGTATTATTTATTTACAGTCGAGTTCGCTAGGCAAGAACAGTATCGTATTATATCGAAACAGTGGTGGGACGGCGTCAGGTACGGCAGGTAGCTGGAATCTGGGGTATGCCCTATACATATACTGCGTTCGGTGTAATGGGATAGTGTTAGTGCGTAGTGTTGAGACGAATATTATGACAATTCATTAAACAAGAATCGTAATACGTAAGCGAGACTGAGTATAGTTATGGGTGACGATCCATAATGATACGAATGTTGAACTTATAATTATGATTAAACTGTTATAAATAATTAATACGATCGAAAAACGTACGCGATTGCGGGTATACACGTAATTGCGGTTGTTTAACGATCTGTCAACACACGAAGAGTAAAAATAATTAAATATATATTATTTTACTTTTTTACAATTTTGAAACTCATCAAAATGATGATAACAATAATCCTTTATTTAAATCGCGTATAATACGCGTTACGCGACGGAAACGCGAACCGAGCGACCGAAACAAACCCGAATACCACTTGGACTATAAAAGCCATGAAGATGGCTATTTTTCTCATTAATTGCAGTCACCAACTCTCTCTAGCTCCAAATTCGCGAACCTATCCTCTCTCTAAAAATCCAAACTTCAAACGTGTGTATCTTCTTCATTTCTTGACGAAAATTGGTGATTCTTGAATCTACGTGAAGCTCTCGATATCCTCTACACGAAAGTACAAGAGATCTGTGGATTTGCCCGACCAAAAACGAGGTACAATCGGTTTAAAAATCTGAAAAATAGGGTTTCTTGTGTGTTTTGTGCAAACCCGACACTTAGCCGGTTCCCTCCTCTTAAATTTCAAATCCTATACACTCGATTGTTGTTCTGGGTTACTTGTGTGGTGTACATCGAATTGGAACAGATTGTTTCGGTGATGATGACGATTCAGAGTTGCAGGTTCTTGAGATTCAAGGGTTGGCCGAACCTTTCGACCAGCAAAACCTATGGCCGAACCCTCAGCAGCTCGGCGAACCTTCATATGCACCATCAGACGAACCTTGCTGTTCAGGAACCTCTCTCGACGAACCTATTAGCTGTCAATGACATGGCCGAAACCTTGCATGCATGCAGCGAACCCTAGGTTCGTCACATTAACCGCCGTGCCTTGTTGACACCATGAGCAGCGAACCCTTCATTTGATGCCCGAACCCTTGCATTCAGACGAACCAGGATCATCCAGACGAATCCTAAATTGTTTGGCCGAACCTTCTAATGGATGATCAATTTGCCGAACCCTCCTGCATGTACTCACAAACCCTAGAACCCTTGGCGAACCCAAGCAAGCCGAACCATTAGGCGAACCCTCATGGAACATAGCATGCAACGAACCTAACCTCGGCTACCCTAAAGGTTCCTTGCCACTTTGGGCAAACCACTCGAAGGCATGCAGCTCACAACCCTTTATCAGCCCATTGCCTTAACAAATTTAATTACTCAGCCCAATTCATGATTATTTCGGTCCAATAATGAACCAACATTGAGCCTAGCTTGGACCTTTGGACTATACATCATATTCGGCCCAACTCAATTCCTCTAGGCCCAATCCAATCCCATTCGGTCCAATATGATCCTAATTGGCCCAATATTATCCTTGGCGTTTTACATGGCCTATATACATATTGTTGGCCCAACACCACATCCAATTGGCCCATTGTTAACCTAAATGGCCCATGGTCTTTGATTTGATCCATTATGATTTCATGGGCTTAAGGCCCATTGGTTAGCCCACAAATTAAAGTGATTATGAATTTATTTTGTTCGGTTTAAGTTTAATCCAATCTAACAACGAGATCAATTCATAATCACAATGGTCTAAAACACTTGATCATATCTACACATTTTCATATTAATCAATGATCATCAAACATCATCAACACTTATCCTTTTATGCATACGAGTTGTGCATGAAAGAACATTTCAATTCTTTTCAAGAATCAAATATCAATCTCGTAACATAATCATGACTTTCAAGTTCACACAACATTCTTAATCATGAGATCATGTAATGAAGAGTTAATCAAGTTCAAGTTAACACAAGTCAAACAATGAATCAAAGTCTATACAATTATAAATCTTATATCTTATGTATGATTACAATTATATAGGAACCAGTTAGAAGTCCTGTTTGCTACTTGCTATTTGTTATAGTTCAGAGTCTACTGCAGACAGGTGAGAACATTAGCCCCTCTTTTACTGTTTTCAACTGTTTTGGGGTGGAACACGTGATCCAATACACTATTTACATTTGTATTTCTTTATACAAGATGTATGCTATTTTACAACATTTCAGGTTCACGGTACAAATTCATCAGATTATTCAACTGTTTCAAAGGATTTTATCAACCGTTAAACATTTTCTATTAAAGATGTTTTATAATGTTTCCAGTTTTACTCGAATGGTTTTATAAATGACAAACACTTTTAAATGATGTGACTTATAAACTCTTTTACTATAAGCTCGTGTTTTCGAAAATAATCTTTTATAAACCTTGTTATTATACAAGGACACTATCTTATGTACTAAATCAAGGGTTTCAAAACAAGGTATTCAAACAACGGTTTTCATGGTGATTTCAAACAAATGATTCAAATCATGGTATTCAACAAGGTTTCAAATCATGTTATCAAATAAGGCATTAAATCATTGGTTTTTAAAGCAAAGTTCAAAAGCATGGTGTCCACTGTTGTGAACAAACTTATAAACACATCAAGTTTCATATTCATTAGCGTTAGTAGTGGGTGATCACAACAAGGGAAAGCGGACACACTGGTTCATACCAAAATGGAGTTAGCTTTTAAATTTGTTTTATAAGCTAACTGCAGGTTTGGGTTCATTATGGTTTTATCAAAACTGCTGATACATTATGTAACTCCAAACGTAGTTTGGGACTTGATTATATGTTGGCTCATTAGCAAATAGTCTGTTGACTGTTTGGTCACGTTTTATATACTTGATGTTAGTTTGGGTTGCAGCTCATCCATGTAATTGATTTATTGTTTTAAACATATGCCTTACACTGCAAATTCATGTTTACAATTGTTAAACCTATTGTTCTCACCAACTACTTCTGTAGTTGACAGTTACTTTTCACGTGTTTCAGGGAATCAGGTTTAAGACACACTAAAGGACAACTAAGGAGACCGCTTAAGATAGAACAAGATGAAGAAACATGCTAGGATGGATTTAGAAACATGCTAAAATCCTGAATGTTTAATTGTCTTGTTTGAAGTCTTATTTTGTAAACTATATTTTGGGTCTGTAGTTGTCATCCTTTTGGTAGATAGATTGTCTGTAACTAAACAACTGTTTAAACATTATGAAACTTGGTAATCCATTGTGGTTGTTCTTATTCAATACTTGTGCATGATTCAACTATTCATACGTCACCGCGCCGTGGATTCCGCACGCGGCGCTGGGGGTGTGACAGTTTTATACATCCACCAACACTTAGCCAATAAAGCCAAATTAGCATCTTTGAGATTCCCTACCCCTAATCCTCCATTTCTTTTTGATATCTGAACAGTCTCCCGATTAACCCAATGTATTTTTTCTTCTCCGAATCCCCAAACTCTCATCCACCCTTTAGAAAATTTCTTCTCATTCTATCAAGGGATTCAATGACCCCAACCGGAGCCCTAAAAAAGGAGAAGATATATAATGGCAATGAGCTAAGCACCGATTTAATCAACATAAGCCTCCCCCCGTGGAAAAAGTAGAGGCCTTCCAATGAGAAAGTTTCATTTTAAACACATCCAATGTCGGTTTCCACATCTGTATCCGGTTCATGTTTGCACCTACAGGAACCCCCAAATACGTGAAGGGGATTTGAGCCTCCTTACAGCTTAGATAGTCAGCCAAGATGCCACAACCCCATCTGCCATATTGAATCCAAATAAGCTTCATTTACAAAGGTTAACCTTTAACTCGAAGCCAGATAAAAACATCTAAGAATCCTTGCCAAATTTATAATGTTAAATCTTGAACCCACACCCAACAGAATAACATCATATGTGTACATTAAATGAGACATACTGGACCACCATTAGGTAATTGTATCCCCTGATATACTCCAACTTCAGTAGCTCTATTTATTACGCAATTAAAAGCTTCCATCGCAATAATAAATAAGAACGGTGACAATGGATCGCCCTGTCGTACCCCCTATAACATTTGAGCTCCCATGTTGGGGAGCCATTTACCAAAACTGAGGTTTTTGAGCTTTCTAAACAGCCCCTTACCCATGACCTCAACCTCATATTAAAATTCATTTGAGAAAGAATGGAATCAAGAAACTCCTAGGATATGGAAACAAAAGCCTTGTCAAAATCAAGTTTGAAGAACTAGGCCTCAATTTTAGTCTTTCGGATCCATGTATATATTTCGTTTAGCATCAAAGGCCCATCTAAGATATAATTACCCAACAAAAAAGCTGACTGACTTTCTGAGATAATTGAGGAAATAATAGTTTTCATACGGTTTGATAGGACCTTGGATATCATTTTAGGAAGACACCCCAAGAAACTAATTGGTCTAAATTCATTGAAAGATAAAGGATCATTCACCTTGGGTATTAGGTGGAGAAAAAATGAACTACAGGAGTTGCTTATTGCCCCATGATCATAAAAATGGGTTAATACCTTAAAAAAATCATGCTTAAGAGCCTCCCAGTAATGCTTTATGAATGCAAAATTAAAACCGTTTGGACCAGGTGCCTTATCACTTCCAATATCCGAAACAACATTTTTTTTATTTCCTCCATTGATAATGGTTCAGAGATAGCTTCCACCTCCCATGATTGTAACTTTTTATTCCATGACATGTTATAATAGTCCTCGGATTCATATTCTTCTTGAATTTTTCTCTGAAAAATTGCCATGCACACCGTTTGATTGTACTCGGGTTCGAACACCACTGTCCATTAATAACCATACCATTTATCCTGTTAGAAGCCACAAGAGATCTAATCAACCCATGGATGAATGCGGTGTTCTGATCTCCATTCATAGCTCATTTTGTTTTTGATTTTTTTCTAAGATCGGATAACTTCGCATTCTCAAAGAGTTTCAAATCCGCAGTGCACCTTGCCCACGTGTCTTCATCCTGATCCGATAGGAATCCTAGTTCTGCTAAGATTTCCAATTGCTTACATTCATCTTTTAATGATAATAGTTGTAAATTCTCTAAGTTTGCACAACCAGCACGCCATTCCTTCAATTTATTTTTAACATTCCTCAATTTTGTCATGAAATTTACATCCGAGGGCTCAACTGTATGACCCTCAGCCCAAGCATTCAATAGCACCTCATCAACGCCATTAGAGACAACAAAGAACTATAGAATTTATAAGGAGGAGGACCAAAATCCAATTTAGAAATCACAAGAGTGATTGGAGAGTGATCTGACCATAACCTGGAATGTGCAGTGACACTAGCCTTTTGCCAATGATTGAAGAATTGACCGCATACCAAGAATCTGTCAATCTTGCTAAACTTCGATCCATTCGCAGACATATACATAATCTTCAAACCCCCATTCTATATTCATGAAGTCTGGCCGAATAAATAAAGTTGGTAAACTCAGTAACACTTCTTGAATCAAACTCCGAATTTAATCGCTCCGAGCTGCTCTGAACCTCATTAAAATCTCCCATTACAACCCACAAACCATTGAATTCCTCAATCAGACCAATAATAGCTTCCCATAGAAACCTTTTATTCGATAATTGTTAGGGTGCATATACATTTACAATGTTGACCGTATCGTCAATTCCCACAACGGAACCAAAAACGTAAAAAATTATCTCCTTTGTGAGCCCCTACTTTCCAAAAATATTAGGATTCCATATGGATAATTTACCACCCGATCTACCTTGAGCATTAACCAACTCATAATCAAAATTATTGTTACCTCATACTTGTTTGATAGGAAGATGCGATTCTTTTGCAAATTGAGTTTCCTAAATAGCCAAAAACTGAAATCTTTTCTTTATTTTAAGATTTTTAATCCATTCAACTTTATAAACATTATCGACCCCCTAATATTTAGAGACAAAAAATCCATTAAAAATTATTGGCAATCACCTTCACCTTCCAATAAGATGAATTCTTCAACATTTATCCCAACCAATTTACCGATTGCAATGTATCATCCACTTCATTGGAAGGTGCCACATCTGGTTACAAGCTTGGCACCACCATAATCTCCACCTGATTCCCTGGTAGCGGGCATGGCATCGCCATAATCGTCTGATTCCCAATTTTCCCAAAAGGAACAAACCATCATGCGATGGTGCTTCCCCACCAACCGATATAGATCTGTTCACCATAGAATGAGTTTTGTTACAACTCCTATTACGGGGATGAATAGAACGAGGGGGAACATTTAGGTCAAATTTTAGAGAATTGAGATCAATTCCAATAAGAACAGAAATAGAAATAGAGCCTCCCTCAATAATCCCCTCCTCAACTCTGACTCTCTTCCTAGGCCTTGGATTAACAAGCCCACTTCTTTGATCCACCCACTTAGGCCCAATAACTGAATTCGAATTCATTTCATTGGAAACACTTGGACAATTATTAAAACCAACAGTCGCATTAGGCCCACATTTAGTTGGAGGCGTTATATCATAGCCGAACCACCTTAGGTGGTTTTATAGTGCTGAGTTGTTGCGGTGATACACGATAGAGATCGTGGTTCATGATTCACATCATCTAGCGAGACTACTATCGAATCCAAGGTGTGTTTTTGGGAGTTCTTCATTGAGGTCAATTATAAACACCCTATGGTTGATTTTCGTTTATTCACATGTAATTGGATTCCTGGTTTTGGGAACATTGTTTATGAAACAAAATATGTAACCTAAACGCTTCCGCTATCATAAAATCTGATTTTATAATTAATATGGTTAATTAAAAGTTTAAAATGGTTACTACAATTCCCAACATGTTTATGCTTGCCAACAACTCCTACATAATAAGCTTTCAAAAAAAGCTTATTATAAATTGATTTTTAATAAGATAGCCCCTGATATGTTTCATGATTTATGTCAAAGCATAAACTGATGTGAAGTACAACCTACAATCATATAACATTGGATGTAATTTCCTATAAGGGAAGTGTGATTGCTAAAAGATTTTGTGTGACTACCTTGTAATTTATCAAGGTAGTAATTTTTTTTCCTCTTATGGGTTGGTCTGAGGAGTCTTATTCCTCATCATCTTGTACCATTTTTCCATTCTCACACTAATCATTTTATCTATATGGAGATTATCTAATGCTTACATTGAGGTGTATTTGGAAGAGATATTGTAATGAAGCTTTGTGAGGTAATATACAGGCTTCGTATATCACATTATAACACAATAGATAATAGTACATGTAGATGCATGAGACCCCGTCCTAGCATCCTAGTCCTTAGTGCGTGCCTTAGTTACCTGAGAAAATATAAAAGAAACGTCAACACAATGGTTGGTGAGAGCACATGTTTTATAATATCAGTAAATAGTAAATGTTTCAGTAATTATTGTACGACTACATATCATTACAATGCAATATCAATTGATAGCTAGTCAATATGTATTATATCATATGCGGGTTCGAAACCGAAGATGATTGCATGCCTCCTGCCATGTCCATCACAAGACAATGACAAAGTGTTTGGTCAATTTTACATCCGTTCCGACCTCCAGTTGGGTTGGCCTCCCAAGAGCGACGGATGGGGCTTGTCAGGCCCAAATAGTGCTATCCATAATTACCACGCTATGCACCCCATGCTATTAACGGTCCGATGTGTGTTTATGAGTACTTAGATGTGATTTGTGCCACACATATATATATAAGCGATAATATCATGTACATATGTATTCAAAAAGGTGTTTATTGTATCAAAACAGTTTATATGCATGTTTTCTCCCCAAGGGTTGAAAAGAGTGAAAAGGGGCCGTGAACTAACCTGATTGGGCAGTTCCTGGTTTGTTTTGCAAAAGCGTGTGCTAGAAAATGCTAGTGGTTACCTATAATCATATATGTCTATGAGTATGTATTTTGTGGTTTGTTGTATCCCACACAACTCCAAGTGTCTGTGTGCTCAACCGAGTGTTTGTGTTGTTAGTGCACGGATTTATCAACATGTTTTGATGATTGTTGAAGACATTGTTTTTAGTCTAGATCATGTATTTGAGTTGTATTTTGTATTATTCATTGAATTTTTAGTATTGGTCAAGAATTGACTGCCGATACTAATAGTATTGATATAAGTTCCACCGATACTAGTATTGTCGATACTAGTAGCATCGGTATGATTAGTTTTCGATATTATTAATATCGATACTCTTGATACTAGTTGCCTATATATAGGCACGTGTTTGATTTTGTAACTTGAACTTCATTCACAACATTTAGACCTTCTTTGAATCTAGAGAGAGAAACTTTGCATTTCATTCTTCTTATTAATTGTCTCTGTAATATGATTGTAATTCAATAAGAATTCATATCATTCACATGTCTTCTTTGATCTGTCACACACATATCACCACGTTTATAGATTCCGAACGTATACGAGTCGAGTGATCTCGGTTTGATCCAATTCAAACAGACTTTCAAGTGGTATCAGAGCCATAGTGCTCGGTTCTGAGATCATAATGTGTGTTTTGAACATATTTGGATTATTGAAGATTTAAATTTTGAAAGTTTGTTGAAGATGAAAGTTTGCATCCACGTTTTTAGGCAAATTGATCATTTTCAAATGTGATTTTGATCAAATTGACCAGCTAGGGTTGTGTATTTTGAATTACGAAGAGATTGATATAAAATTTGACTTCTATCTCTCAAAAATAAAGATTCTGGAAGAATTTTTGTGATTTTTCAAGCTGTTCAAAATTCTCAGATTTTCCCGCCATTTCTTGCATCGATACTAATAGTATCGGTGGAATCTTGGTCGATACTATTAGTATAAGTGGAATCTTTGTCAATACTATTAGTATCGGTGGAATCTTTGGTGATACTATTAGTATCAGCGTTGACTTTTTCAGATTATTGGCATCAATGTTGACTTTTTCAGATTGTTAGTATCAACATTGACTTTTGTAGATACTGACAGTATCTACAAAACAAGACTTAGAAATTTTTTCGAAGTGTTGAAAATTTTTTCTCAAGAATTCAAAATGGCAAATTATTCAAGATTATCTTCTTTCTTTACTAAAATGGAGATTCAAAATATGTCAAAGCTTCCGGTTCTTGTCTCGCTTAGCGGTTTTTTTTATCTTGGAAGACACATTTTAAAGCGTTTCTCCAGCTTGTTGACTCAAATCTCCAAATTCCTATATCTGAGGGATATTTTCAGCCTAAGCTAACTGGAGTTTATAAGAATCCATCAAGATTGAATAAAGAAGAGAAGGAAAGTTATGATATTGAAAAATAAGGTTTTTACCTTTCTTTCTATGGCAATCTCCAAAGACGTTTTTCAGAATTTCAAGCATATCAAGAATTCTAAAGATATTTGGATTGCTATTGCCAACTTATGTGATGATTCTAAAATAAAGAATGATACTAATGATTTAAAAGATCAGATTGATGAGCTGAAAGCTGAAATTATTAGACTAAATAGAAGGTGTGGCGAATTTGATTTCTTAAAAGAAGAAAATTTGAGTTTAAAGAAAAAAATTGAAGATTTGAAGAATAAATTTGAACTCTAGGAAAAGCGGATGGATGATGATCATGTTGATATTTCTAAGGAGGTTTTCAAGTCAATATCCATACCTATTGAGTGTCAGAAACAAAAGAACAAAAGGAAAAAAAAGATGTCAAGAAAGTCAAGGAACAACAAGAAAACGACAGAGAATGTCAACTTAATTGACTTATTGACAGAGGTTTTCAATGATTGTTTTCAAAATGAAAAGATGAAGCCTAAAAAAGTTTATAAACTGCAAGTTTTTAATTCAAGATATTCTGTTCCAATTGTAAAAGAAAATAAATATAGAATTTATGGTGGTTATAGACAAAGAAATACAATGCGCTTTCAATCGTATGCTCTATCTTTTCAACCAAATTAGGATAATCAGAGATATGGTTCTAGTATGGATGAAAAGAGAAGGCATCATATTAATCTTAAGATCAACAAAGAAAATGAATGCAAGTTTCATGTGAATGAAACAATTAAACTGAAAATCCAAATTAAAGAGGTTTTGCAAGGTTGTTATCCAGGCTATTACTAAAGGGGGAGACATTGTTGGCACATAAAGTTAGTAAAAGCTTTGGGTGATTAATTATTGTTATTTGATTACAATAATTCAGAATATAGATCATATACTTGAGAATGATGAGAGGTAATTTCAAAGACTTGTAGATCTTGATCTGGCAAAAGATACTTGCTGGAAGCTACTATCTGTCTCAAACGAGCTGATCAGAGAATATTCACGGAGCTGTTGCTAAGGGGGAGTCTGTTAGTACACAGATTTATCAACAGCTTTCGGTGATTGTTAAAGACATTGTTTTTAGTCCATATCATGTATTTGAGCTGTATTTTGTATTTTTCATTGAATTTTTGGTATTGGTCAAGTATTGACTACCGATACTAATAGTATTGATATAAGTTCCATCATTACTAGTAGTATCGATATGTGTTTTGTCGATACTAGTAGTATCGGTATGATTAGTTGTCGATATTATTAATATCGATACTTGCGAGTTGCTTGTATATATGCATGTGTTTGATTTTGTAACTTGAACTTCATTCGCAACATTTAGACCTTCTTTGAATCTAGAGAGAGTGACTTTGCATTTCATTCTTCTTATTAATTGTCTCTATAATTTGATTGTAATTCAATAAGAATTCATATCATTCACATTGTCTTCTCTTTCAAACGGACCTACAAGTGGTATCAGAATCTAGAGCTCGGTTATGATTTCGGTTGAGTTGATAAAGTGTGTTTTCAACTATCTAAGAAGCAAATTTCATTTAAAATTCGTACAACAAGTGATTCAAATGAAAACTGACATTGAAAACACATAGTGTACAATTGCAAGAATCAAAAACTTGTTGAAATTCAGAAGAAGTAAATAATATCGAAAAAGCAGTTACAAAGTCTGTTGAGCATCGATATTATCAATATCGACAGTCTTCTCATCGATATTACTAGTATCAACTATATTCTCATCGATGTTAATAGTATCGACATCCTTCCATCGATACTAATAGTATCGACGGTTCTTTATTTTTGACATTACTAGTATCTACAGTTCAAGTCTTGAAAAATTTTCAAGTGTGATAAACATTTTCAAATGGCCAATTTATCTTCTTTGTCAGCACTATTGAGTGAAACGAGGCTGGAACAATGACCAAGTCTCCAAAGCTTGCATCACTAAGTGAGTACTCATCTTGGAGTGCTCGTTTTGAATCTTTTCTATCTATTGTCAATCCAAGTTTGATGATACCTCTAATAGAAGGATACGAGCAACCAAAATTAAATGGAGTTTCTAAAAATGTCTCAATATTGACAAAAGATGAGAAGAAATTGTATGATCTTGAAAGAAATCCTATGCTCTTCTCATAATGGCATTACCAAAAGAAAATTTTCAATCGTTTAAATCACATAAACGATCAAAATCATTGTGGGATGCTTTAGCCAAAATATATGAATGTAATGATCAACTGGAAAGGATCAAAAGAACTCTGTTGAAGAAGCAGCTTGAAGTTTTTGTATGTCTTGATAACGAGACATTTGATGAACTTATTAAAAGATACACTTTGCTGTTGAGTGAACTGAATAACTTAGATCATGAAGTTTCTTTAGAAGAATAGAATGATAAACTTCTTAATGCTCTTCCTTCTTCTTGGGGGACTTATGTGATGATCATCCGGGAGAGTGCTGGCTTAGAGATTACTGATTTGGATGTTCTTCTTACAAAACTTCAACCCTTTGACTTAGATATTCAAAAGAAGAAGGCTGAAATAAATTTTCAACTCAAAATCCAGGCTTGTATGTGAAACTTGTTGTTGCTACTTCCACCAATTCAAGATTTGTTGCTTTTCTATCTAGCACAAAAGATGGTGAGGTATCTGCTACACTTGATGACACAACAGAGGTCTGTTTTACCACTGCAAACTCCAAAGAGAAAACATCAAGCACCAGATCAGAGATGATGAATATTAGAGTATCTCAAGTGCATCTTGCATTCTTTATGCAGTTTGTAAATGCTTATGTGACATCCAGTACCTGATTGTCCGGCAAGTCCGTACGGTATGTGTACTTTCACCTTTTTACTTATGAACAGTGTTTGTGATAACAGAACTCAGAATACAAGAAACAGTTTTACGCATTTATGTGAAAACTTAAATACCGTATGTACAACAATACACGATAAACAATAGTTGTATGTGTTTAGGTGAAAACCTAAGTACAATTGATACAACGAATCAAGAGAAACAACAGTATACAAGTAAACAACAAAAACATGTCGGTTTGGACCTGATATCCATAGATGACAGGAATCAGATGGCCGATAAATCAGTACGAAAAAAATGTGAAAACAGGAAGTCTAGTTGAGTCTGTCAGTGAGGAAACACAATTCAGAACATAAATGCAGTGTTGTTTCAGAATAATGAACTGACAGTGTGTTTGCGTGGGTGACGATTCACACAAACATATCTGTGAGTTTAACGTTCTGAAATAATGACAGAAAGATAGAAAACAAGAATCAGAAAGCAAAATCATCGTCGTGTTCGTTCGAGTGACGATTCGAACGAATACGCGCGAAGGTGACGCGTTCTGACGAAACAGAAACGAAACACGATTCGAACGATAATAATATAAGAAAAACGAATTTAAAACTATTTATTAGGAATGACAACCTTTAAAATATCTAAAATAGATCCTTATCATTTAGTTACGTAAAATACGCGCGTAACAATCCGGAAACGCAACGGAGACGAAAAACGAGCAACCGAAACGAACCCGAACACCCCGGAGTATAAAAGGACTAAATGAGGGCATTTATCTTCATTTATGACATCTCACTCTCTCTCTCTTTACCCTCTCCACCGTTTTCCCCCTCTCTAGAAAAAACCCATCTTCAAATCCTCATAACTTGCTCATTTGTGGACGAAATAGGACGTTCTTGGTGTCCAAACGAAGCTCTCAACCTCCTTTACAAGAAAGTACAACAGAACGGAGCGTTTTTCCAGCCGAAATCGAGGTATAGAAGCTTGAACATCTGAAAAACTAGGGTTTTCCCAGCCTTTGGTCGACCACCTCTTTAACCGGCTGTAAAACCATGTCTAACCTGACCCTAGGCTTCCCTTCGACCTCCACGCAGGTTAGATCAAACCAGCAGAAGGGTGGGAGTGCATTGGAGCAGCTGGATTCGATGAAGATGGTGATGGTGAACCAGGGTTCGTGAGCTATTGGCCGAACCCTTGGGCCGCCAAACCTTCTGCAATAAGCACCATCCTCAACCGAACCTGCATGCACGAACCCTAGCTACGAACCTTACTGAACCGAACCCATGATGGCCGAACATAGCATCATGTGGCTACGAACCCTGCTGCGAACCTTGCACCAACAGCCGAACCTTCCTAATCATTGCAACAGTTTCATGCTAGCCGAACCTAGGGAGTTCGAATCTGATAACCACGAACCCCTTTGAGACCACCGAACCCTAGTCACCAATCCACTACTTAGCCGAACCCATGAGTAGCAACCCCTTTCAGAGCTTAAACGGCCGAACCTCCATTTGAACCATAAGGTTCGCAGACACCATGGGAGGTTCGCTGGAATTGGATCGGTTTAAGTCCAAATTTCGTGGCCCATGATGAATAACCTAGCCCAACAACTCATTTGATTTATGCAAATTCAAATTGGTCCATGTGATATATCATTTGGCTCACAAACATCGGCCCAAATCCTTCGGCCCAAGTCAAATCTAATTCGGCCCAATGGAGTAATTCGGCCCAATTGACTCAAAAATATGAATAAGAACATGAGTTAGGTTAATGGATGTTATGCATGGATTTCCTAAAATATTACAAAGGTGGTGGATTGAGAGTTATCTCATTAAATCTAGAACCTTATATTTTATATAAATGGTGTCATAACACGACAAGTATTTCAAGAATAACAAAATCAAGGTGGAAGACTTTAAACTATGAACCTAAGTTTATACTTGAATGGACTTGCAAGCTTATAGTTAACACACTTAATTAACATGTTACAATAAGGTGTTTTAACACTAACTTCATTGGGTTAAGTAGACTAAAAATCTATAACAATAGAACCAGGGCCGAAGAATGACCGAGACTTACGTGGGTTAGCCAACTTAGGGCTAACACCTACACACACACGAATCGTTACAACACATACTTACAAGTTTCAAACAATATGAAATCAATACAAAATCGTGAATACAACAAGAAATCCAACAAAGAGCGCGTGCATTCTCGTTTAAGCTAAGTCAACCCCAACAATTACATGGTGAGTTCATACGCCCCTTTTCTAATCTTAACTGATTTTAAACTCTTGGGGCTGAGAAACATGCTTAACTTTTATTTACTTAAAAGTTTTATGTTTAAAATATTGCTTATGCTTTGATTAGATAATATTGCTTGACTTATTATCATTTATCATTGTATGCATGCTTGTATGATCATGATATGACAGGAACAACGAGGATGAATATTATAATATAACTTCATAACTCATCAACACAATAGAATAACATAGTTGTATGATTTTATCTTACAAAACTTAGTTATTCTTACAAGAACGAACATGGAGATAATCACAGGTGAACATGATGACATCAACAACAAAACACATGAATGATATGAAGATAATATATCTTCATAATATCATTCAACACCAGAGTTAATTAAGTGTAATATGCCAAATGCTTATAATACTTAACTTACAACTCGGCGCATAATACAAGATAACACGAAACAAGGAACATCCACCACCTGAGTCGACAACGGGTAGTAAGACTAGTTCTTACCACATCTTAGTGACAACAGGGTGACTGTATGGAACAACAAAGAATGATAATCATGATAATGTAACTTCATGATAACAACATCATTCACAAAACAATTAACATAATGTAATAAGACAAGTTCTTATTCAACTTTGTTAACAACAACGAGAACATACAACAATGAGAACAAACAACATTGATGAACACCATACAATTGATTACTATTGAACTGTCTGCATTATATCATTTCAATCATGTGCCATGTATTCAAGTTGATCACTGTAAGTCCTTTTCATAAATCGTTGACCAGTTAGTTTGATGTGACTAAACCAACGATAGCATAGTGGTACCATATGTTTGACAAACCTCTAGCTTGTAGGGCTAGTATGTTGATCGTATTATCATTTGGCCGGTAACGTATGACCCGTGACAGGGCGACGAATAGTCAGGGTCTGGTAAGCGACACATGGTGATATTAATCTGCAGTGATAAGTAATTAATCCATCGTTTCCGGTTGACTAGTAGACTGAGGAATTTATTTTCTTTCATGTCATATTACTTGTAACCGTTTCGATGAGGCCTACGGTAATACAAAGTGGTAGAGGTAAATCGGACGCATCGTAATCTGATTATGTGAGGATTGCAATGGATTCCTTTTAGGCTCTACGTACTTCAAGTTGAGAACAAATATCAATTGGTTAACTAACACTCTTACATTTAAAAGTGATTAACAGTTAACCCCACAAGTAATAGAATAATAACAAGGATCAGATTAAATTAATCTAATTTCCTTAACACCTCGAGGGTTTATCGATACTTCAGTTTGATAAATAAACCCCTCATATTATATTATTCTACATATGATTCAATGGGTGATGAATACAAACTGACGGGTGAAATGAAAATGGGGATCCATAGTTGTATTGCAAGTGGTATTAAGTTCTATTAGGTATGTGGTGGGACGTTGGCTGGGGCTTGGTTCCCCTACATATGCCCTATATATAAGCATAGCTAATAGGATGAGATATCACTTGTAAATATAACTATGGAAAGGCCATTGTGTGAACGGGTGAATCAAACAAATTACAAACAACAAGTATGACATTGTGATTGTGTATGTGAACATTTCAAGGCTTTCAAATATCAAACTTATGAACTCACCAACCTAGTGTTGACTTTGTTTAAATGCATGTGTTCTCAGGTGACGAACAGGTTTAGTCACCAGACATACATGGACATATCTAGTGGACTTTAAGAAGGCCTAGCTACTTTTTGGTGTTGCATACTTTTGAATGACAAAACAGTGAATCATCTTTTGTATATCTTGTACTGATACAAGATATAAACTCATTGATTCTTTTGATTAGATTTACTTAGTTAAATTATGAGGAAACAATGTAATTTAACTTTGTAACTCTATCTCATTGCCATGTTAGCATTTCTCATTTATTTATCATGTGCTATGTAAACAATCTGATCAATTCGATTATCAAACGATATCGCGCCCCGAGAACTTTCCGCCCGACGGGAAAGTCGATCCAGCCCGCCGGCTTGGGGTGTGACAGCTTATGATTTTGTAGTAATGGATGATGCTCAGAGACTGACTGATGAAGATATGGATCAATCCAGATGTTTTAGAAGATATGGATATTCAATGGTAGATGGCCATGCTGACAAGGAGAGCCAGGAGATTTTTACAAAGAACGGACAGATCAGACATTTCTAGAAATTCAAAAAGGAAACTTGGCTTTTCTAAAAAAATGGTCAAGTCTTATAACTACGGAAATCTTTCTCATTTTTCTCGAGAGTGTTAAATGCCTGCAAGAAATAATTCAAGATTTGAACTGTCAACAAACAAGACAAGTTTGATCCAAGAAGGGGAGATGCTGCTGCTACTACTTCTTCAATTGCAACAACTTCAAAGACCTCTCCTCCAAACAAAGACAAAGCCTTGTTAGTTGAAGATCAATTTGAAGCAGATTGGTCTATTTATGCTGATGAAGTTCGAGTAAATGATGAGTCACATGTTGCTTTCATGGCTTAGACCAGTGTGAAGAAGGTTGATTCATCATTACAAAAATCTTTCAATGTTAAACCTAACTGTTTGAAATGCTGTGCTTATGCAACTAAGCTGGATATGGTGACTAAGCACAATCAGTCACTTGTTGATGATGTCATCTATTTAGAAGGTAATGTTAAACAATATCTGGCTAATGTAAAACTTTATAAAAATAAACTTGAAGAATATTGTGCAGATTTCAAAACAATGAAATTGAAGTTAGCTGATAAAGATTACATTATCAATAAGTTGATTGAAGAAATGAATGACAAGAAAAAGAAATGTCAATCAATTGAATGTTTGTAAAGTGCTCAAATGACTTTTCAACACATTTTGGCTAATCATGTTCAAAATCCAGGTACCTGAGGGTTAGGTTATAATGAGGTTCCTCCCAATTAACCATCTATATGGGAAACTACCTGATGAGCCAAATGTTGTTCCTTACATAGCTAAAACCTCTAAGAACTTAGATTTGTTTTTAAATGATATATCTAACTTTTCTAGTTCTGTGAGTCTTAAACATGCATGGACAGATTTAAAGAATCAAGTGATCAAGAGAGAAGTTTGGATGAGAACAATGATAATTGAAGTGTGTCTGGTTTAGATTGTATTTTCAATATAAAGGCTAATGTAACAAATTCCATTGATAGTAACAAAGATTCTGAGTTTGTATTAATTGAAGATGTTGACATTAGTCATGAAACAGTGATTAAGGAATCTGATATCCCTGGAGACAGTGTTTGTTTACTGAACCAAACAACATAATCTATTATACAATTAAAGGGCGAGATGAGAGTTTTTGTGATGATACTAAACCAACGAATTTGATTAAGCCACAATGATTGATAAGGTTTTCAAAAAGCCAAATGAAAAACTTTTTCCAAAACCAGACTAGGTGGACAACAAGGTTTGGGAAACCACATGCAAACATAATTTTCAAAAACAACAAACACTTAATCAAGAGACTGATAAGATGTTGTGTGAGTCCCATACTGAATTCATAAGTATCAAAACTTCTAAGCCCGCATTACAAAATTCTTCTCCTCAGACTAGTTCACTAGTGCACCAGGTTAAACATAGTGATAAAAGTTTTGAGAAAAATCACACTGATAGCAATGGATCTTTAACTGGATTTTCCAAAAAGTCTAGTTCATAATCTAAAGTTCAGGGAGTAAGTTTGCCTAAGGAGAATATGAAATCACTGATTAAGCTTTCAAAAAAAAGTAGGAAGTCAAAACATCCACAGCCGATTAATCTTGTTGGTTTTGTCAATACAACTTTCACTAAACATAAATCAGCAAACCAGCATCATTCCAACCCAGTAAAGTCTGTGCATACTTTTCCAGTTGTTGCAAAGAAACCTGTTACACCTTGGTTATTAAGCATAAACCTGTTCTTTCAAAATCAACAAAGCATTTCATTCATAAAACAAAGTTGTTTTCAGTAAAATTTGAAAAGTTACATCAAACAATGGTAAGTGTGAGGTTAAAGTCTCAAAATGAGACTATTCCATATAAACCAATTCCAAATCGTATTTGCACGGTTAAAACAAAATTTTTATGTTAATGTCATATATTGTAATTCCTCCTCCCCAGTTCATGTTAAAACTTATATGACTAAGACATGGATTCCAGTTTCTTATTGAGTTATATGATATATGTGCAGGACTCATTGTCAACTGCTCAACAGAATATCTGCTACATTGACAGTGGATGTTCTCACCGTATGACTGGAAATCTGGAGCTCCTCACCAATGCTAAACGAACAAATGGAGATTATGCGAAATTTGCTGGAAACACCGGAGGTTACATTACTAAGGAGGGAGTGGCATCAAATGAACAGATAAGCTTTGAGCACGTTAACTTTGTGGAACAACTCAAACATAATTTGTTGAGTGTTTCATAGGTCTGTGACAAAGAATATTATGTGATATTTGATAATAAGGCTTGCTATATTCTGAAGCCTGGTGTGGTGATTCCTGATTAATGGATTGTTGTGACAACTCCTAGACATAACAACACATATCAACTAGATATATCCTCTCCTTTCTCATTTTCTCAAATCACTTGTTTTTTCTCTAAAGCCACTGAAAAGGATTCAATTTCATTGCATAGAAAGATGGGACATGTTCATTTAAGAAAAATGAATTTTTTGGTTAGAAATAGTCTTGTTGAAGGTGTTCCATCCCAATCATTTGTTATGTCTGATCATTGTATCTCTTGTTAGAGGGGGAAACAACGTAGATAGTCACACAAGCCTAAAATTGAAAATTCCATCAATACTCCTATAATAATGTTACACATGGATCTTTTTGGTCCAATGTCTGTTAAGAGTGTCAGTGGAAGATCTTTTTCTTTGGTTGTTACTAATGATTTTTCTAGGTTTTCGTGGGTGTTCTTTTTAGCATCTAAATCTGAGACTCTTGAAATCCTAAAGAACCTGATTATCAAATTTGAGAATGAGTTTACTACAAAAGTCAATAAGCAGCGAAAATGGAATGGAGTTCAAAAATCATAATCTAGAGTTGTTTTGTATCCAGGGAATTACTCATCAGTTAAGTCCACCTTACAACCCTCAGTAAAATAGTGTTGCTGAAAGAAAGAATCGGACACTAATTGAGACTGCTCGAATAATGCTTGCTGATTCTCACCTACCAATTACATTTTGGGTAGAAGCGATCAACACAACATGCTATATATTAAACCGCGTTCTAACTGTCAAAAAGCATGGTAAAAAGTGTTATCATTTGCTAAAAGGCAAGAAGCCCAATATTGCACATCTGTGGCCTTTTGGTGCAGCTTGCACGTATTTGAAATTGACTACGCTAAAATTTGAGCCAAAGGCAGTGGATGGTATCTTTTTAGGATATTCTTCTAAAGCTCTCAACAAAAGGGTTCTCAACATGGCTACTAGAGTAATCGAAGAAGCTTATGAAGTTATTGTCTGTCGATTCACTAAGACATTGCCTGGACGTGGTACTGACTGGCTGTTTGACTATTAATCAGTGTTTCACTGTTTCTATAAACTTTTTCCTTCATCTTCACATGATATTGATAATTCTTTGAGTGATACCAAGGATATTCTTCTAATTCTCTCAACAAAAAGGTTCTCAACATGGCTACCAGAGTAATCGAAGAAGCTTATGAAGTTACTGTCTGTCGATTCACTGAGACATTGCCTGGACGTGGTCCTGACTGGCTGTTTGACTATTAATCAGTGTTTCACTGTTTCTATAAACTTTTTCCTTCATCCTCACATGATATTTCCAAGATTTGTTTTGAAAAATTCCGATGATTGTTCTTCTATTCCACAAGATGATTCTTCAACTTAGTTTGTTCCTGAACAATTAGAAGTCTCTGAAGAGTCTAATTCTGATGATGAATTTCATGATTCAACAAATGATCCAGCGATCGTCATTGAATCTGAAATTCTGGGGGAGAATGTTCCTGAAGAAGATCATGTTACAAATATTGAAAATGAAATAGTTGTGGAAGAGATTGCAACTCATAGAATACATAAAGATCACCCAATTGAAAATATTATTGGTGAGTTAAGTATTTGAGTTAGAACAAGAAGTCAGCAAGCTCAAGGTGAGGCTGATGAAATTTTATTAACACTTCAGGAGACGATCAGTTCATGTTTTTATGCATGTGTTAAAAGCTAAGTGGAACCTAAACATGTGAAAGAAGCATTGAAAGAGCCTTCCTAGATTACATCCATGGAAGAAGAATTGAGCCAGTTTGAGAAGTTAGGTGTTTGGAAGTTAGTTGATTGTTCAAAAGATGTCATTCCTATAGTCACCAGATGGGTATATAAATGCAAAAAGGATGACAAAGGAATTATTGTCAGGAATAAGGCTAGGCTGGTAGTTCAAGGGTTCAATCAACAGGAGGGAATAGACTATTATGAAGTATATGCTCCTGTGGCTAGAATAGAAGCCATTAGATTCTTCCTAGCCTATGCTAGTTTCAAGAAATTTAAAGTGTTTCAATTGGATGTCAAAACTGCCTTTCCTTATGGAAAGGTGAAAGAGGAAGTGTATGTTGTTCAACAGCCGGGTTTTGAAGATCCTAATAATCCTAAAAAGTGTTATCATCTTGACAAAGAACTATATGGATTACATCAGGCACCCAGGACATAATATGAGACATTGTCTACTCATCTCCTAGACAATGGGTATTCAAGAGGAAATATTGACAGCACTTTGTTTATCCTGAAGAAAATGATGATATTTTTATGCAAATTTATGTTCATGATGTTATTATTGGAGCAACCAATGAACTATTATGCAAGGATTTTGAAGTGGTTGTAAAGCAGAAGTTTGAGATGAGTGCAATAGGAGAACATGCATTCTTTCTTAGGATTCAAGTGGATAAGAAGAAGGAGGGCTTGTTTATACATGAGAGTAAATATGTAAATGACATCTTGACCAAGTTCAAGATAAATGATTGTATATCTATTTCTACTCCTATTTGTACAAATCATAATTTAGGGAATGACGAGAATCGTATAGATGTTGATCAACATCTATATCGTTCGATGATTGGTTCTCTAATGTATTTGACTGCTTTTAGACCTCACATAATGTTTGTTGTTTGTTTGTGCTCCAAGTTTCAAGCCAAACCAAAGGACTCACACATTAAGGCAGTGAAACGTATTTTTTCGCTATCTTAAGGGAAAACTATATGTTGGACTTTGGTATCCTTATGATGATAGTATGAATTTCATTGCATTTTCAGATTCTGATTATGGTAGTTGTAACCTTGATAGAAAGTCAACAACTGGGGGTTTTCAATTTTTTGGTAATAAACTTGTAACCTAGCAGTGTAAGAAGCAACTTACTGTAGCCATTTCAACTTGTGAGGTTGAGTATGTTGCTGCTTCAAGTTGTTGTTCTCAAGTTCTTTGGATACAAAAACAAATGCGAGATTATGGTTTAAAATTTACTACAACTCCTATTTTTGTTGATAATACAACTGTATAACATCCTAATATACGGTGTTTTCAAACCCGGACCAGACCGGCCGGTCGGACCGGGATTCGGAGGGGTGAACGGGCCGGTTCTAGCTTCGAAACCGTTTTTGGGTGGACCGGCCGGTCGGACCAGTGATTGAACCGGTTTTTTTAATTTTTAATTATTTTTTTAATTTTTTTCATATTTTTTTGATTATATATATATATATATATATATATTTATAAAATGTTTATAAAATCATTCGGTTCTTAAATCCGGTCCGACCGGTCGGACCTCTGACCGGTAAGGATACCGGTTTGATGTCCGGTCCGGTTCTGAAAACATTGCTAATATATATGGTGGACAATATGGCTTAATAAAAATATAAAATAAAATATATAAATATCTATGTATTCGTGACATAAAATTCTAGAAAAAAAAATAATAAAAAAACAAAAATGTAGATGGAAACATGGGATTGCAACAATAAAAAAGAAAAGATAAACATGAAAGATATTTGTTGAGTCGGAAGAAACAAATAGGGGGGTTGGTCTTTCGAACAGGATCCATAAAGAAAAAAAGAAAGAAGAGAGAAGGGAGAAAGAGGAAGAAGAGAGAAAGAGGAAGAAGAGAGAAAGAAGAAGAAGGGTTTCGATGGTAGGCTGGACACCCCGTCTCGGAACTTCAATTGTGAGTCTAGGTTGTGAACCACTCGAGGTAATCACGTTTCTCATCTTTGAATCACTATAGACGGATGTGATGGGGGTTGAGTATGTTGCTGCTTCAAGTTGTTGTTCTCAAGTTCTTTGGATACAAAAACAAATGCGAGATTATGGTTTAAAATTTACTACAACTCCTATTTTTGTTGATAATACAACTGTGTAACATCCTAATATACGGTGTTTTCAAACCCGGACCAGACCGGCCGGTCGGACCGGGATTCGGAGGGGTGAACGGGCCGGTTCTAGCTTCGAAACCGTTTTTGGGTGGACCGGCCGGTCGGACCAGTGATTGAACCGGTTTTTTTAATTTTTAATTATTTTTTTAATTTTTTTCATATTTTTTTGATTATATATATATATATATATTTATAAAATGTTTATAAAATCATTCGGTTCTTAAATCCGGTCCAACCGGTCGGACCTCTGACCGGTAAGGATACCGGTTTGATGTCCGGTCCGGTTCTGAAAACATTGCTAATATATATGGTGGACAATATGGCTTAATAAAAATATAAAATAAAATATATAAATATCTATGTATTCGTGACATAAAATTCTAGAAAAAAAAAGAATAAAAAAACAAAAATGTAGATGGAAACATGGGATTGCAACAATAAAAAAGAAAAGATAAACATGAAAGATATTTGTTGAGTCGGAAGAAACAAATAGGGGGGTTGGTCTTTCGAACAGGATCCATAAAGAAAAAAAGAAAGAAGAGAGAAGGGAGAAAGAGGAAGAAGAGAGAAAGAAGAAGAAGGGTTTCGATGGTAGGCTGGACACCCCGTCTCGGAACTTCAATTGTGAGTCTAGGTTGTGAACCACTCGAGGTAATCACGTTTCTCATCTTTGAATCACTATAGACGGATGTGATGGGGGTTGAGTATGTTGCTGCTTCAAGTTGTTGTTCTCAAGTTCTTTGGATACAAAAACAAATGCGAGATTATGGTTTAAAATTTACAACAACTCCTATTTCTGTTGATAATACAACTGTGTAACATCCTAATATACGGTGTTTTCAAACCCGGACCGGACCGGCTGGTCGGACCGGGATTCGGAGGGGTGAACGGGCCGGTTCTAGCTTCGAAACTGTTTTTGGGTGGACCGGCCGGTCGGACCGGTGATTGAACCGGTTTTTTTAATTTTTAATTATTTTTTTAATTTTTTTCATACTTTTTTGATTATATATATATATATATATATTTAGATTTATTAAATGTTTATAAAATCATTCGGTTCTTAAATCCGGTCCGACCGGTCGGACCTCTGACCGGTAAGGATACCGGTTTGATGTCCGGTCCGGTTCTGAAAACATTGCTAATATATATGGTGGACAATATGGCTTAATAAAAATATAAAATAAAATATATAAATATCTATGTATTCGTGACATAAAATTCTAGAAAAAAAAATAAAAAAACAAAATTGTAGATGGAAACATGGGATTGCAACAATAAAAAAGAAAAGATAAACATGAAAGATATTTGTTGAGTCGGAAGAAACAAATAGGGGGTTGGTCTTTCGAACAGGATCCGTAAAGAAAAAAAAGAAAGAAGAGAGAAGGGAGAAAGAGGAAGAAGAGAGAAAGAGGAAGAAGGGTTTCGATGGTAGGCTGGACACCCCGTCTCGGAGCTTCAATTGTGAGTCTAGGTTGTGAACCACTCGAGGTAATCATGTTTCTCATCTTTGAATCACTATAGACGGATGTGATGGGGGTTAAGAACTAGAATTCCAGAAACGTGACATTAGGTTGAGTTTTGAGTAGTTATGCCCAAAAGTCTACGAGTTGAGGAGAAATGCCATATGACATGCAATATGTCATGTATGCAGTTCTGCCCAACGCAATGGTCAACTTGTCTCAAATAATTTTTGACCATCTGGTACATCACCAGAAAAGCCCCAAGTTTCTGTTGTATCCTAGGTTTGTAATGGCCTGTCTCTTTGCTGACCTTAATAAGGTTTGTCACATTGCTCCTCTTACCACTATCAAGGACATTGACAAACAGGTGTTCACTAGATTAAACACTGATGCAAGGCAAATGGATGACACTGACGAAACACCCATCCTCGGTGAACCCGCATCCACCTCCTCTTACACACCTGCACAGGTACTGGCCAAAAGAAAAGCCTCTACCAAAGCCTCTAAACCTAAGAAGCCCAAAAAGACTATTCAGGAAGATGAGATCCTTGAACATGTCTCTGCTCCCACTGGGCAATTGGATACATTTGTTCCATCCTCACAGATGAATCAAGCATTTCTACCCCATCTAGCTCCTCATCAATCCTCTCAAAAGGATGATGTTGTACTTCAAAGGGAACATTCTCTAACCACTGAAATGTCACTTGACACTCAGATAGCAGTCCACTCTCCCAAGGACATCTCTGTTTCTTCCCCACATATAGCCCTAAACTCTCCTACCCATGTTCTCCATGAGATTGATTCTGTGTTTGAGCAACTTGGTTCTCCTCACATTCAGGCTGATGTGACCAAACTCACTAAGCTAGTCTCAACAGTCTTGAGTAACCAAGCCTTGCAACCCAAATCCATCCCCATGAAGGCATCTTCCTTGAAGGTACTTCCACCACTCCACCTACTTCCACTGCCCCCATCTTCTCACCTCAACTTTTTCAAGAAGTGTTAAACCCACTTCTTACTGCCCAACTCACTACCCTGCTTCACACCTTTACCCATAAATTCATCACCACTCAAAAGATCTAACTGGATCTACTGAAAATTTCAGTAGATACCAAAGTTTCCTCCTTACAACATGAAGTTTCTAACCATACCCGATTTCTTGAGTCCCTTACTAGGATTGCTCCTCCTTCTCCCTGATTCAAGGAACAGACTGATGTAGCCAAAAAGAGGGAAAATGAAAGGCTCTTGTATGCTGCACAAGCTGCCAAAAGGGCAGAAGACAAGACTGAGCAAAGGAGGATGAAACAAATAAGATTGAAAAATCAAGAGGCACTCCTCAAAGCAGCACTGGATCAACAGTTCCAAACTGAAGCTGCTAAAGCTAGCTCAGAGCAGAAGCAAAGGGAAGTTGAAGCTCAAATAAACACTAGAACATCTTCTAAATTAGCTCCCATTGAGCAAATAAAGCCCACAACCACTGCCCCATCTTCTTTTGCCTCAACCACTCAGGACATACCAATTCCAACTGGTTTTGTCCAATCTGAGCACAACCCCATCCTTCCTAAACATGTCTCTCCCGCCATATCTATCCCCTCTTCACCCATACACACAAATAAATCCACTCTTTCTCCAAACTTTGCTTCTCAAACCCTCCTAGAACTATCTTCCCAAACCTCCTTTCCTACCACTCTCAATGCCTCCAAAATTGGCCAAAAACCAGCACCAATAATCACTCAGTCTTTCTCAAGAAGAAAAAAGAGTGTGGTCGGAAAAACCAAATCACTCAATAACATACCTCATAAACCTCCAACCCCTGCTCAAGAACCCACCTCAGACTTAAATGATAATCAGCCCATTGCCTCTCTTATCTCAAGAAAGAGAAGGCTCATATTGGCTGATGATGATGATGAGTTTGATCTTCCAAAAACCACTACAACTCCCTCACTAATAGGGTCAGTAGATGCTGAGAAACCACAAACTTCTCCAATAAAGAAATCCTACTCACCTGTTAGGACCTTCCCTTTCGATAAAGACCTTTAGAAGATAAAGAATAAAGAAACGGAGAAGGAAAACTTGATTCTGGCTGGTCTAGAAGCCACTGGTCTCTCAGGAGATAAACTGGTAAGGACCTATCAAGAACAAATAGCCAGATTGGATCAGCAGCAAGATAAATCCTATCAGGCTGAGAGTGAGCAGCTGATCAAGTATTTGTTGGATGAAGGGAAGTACAAGGTTGAAAACTTTAGCAACTGTGATATTACCAGCCTCAGAAATGAAGATGAAGTTTTATCCAAAAGAATAAAAGCTGAAGTAAAGAAGAAAAACACCATTGAGCAGAGGAAAAGAGTAAAGCACATCCTCATCCAAAATCAATGGGGACCAAAGAACACAATAACAAGATGGAGAGATGATGTTCTGTTTGATGAATGGTCAAAGTTCAAAAGAGAGAACAAAGATCACCCTGAGCTTTGGAAAGAAGTCACTTCTCCTTCTCCTTCTCTAGTGACTCAGCTCAAGGATGCCAACCCAAGCACAATGCTTGATCATCTGCTAAATGCACCTATGGGAAGCCTAGGTGTTGGGTCTGCAGAATCTCCATCTGCTGTCAAATTCAGACCCTGGTTGATGTTAATAAGGAAATCCTTCCTGATCTTCTGATGAACTATGAGCCTCATCAGCATACTGTAGTAAAGAAGGTACTTGATTCAAATGATCAAGTGATAAGGAGAGAAATAATACATTGGCCAGCTGGAGCTCCTCTTTCTTTGGGTCTACCTTCTAAATCCCAGCCTCCTCAGATCAAAAACTCAAGAATAATAATACAGAGATGGTTCTATGACTCTGTCTCCAAGAGTATGGCCATTGAAAGATATAATGGCTCAAGAACTTTCTTCTCAAATTGGGATGAGATTCTCGCCCTACTAACTGATGATCTGAAGGAACTGCAGCACAAGACTCTGGACAATGCTGATACAGAGTATGAAGTTCTGAACTATGTTCAAACTCTTAGGAATAAAATTGGCTTGGCTTTAAAACAAAAATAAATAGGTTTTGGCTTCATCAGTCGAGAAGGAGATTGTTGGAAAATAAGGACTGATGAGCAAAAGCATTAATGCCAGACACTTGAATAAAACCGCGGAATGACAAGCCGCGGATGATTCTCTTCCAATTGAAGAACTGCTTCAGCATCAGAAGACCAACAGCAGAGGCTTCGCCAAAAAGAACTACCGCTGAACTTATCCACTTCAGAAGACACTAGTTGATCATGACATCTTCGGAAGACAACCACTGCATCGGAAGAAGTCAAATGATTCGTAAGACAATCTTCTCTTCCGAAATAACTGATTACTTAATCAGTTTCCGATGATCAACTTCCGAAACAATAACCACTGAAGACTCGGAAGACCTGAAGACTCCTCGAGACTCTTGTTTCCATTGTTGTTGACTTTGTATTTGTACTAGTCTGTAGTTTCAGTGTATGTAACAATATCAGCTATTTGTCTTATTATTTCTTGTCTTGTATCTCAGAATGTTTGGGTATTTAAGTCCCAACATTCTCTGAATAAAATGAATTACTTCCCCAAAAATTCCTTGTGCTTTCTATCTGTTCTCTTCTCTCTTTCTAAGCAAGAAAACTAAACAACGAAAATAACCTTGTGCAAAACTTTAGAGGGAGCTAAAACCAAAGCTTTGACTAAGTGTGACATCCGTCAGATTATTGAATAATAACCGGTATGGTTAGTACACTAGACTCTTTTAATTAATGCGTTAATAACTTTATTATTTATTATTAAATTGAAGTTATTAGAAAAGTCTAGCAAAGGGTGTTTGTTTAAATGCACGGGTTTGCATTTGATGATTTTTGAGATTTTGGTACCGCTCGGCGGTGTTTAAACGAACGTTGGTGACGAATCGGTTAACGAAATTAGATGATATGGTTGGATTAGCATAAAATAATAAATCATAAATCAATATTTGAGTTAACAATGAAAAACCGAAATTTTTAAAGTTAACCGTTAAATTTTCAGACAAACGACCTTATCCGTGTTTTATCTGCGTAAAAGGGATTTAATTAATTTAATGACATCTAAGGTCATTATTTTTAACTAAAATTTAATTATTCTAGTAAGATTAATTATTTTAGTAATTTTTGAACAAAGATCGGGTTTAGATAAAATTCCTGGTACAAGATTTATACACCGTAACACTTAGAGTATACCATGTTTTGGCCTACCATAACCCACAAATTTTGTAGTCTTGCCATGTGTTGGACACATGTCCATCTATGGACATGCAAGATCCTTATAAAATCCCCTACAAATCACTTCTTTTACTCCAACACACTACCTTTCTCCTTCCCTCTCTCTTGCTCGTACACCACCACCATCCCACCACCATTTTATATTTTTTTTTACCATTATCTTTTTTTATTTTCCCATCAATAATTGGTGATTTGAAGACTTCTTAGTGCAACAACAACTTGTAGAGAAAGAACCATCTCCATTTGTTCTTTTCTTGTTTCACCACACCTTAGGTATATATTCTATCTTTTATTTTATTTATTTTATTATATTTATTTATTTTGTTCTTAAATTATGAAATGTAAAGTTGTTCACCTAAAGTTTAAGTTTCAAATCAAATGGGTTTTTGGTGTAAACAAGAGTGTAATGTGTGTGTTTGGGAGTTTTGTATCTATACATATATACACATGGGTGTGTGTGTCGTAAGTATATATATATATATATATATGTATGTATGTATGCAAGTGTCCTTACATATTGAAATATATATATATACACACATAAACATATTTTATGTGTTAGATGATTATTTTGATGACATGCATGTGTGTATATGCATATGGATATGTATCTACATAAAGGATACCCACATGCATGTACATATATATGCATGTATACGTATGTATCCATATATATATACATATATGTGTGTGTGTGTCATTAAGTTAAATTGGTTTTAATATCCATATATATATATATACATGAAAATATATGTATGAAATCGTGTATGTATGTGTGTATATATATACACATATGTTAACATAATGGTGATTATACATGCATGTATGGATGCATACATGAATAGTAATATATGCATCCATGTGTATGTATACATATGTATGCTTGTGTAAGTAAGTATGTATGACTATTTCAAGCATACATATATGTGTGTGTGTGTGTCTATATATATAAAATATTGTTTTGAAATTTATAAGATCTGATTTCTTAAGCTATAAAATAATTAAAATATAAGTAATTTTGTTAACAAATAATGATTGGATGATTAACCATAAATTTATTAAGTTAAAATGGGTGTTTTGATAAGTTAAAAACTTTAAAAATAGAAGCTTTCCATAAAATAATTTTGGGCAGATTTATAAAGGTAATTTAAGTGATTTTATAAAATATTTAAAGTATAAAATCAAGTGAATTTAGAAGTATATTTATATAATGGTCAATTGTGACCGAAATTACGCGTTTTGGACTATTTTTCACTCGTAAAAATATCGGTTTATAATTCTGAATTCAATCAGAAACTTTTATCAAAATATTAAGAGAAAAATTAATAATTTATGATGTATAAGTGTTTTAAGATATTTATAAAGCATTATACTTGAAAACTATGTCCGAAAAACACGTAAAAACGTCGTTTTGACGTGATAATACGATGTAATTGTGTGGCTGATTTTAATCAGCGAAATTTGTCTAAAAATAAGTAAATTAAACTTATTATTAAGTGCTAAAAATGACTTGAGTAATAATGCATGCTTGTTGTGTAATTTGGTATACGTTTGTGTTGTCGGTTTTACGGTAAAATACGTAAAGTTTGTCATTATTGGCAAATTATTACAAATAATTTAGTTGATGGTTAAAATGAATTTTTTTTTAACAAATATAAATTGGTTATTTTGAAATAATGTGGATTTAAAAGTGTGAATTAGTAATTTATGATCAAAACCTAAATTCGAGTCACCAACGGGTCGTTTGGACAAAATCTCTTTTTCAAGTTGGAATAAATTCTAAGTCTAGTAAGTTTGGGTGAACAACTTACATGATAGACTTGATTATAGATTGTTAATGTGACATTTGGGTTTTAGGGCACTAGTGAGAACGATCTGATTGTTTGAGAATCTCTTTGGCTAGCAAGAACGCAGTGAAGGTGAGTTCATAGCCCCTTTACTAATTTTTGTTTTGAATCTCGGGGTGGAAAACACACTGACAAAATGATACATCTTTTACTATTATTATTATGCCTCAGTTTTCATATGACTTTGTTGTGAATTGTACTTACATGAGTAGGCAATGGATTATTTTTTTTATACAACACATTATCGTAAGTCCCACACTATCACAATCATTTAACTCGCGAGGCGAGCCGGTGGACAGGTATTGGATAGATCTATTCGGGGTTGACAACCCTCACCTATGGTTTGGTCGCGCCAACCAACGCTTTGTTGTAGGCAAGTAGGTGAATATACTCTGCACGAGTTTTGTTTTATGATATCCGTTATGGATTTTTATTTGACAATTGCCGTGTGCATTTGTCTCTGGGCAGACAAGTCAGAGGTTTGATTGTGAGCTCATGTTATTTACTTTCACACACATTTGATCATGATATACTTGGCATAACAACGTGCGCACACATTTTTACATATTTTATTGAGTCAAAACCTGTGAACTCACCAACTTTCGAGTTGACTTTTAAGTGTGTTTTTCAGGTGATGATCCTTAGTGGACATGCTTCGTACTGAGACAAGTGTTGAAGTTGTTATTGCATGGTTTATGAATAATGTTTATTTATCGGGTTGTATTTCTGCCCGTAGTTTGTTTCTCATGAGACTTTGGGACTCTTTGTTTAGTTTGGGTCGTTTTGGTTGTAGGGTTGTGAATTGTTAAACACTAGAACCCACTATAATCCGTTTATTTAGACAAACTTTGACGGACGTACGTCGTAGTACCTATAATAAAATATTAATAAATGTTTTATTAAAACTAGTGTGGTCTGACGTACGAACTGCCACATTCCCGTAATTCCGCCAACGTCGGGGTGTGACAGAAGTTGGTATCAGAGCCATAGGTTATAGAGAATTAGGTTTGACCTAGAAACCTAGACTATAACTATAGCTCATCTGGGAATAATTTTTACTCATATTTATGATTAACCTTTTGATGCCATGACAAGCTCTAAGAAATTTGTCATCAAGAAGATCCCCATCATCGACCTTGTTTCTGATAGCGAGTCTGACTCATCTGAACATAGGACGTCACCAAGTAATGAAGAAGAAAATCGTAGTAAGGTTCCTACCAACCCTATAGTGGAACCACTAAATCCACCTTCCGAAGCAGCACGACAATTTACCAATAACATTGGTAAGAAGCAGGTGACTGAACGTAATGCTACCAAGTTATCATTGAAACACAAACCAGTATCTCGAGATCCACCAAAACCTGACACGACGTCTGAGACACCTACTCGGGAGATTGGGGAGAGCTCACGTCAAGGTGCGGTTCGTAACTACTTGTCTCGCTCAGAATTCTTTCAATGGCAACATGAGATTCAACATGGTCAAACTATGCAAAAAGATCGTTTGAATATCTTTCGAGGGAAGTTGTATGAGCAAGAGGATCTGACGGAGAACATGATGATAACCATGGATGAGATGACAGAGGATTTTGTACTTGTTCAGTGGCAAGCGAGGGTGGCGAGGATCTTCAGTATCACTGCAATTGCTGCATCATTTGTTGTAGCAATTGTATCTATGATGGTTCACTTACTTTAAGTTAAACTTGCAATAGCGAACCCATTTTGTGATTAGATGATAAATGAATACACTGCATCTAAAGGTTATGCTATCTGGATATTAACGCCATCACTCTAGTGTTATTAGGAACTATGTTATGTTATATCATAAAAATTTGGTTATGTGTTATTTATATGCAATAATTGTTTCTATTAGTACATGTTTAAAAGTCCTGAATATTAGTCAACATTTCGTGTTTAGACAATGGCTGAATCTGGGAACACACCAGATTTCGCAGCAATGATAGAGCAACAAGTTGCGGCTGCGATTCCAACGATAGTAGCACAAGTTAGTGAGAGTCTCAGAAACAGTGGAGGCTCGGGAGGAGGACCAGAAGACAAAGATTCCAGTGGTAATGAGAACGGAACAGGAGGTAACAACAACGATAATGGAGGAACTAACAATGAATCAAATGGCAACGGACACAATGGTGGAGGTAGTACTGGAGGAGCAGATAACACAAAAAGGGGAAGCACCTATAAGGAGTTTATAGCATGCAAACCTAAAGAATTCAACGGTAAAGATGGAGCAATAGGTGTGCTACGCTGGATAGAAAAGATGGAAACTGTTATCAACATCAGTGATTGTTTGGAAAACCAGAAAGTGAAATATGCTACTTGTTCGTTTCAAGGGAAAGCATTAACCTGGTGGAACACTCAGGTGCAGGCAAGAGGTAAAGAAGCAATAGCACAGATGACGTGGGAAGAATTAACAATGTTAATGATAGATGAATACTGCCCCAAAAATGAGATGCAAAAGTTGGAGCACGAGTTTTGGAACTTAACCATGGTTGGAGCTGATCATGCAGGATATACCGATCGATTTTATGAACTAGCCAAACTAGTTCCTCATTTGGTTACACCTGAAACCAAGAGAATTGATCGTTATATATGGGGACTTGCACCTGAAATTCGAGGAATGGTGCAAGCAGCTGAACCTACAACTCTTCAAAGTGCAATTTTGAAAGCTGCAGCTTTAACTGATGAGATGGTGAGAATTGGGAAATTGGGTAGGACCAACGACAAGAGAAAGCAGGCTAAAACTCCATTCAAGAAACAAGACAAGAAAGCTAAAGTAGTGCAGAATTTTTCAGCTGCTATTCAAGAACCAAAAAGGCCGTATGGTGGTAATCATCCCAAATGTAATAAATGCAACTATCATCATTCAGGTCAATGCCTTCATTGCACCAAATGCAATCGTATGGGTCACTCGTCAAACTTTTGCAGAAATAATAATGCACAACCTGGAACACAACGGGTATGTTTTGAATGTGGTAATCCTAACCATTTTCGAAGCACATGTCCACAACTGAATAGAAATCCAAACAATAACCACAATGGAAACCCGACAAGGGGTAACAACAGGAACCAGCCTCCGGCGAACTATGGAAATCAAGCACCGGTGAACAATGGAAACCAAGCAATGGAAAATGGAAACCAAGGAAGGGGTCGGGCATTCGTGATTGGTGCAAATGATGCTCGACAAGATCCTCATGTTGTTACGGGTACGTTCATACTTAATGACCATTATGCATCAATACTTTTTGACACTGGAGCCGACAAATGTTTTGTATCAAAAGAATTTGCTCCATTAGTTGGTATATCCCCTAGTTATTTAGACAATAAGCTTACCATTGAAATAGCGAATGGTAAAACAATTGAGGCTAGAAAGGTTATTAAGAATTGTACCTTACAATTAGAAGATCATACCTTTAGCATAGATGTTATACCATTTGAGTTGGGAAGTTTTGACATCGTTATTGGGATGGATTGGTTATCGAAACATCACGCGGAGATCGTATGCCATGAGAAGATCGTACGGATACCACTGATCGACGGTGAAATATTAAACGTTCGCGGAGAGAAACCCGGTAGAAAATTGAAGCTTATCAACTGCATGAAGGCTCAGAAGCATTTACGAAAACGATGCTATGCGTTTTTGGCCCACGTGGTGGAGAAGAAACAAGAAGAAAAACAAATTCAGGACATTCCAGTCGTGAGGGAGTATCCCAAAGTCTTTCCTGATGACTTGAGTGGTTTACCTCCTCAACGACAAGTTGAATTTCGCATAGACCTCGTTCCAGGAGCTGCACCAATAGCCAAAGCACCATATAGATTGGCACCATCAGAGATGCAAGAATTATCAAATCAATTGCAAGAACTTCTGGACAAGGGTTTCATCAGACCGAGTTATTCACCATGGGGAGCGCCTATTCTTTTTGTCAAGAAGAAGGATGGCTCATTACGAATGTGCATAGATTACCAGGAGCTTAACAAATTGACGGTCAAGAATCGATATCCTTTGCCTAGGATAGACGATTTATTTGACCAATTACAAGGAGCAATTTACTTTTCTAAAATTGATCTTCGGTCAGGGTATCATCAGTTACACGTTCATGAAGACGACATTCCAAAAACAGCGTTTAGAACGCGATATGGACACTATGAATTCCTAGTTATGCCGTTTGGTTTAACTAATGCGCCTGCGGTATTCATGGACTTGATGAATCGAGTCTGTCGACCATATCTTGATAAGTTCGTTATCGTATTTATTGATGATATTCTCATATATTCACGAACAAAAGGAGAACATGAACAACATTTGAGACTGATTTTAGAACTACTTGAGAAGGAGAAACTTTATGCTAAGTTATCTAAATGTGAATTCTGGCTACGTGAAGTTCGATTTCTTGGTCATGTAGTAAACGAAAAAGGAATTTATGTCGATCCTAGTAAGGTAGAGGCGGTGAAGAAATGGGAAACGCCAAACAGTCCTACCGAGATTCGACAGTTTTTGGGATTAGCCGGCTACTACATACGGTTCATTGAGAATTTCTCTAAAATAGCTCAACCTTTAACGCTTTTAACCCAAAAGAATAAGAAGTTTGAATGGGGAGAAAGTCAAGAAAAAGCGTTTCAAGTACTTAAACACAAACTCTGTAATGCACCAATTTTGGCATTACCCGAAGGAACTGAAAATCTCGTGGTGTATTGTGATGCGTCTCATCAAGGACTAGGTTGCGTACTTATGCAAAAAGATAAAGTTATCGCATACGCATCCCGACAGCTCAAGGTTCATGAAAAGAATTACACCACTCATGATTTAGAATTGGGAGCTGTAGTTTTTGCGCTGAAAATTTGGAGACATTATTTGTATGGTACCAAATGTACTATATTCACTGATCACAAAAGTCTCCAACACATTTTTGATCAGAAGGATCTTAATATGCGACAAAGAAGATGGATTGAGCTGCTTAGTGATTATGACTGTGAAATCCGTTACCACCCTGGTAAAGCAAATGTGGTTGTAGACGCGCTGAGTAAAAAGGAAAGAATCAAACCCTTAAAGGCACGAGCTTTAGGATTGACAATCCAAACAAATCTTAAAACACAGATTTTTGAAGCTCAACAACAAGCACTTGAGGAAGATAATTTACAAAGTGAGGCATTGCGTGAATTATACAAACAGTTGGAACTCAAATCAGATGGATTATACTATTTTGTTAATCGAATTTGGGTGCCATACTTTAACAATGTTCGAGAATTGGTAATGTACGAAGCCCACAAAACCAGATATTCAATTCATCCAGGGGCTGACAAGATGTACTACGATCTTAGAGACATCTATTGGTGGCTTGGAATGAAGAAGGACATAGCCATTTATGTTGGGAAATGCTTGACTTGTTCCAAGGTTAAAGCAGAACATCAAAAACCCTCTGGTCTATTACAACAACCAGAAATTCCTGAATGGAAGTGGGAAAACATTACAATGGATTTTGTAACAAAGCTACCCAAAACATCAAATGGTTATGACACAATATGGGTTATCGTTGACAGAATGACAAAATCTGCACACTTTTTACCAATTCGAGAAAGTTACAAGATGGATAAGCTGGCACAAATTTATTTGAACGAGATTATCACTAGACACAGTGTACCCGTGTCAATCATTTCTGATAGAGATAGTCGATTCACTTCAAGGTTTTGGCAAACATTACAAGAAGCTTTGGGAACACGACTTGATCTTAGTACCGCTTACCATCCACAAACCGATGGACAGAGTGAGCGTACTATACAAACACTTGAAGACATGCTTAGAGCGTGTGTGATTGATTTTGGCGGTAATTGGGATACACATCTGCCATTGATTGAGTTTTCTTATAACAACAGTTATCATACGAGCATTCAATGTGCACCATTTGAGGCTTTGTATGGTCGTAAGTGTCGTTCGCCCTTGTGCTGGGCTGAAGTTGGGGAAAGTCAACTGATAGGCCCTGAAATTATTCAAGAGACAACAGACAAGATATTCAAAATCAAAGAACGTATAAAAGCCGCACGAGATCGCCAGAAAAGTTATGCGGATAATAGGCGAAAACCATTAGAATTCGAAATTGGAGACAAAGTCCTTTTGAAGGTGTCACCATGGAAAGGAGTGGTGCGTTTTGGTAAAAAGGGCAAGTTAGCCCCCAGGTATGTTGGACCATTCATAATTATTGAAAGGATTGGTCCAGTGGCCTACAAACTACTCTTACCCGAGGAGTTAAGTGGCGTGCATAATGTTTTTCATGTTTCTAATTTGAAGAAATGTTTAGCAGAGGAATCGTTACAAGTGCCTCTTGAGGAGGTTCAAATAGACAACAAATTACACTTTGTTGAAGAACCGATTGAAATAATGGATCGGGAAGTCAAAAGACTTAAACGAAGTCGTATACCAATAGTTAGAGTTCGATGGAATTCTAAACGAGGTCCTGAGTTCACATGGGAACGAGAAGACCAAATGAAGCTCAAATACCCTCATCTTTTCATCAATCAAGCTATGGATGGCAACACTAGTTGAATTTCGGGATGAAATTCTTTTAACTGTGGGAGTCTGTGACATCCGTCAGATTATTGAATAATAACCGGTATGGTTAGTACACTAGACTCTTTTAATTAATGCGTTAATAACTTTATTATTTATTATTAAATTGAAGTTATTAGAAAAGTCTAGCAAAGGGTGTTTGTTTAAATGCACGGGTTTGCATTTGATGATTTTTGAGATTTTGGTACCGCTCGGCGGTGTTTAAACGAACGTTGGTGACGAATCGGTTAACGAAATTAGATGATATGCTTGGATTAGCATAAAATAATAAATCATAAATCAATATTTGAGTTAACAATGAAAAACCGAAATTTTTAAAGTTAACCGTTAAATTTTCAGACAAACGACCTTATCCGTGTTTTATCTGCGTAAAAGGGATTTAATTAATTTAATGACATCTAAGGTCATTATTTTTAACTAAAATTTAATTATTCTAGTAAGATTAATTATTTTAGTAATTTTTGAACAAAGATCGGGTTTAGATAAAATTCCTGGTACAAGATTTATACACCGTAACACTCAGAGTATACCATGTTTTGGCCTACCATAACCCACAAATTTTGTAGTCTTGCCATGTGTTGGACACATGTCCATCTATGGACATGCAAGATCCTTATAAAATCCCCCACAAATCACTTCTTTTACTCCAACACACTACCTTTCTCCTTCCCTCTCTCTTGCTCGTACACCACCACCATCCCACCACCATTTTATATTTTTTTTTACCATTATCTTTTTTTATTTTCCCATCAATAATTGGTGATTTGAAGACTTCTTAGTGCAACAACAACTTGTAGAGAAAGAACCATCTCCATTTGTTCTTTTCTTGTTTCACCACACCTTAGGTATATATTCTATCTTTTATTTTATTTATTTTATTATATTTATTTATTTTGTTCTTAAATTATGAAATGTAAAGTTGTTCACCTAAAGTTTAAGTTTCAAATCAAATGGGTTTTTGGTGTAAACAAGAGTGTAATGTGTGTGTTTGGGAGTTTTGTATCTATACATATATACACATGGGTGTGTGTGTCGTAAGTATATATATATATATATATATATATGTATGTATGTATGTATGTGTCCTTACATATTGAAATATATATATACACACATAAACATATTTTATGTGTTAGATGATTATTTTGATGACATGCATGTGTGTATATGCATATGGATATGTATGTACATAAAGGATACCCACATGCATGTACATATATATGCATGTATACATATGTATCCATATATATATATACATATATGTGTGTGTGTGTGTCATTAAGTTAAATTGGTTTTAATATCCATATATATATATATATACATGAAAATATATGTATGAAATCGTGTATGTATGTGTGTATATATATACACATATGTTAACATAATGGTGATTATACATGCATGTATGGATGCATACATGAATAGTAATATATGCATCCATGTGTATGTATACATATGTATGCTAGTGTAAGTAAGTATGTATGACTATTTCAAGCATACATATATGTGTGTGTGTGTGTCTATATATATAAAATATTGTTTTGAAATTTATAAGATCTGATTTCTTAAGCTATAAAATAATTAAAATATAAGTAATTTTGTTAACAAATAATGATTGGATGATTAACCATAAATTTATTAAGTTAAAATGGGTGTTTTGATAAGTTAAAAACTTTAAAAATAGAAGCTTTCCATAAAATAATTTTGGGCAGATTTATAAAGGTAATTTAAGTGATTTTATAAAATATTTAAAGTATAAAATCAAGTGAATTTAGAAGTATATTTATATAATGGTCAATTGTGACCGAAATTACGCGTTTTGGACTATTTTTGACTCGTAAAAATATCGGTTTATAATTCTGAGTTCAATCAGAAACTTTTATCAAAATATTAAGAGAAAAATTAATAATTTACGATGTATAAGTGTTTTAAGATATTTATAAAGCATTATACTTGAAAATTATGTCCGAAAAACACGTAAAAACGTCGTTTTGACGTGATAATACGACGTAATTGTGTGGCTGATTTTAGTCAGCGAAATTTGTCTAAAAATAAGTAAATTAAACTTATTATTAAGTGCTAAAAATGACTTGAGTAATAATGCATGCTTGTTGTGTAATTTGGTATACGTTTGTGTTGTCGGTTTTACGGTAAAATACGTAAAGTTTGTCATTATTGGCAAATTATTACAAATAATTTAGTTGATGGTTAAAATGAATTTTTTTTTAACAAATATAAATTGGTTATTTTGAAATAATGTGGATTTAAAAGTGTGAATTAGTAATTTATGATCAAAACCTAAATTCGAGTCACCAACGGGTCGTTTGGACAAAATCTCTTTTTCAAGTTGGAATAAATTCTAAGTCTAGTAAGTTTGGGTGAACAACTTACATGATAGACTTGATTATAGATTGTTAATGTGACATTTGGGTTTTAGGGCACTAGTGAGAACGATCTGATTGTTTGAGAATCTCTTTGGCTAGCAAGAACGCAGTGAAGGTGAGTTCATAGCCCCTTTACTAATTTTTGTTTTGAATCTCGGGGTGGAAAACACACTGACAAAATGATACATCTTTTACTATTATTATTATGCCTCAGTTTTCATATGACTTTGTTGTGAATTGTACTTACATGAGTAGGCAATGGATTATTTTTTTTATACAACACATTATCGTAAGTCCCACACTATCACAATCATTTAACTCGCGAGGCGAGCCGGTGGACAGGTATTGGATAGATCTATTCGGGGTTGACAACCCTCACCTATGGTTTGGTCGCGCCAACCAACGCTTTGTTGTAGGCAAGTAGGTGAATATACTCTGCACGAGTTTTGTTTTATGATATCCGTTATGGATTTTTATTTGACAATTGCCGTGTGCATTTGTCTCTGGGCAGACAAGTCAGAGGTTTGATTGTGAGCTCATGTTATTTACTTTCACACACATTTGATCATGATATACTTGGCATAACAACGTGCGCACACATTTTTACATATTTTATTGAGTCAAAACCTGTGAACTCACCAACTTTCGAGTTGACTTTTAAGTGTGTTTTTCAGGTGATGATCCTTAGTGGACATGCTTCGTACTGAGACAAGTGTTGAAGTTGTTATTGCATGGTTTATGAATAATGTTTATTTATCGGGTTGTATTTCTGCCCGTAGTTTGTTTCTCATGAGACTTTGGGACTCTTTGTTTAGTTTGGGTCGTTTTGGTTGTAGGGTTGTGAATTGTTAAACACTAGAACCCACTATAATCCGTTTATTTAGACAAACTTTGACGGACGTACGTCGTAGTACCTATAATAAAATATTAATAAATGTTTTATTAAAACTAGTGTGGTCTGACGTACGAACTGCCACATTCCCGTAATTCCGCTAACGTCGGGGTGTGACACTAAGTGTCTAAAGCCTTGTTGCTGGTGAAACAGCTACTCCTCGAGGTTTCTGTAGTTCAACAAAATGAGATTCCTTCTTTTTCTCTAACCTGTACGAAGGTTCAGCTTCAATCCATTTCAAAAAATAATCGGTCATTGCAAGCATGAACACCTTTCCTCCTGTTACTTTTGGTGGTTTGCCTACGATATCCATCCCCCATTTCATGAATGGCCATGATGAGACTATCAGATATAAAGGTTCAGCCGGTTGATGAAGAATATTTCTATGTCTTTGACAAGCATCACATTTTTGAGAATAAGAAATCGTATCCTTTCTCAAGGTAGGCCAGAAATATCTTGTTCTTTGTATTTTTGAAAGTAATGCTCTGCCCCAGTGTGATTTCCACAATCTCCTTCACGAATATCCTTCATTACTTCTATAATTTCTGGTTTTTCAAAACACTTTAGATATGGACCAGCTACTGATTTTTTTATAGGATATCCCGAATGATTGTGTATCTGGATAATCTAGCTTTAAAAGCTCTAGGATTTGTTTCTTCGCCAAGTATTTTTCATGTTTGAAGATAATTCTTAATGGGGATAATCCAGGATATTCCGTGTGTATCGACATTCTTTGGTTCAAGAATTTGATTCGAATATTCTATGTCTATTGCTGGATACATGATATGTAGCATAGGGATATCGATATCTTTAGAGATTTTAAGAGATGATGCGAGGTTTGCTAATGCATCTGCTTCAGCATTCTATTCTCTAGGAACTTGCACGATATCAAAAGTATAGAAATATCCGACTATATCCTTAACTATCTCTAAGTATTTTGCCAGTGTATCCCTTTAACCATATAGGAACCATTAAACTGGTTTGCTATTAGTAAGAAGTCGATAAACACGTGGAGATTTCTTATGTTTATATACCTAGCTAATTGTAGTCCTGCTATCAAGGCTTCGTATTCGGCTTCATTATTAGTTGCCTGGAGCTCACAATTGATCGATTGGGGTATTATGTCCCCCTATGGTGATTTTAGTATGATCCCTAATCATGTCCCGATTACATTTGATGCTCCATCAGTGTATAAGGTCCATTCACCAGTATCCTCCATCTATGAGTATCCTGCAGACATAATGGTTAGCTTATCTCTTTTTGTTAGTGCATAGAATGTCCCTAGTTCAGTGTTTTGTATGATTTGATGTATAAAGTTGATATTAATAATGAAATCAGTCTTTCTATATTGTTCGTATATGTTTATTTGAGTTTATAAGGTTTATATATGTTTGACTTTGACTTTGACTATCATGCAGACCCATTCATGCGAATGACCCTAAGAATGAGTTCAGTTGGGCGAATGAACGCCTAGCGAATGACTAGGGCGAACGAATGAGTCATCCACATGACTCATTCAGTAGACCAGCTCATTCGGCTAAGCCATTCGCCGAATGAGTGATTCGCACCACTCATTCGGCCGAATGAGTACAGCTTATATATATAGCTGCAAACAGCATTTTTTATAACTCTTCGAGCTCCCTATCATCCCTTTGCACTCCTCTGTCATACCCTTAGGGTTTTGAGCCGACTCTTGTTGTCCAACTTCGATTCTCATCCCGTGGTGTTCGATTTCGATCAAAACGTTCACTCCTCATCGTCGGATCGCCACGGGGCTTGGTGTTTTCGATTGGAAAACCCTAGAATAGGATTCCGCACAATTCCATTGGCTGTTGAGCAGATCTCCATAGGAACCGAGTTGATTCCTTGGGTTCCATAGGTCCTACAAAGTGGTATCAGAGCTTTGGCTCTTGATTCTGCTCGATTTTCAATCCAAATCATCATATTGCAGATTGGTTGTTCGAGATTTTCAAAAACCTTAACTTCCTTGCCCTTCAAGTTACTGTTTCATTATAGATCCGTGGGTTTTTGTGGATGTTTTGACAAATCAATCATTCCAATTGTTTAGTAATGTTGTCTTGAAGTTCTGTACCAATTTTGGTGATTAGATTCACTCTAGATCAAAAGTTATCATGATTTTTGTTGCTGAAAACCCTATATGGTATGTCACACCCCGAGCCGGCGGGAACGGATCGTGTTTTCCCGTCGGGCGGAAAGTTCCCGGGGCGCGATATCATTGTGTTGATAATCAAATGATCAGATTGTTTACATAGCACATGAGATATAAATGAGAAATGCTAATCATGACATGAAATAGAATTACAAAGTTAAATTACATTGTACATCATAATTTAACTAAGTAAAACTAATCAAAAGAATCAATGAGTTTATATCTTGATCTGTACAAGATATACAAAAGTGATTCAAAGTTCTGTCATATCAAAATGTATGCAATCAAAAGAAAGCTAGGTCTTCTATGAGCCCACTAGCTTAACACATGCATATAGTATCTACACCTGTTCGTCACCTGAGAAAACATGTAATTTAAACAAAGTCAACACTAGGTTGGTGAGTTCATAAGTAAGTAAATTGAAAACCATTGAACTGATCATGCACACATTCACAATGTTATATCTGTTGCTTGTATACTTGTTTCACCTGTTCCACCCAATGGCCTCTCCTTAGTTATATGTACAAGTAGTATATCACCTAACTGAGTATGCTTATATATAGGGAATCACGAAAGGGTCAAGCCCAGACGCTATCCCACCACATACTCACCCAAGTTCCACACCACTTGCGATACAACTAAAGATATCCATTTCCCAACTATCTGAATTGCCCGTTGTGTAATCATATGTAGAATAATAATATAGTAAGAGGGGTTTAGTTATCGAACCGAAGTATTGATATACCCTCGTTGAATTAAGGAATTTAGATTATTTAAATCTGATCCTTATATTATTCTATTACTTGTGAGGTTAACTTTTATGTTACACTTTTAATTTAATTAAAAGTATTAGTTAACTGTTCATCATATGTCTCCAAATGTAGCGTATAGAATCCGATTGGAATCCATTTTGAATCCTCACGTAATCAGATTAAAATGCATTCCATTCTCTCCTATCCCGCCGTGTGATCCCAAAGTTTCCGTGTGGGATTGTCTCATGTGATTAACAAAATCGAATAAGAACTTGTCTTATTACATTATGATAATCGGGTGTAAATGACAAGAATCCCATGAAGTTACGTTATCATGATCGTCATTTACTGTAAATGATAAGAATCGTCATTTACTGAATCCATGCGTTCCCAAAGTATCCGTGTGGGAATGTTCTCGTATGTTTAACAAAGTCGAATAAGAACTCGTCTTATTACATTATGTTAAATATGTGTAAATGACAAGAATCCCATGAAGTTACGTTATCATGACCGTCATTTACTGTAAATGATAAGTATCCCATGAAGTTACGTTATCATGACCATCATTTACTGAATCCATGTATTCCCAAAGCATCCATGAGGGAATATTCTTGTTTTACATTTAAATGTATATTGTTTAAGTACTTGATTATGTAGAAAATAACTAAGTGTTATAAGTTTAATCTTATAACTAAGTTATTATAATAAGTTGATGATTAAGAATTATCTTTTCATAATCATATGAGTTTCCCTGTTATCTCATAATCGTACAAGCATGCATACAATGATATATGATAATAAGCAATTTAATATTATCAAATCAAAGTATAAATAACATGTTAAGCAAACTTTTAAATAAATAAAAGCAAACATGTTTCTCAGCCCCGAGAGTTAAAATCAGTAAAGATTTAAGGTAAAAGGGGCATATGAACTCACCTTGTAGTAATTGGGTTTGACTTAGCTTAACAAGAATGTACGCGCTCTTGATTGTGCTTGAGTGTATTTTCACGATCCTGTATTGATTTCACGATGTTTATAACTTATTAGTATGAATTATAGGGATTTTATGTGTATGTATGTGTTAGCCATAAGCTTTGGCTAACACTCAAAGTCTTCGGTCTTTGTTGGCCCATCTTTATTTGTTATTGGTTATTGTAATCCATAGACTTTCTTTGATTTATCCTTGTCTTTCAAACCTGTATCAAAGTTCATTTGTAGTTTCATGAAGTCATGTTATAAGTTACATGACCTTGTTGCAAAAATTGCAGTTTTGGTAGTAATCCCTTAGTTATCATACTTGTTAGTGTTGAGTTAAAGAGTTACAATAGTTCTTTAGTCATGTGGGCCAACAATTTAAGTTGGGCCAATGATATTAGGTGTTGAATCATGAAGGCCTTGCCAAAGGTCACATAATTAGAGTTCAAGTGGCCTTTTGGGCCTTGTCTTGGGCCTACAAGGAATCTATTGGGCCCAAGGTGGGCCTTGGCAATATTTGTTGGGCCTAGAGTCATACAAGGCTGTTGGAATTGAAATTGGGCCATAAATGGGTTGTTGACCAAGTAAATGACAAAATGGCTCCAAAAGTGAGGACAAAGGCCTCAAAATGGGCCTTGAATCGGTTTTCTGTGGGCCTCGGGTAGATTTTGATGGGCCCCATGAGTTTTGTCTCGGGCCTTTGTCAAAGGAGTTCATGGGCCAAGTTGGGCCTGGATTAGAATGGCTGAAACAGTGATGGGCCTTGAATTTGGGCTTTTGGCCAAAATGGTGGCCTTGGGCCAAAGGCAGTGGGCCTTGAGCCCTAAACCGTGGGCCTTGGGCTGTTCGCTTCTTTTTGGACCTTCCAAAAGTCAATGGACCAGTTGTGGAGTATTGGGCCTGAAAAGGTAATGTGGGCCTACTAGTGACCTATACAAATTTTCTATTGAGCCCATTGTTGTATATATGGCTGAACTAATTGAGCTGTGGGCTGAACAAACTGGGCCTCAACCAAAAACACATGGGCCGCATAAAAGGATTGTTGGGCCTAAAGAAAAACAGTTGGGCCGAATAATACATGAGTCGTAGGAGCCGGTGGGCTGTTTTAACCCCTATGGGCCCCATAACTAACCATGGGCCAAGTATATCACATGGGCCTAATGGTTGGGCCTGAAACAACTGATCATGGGCCAGATAAGTCACTAGGCCTGAATGTGAGCATATGGGCCGGAAGGCTGGTATTGGGCCGCCTCAACAGGCTTTGGGCCTGATGCTAGTCCTGGCCGAATAATGGATGAGCTGAACTAAGCGTGGGCTGGCTGATATAGGGGAACCGGTCGAATGAGGGTGTATTCCGACTGAGCTTGATCGAATGGAGGTGAACCACGAATGGCTTAGTCGACTGGGTGGTGCTCCGAATGGGTTCCGGCGAATGAAGGTCGAATGGAAGAGCACCGAAAGAAGCTAGTCGGCCTGATGGTGATTCGGCAGGGTGGTAGTTGACTGAGCTGATGGCGAATGAAGGTGGTTGCTGGTGGTCGAATGAACAGCTCTGACCGAATAACATGGCTGGCGAATGAAGGGAGTATGGGTTCTGTCGAATGGAACTTGACTGCCGCATGAAGCTCATCAAACGAATGAGTGCAGACTCGAATGAATAAGTGGCGAATGGCAACTGGTCGAATGAGGTGGCGACTGAGATGACCCCGGCGAATGAGACTCTAGTCGAATGAGTGTGATGATTGTGTCGAATGGAGGCTGGTTGGCGAAGGAGAGGTGGTCGAATGAGACCATTCGGCCAGCTGAGACACATCTCATTCGGCCAAGTGGTTAGCCGCCTCATGGTTCGAACCAGTGGGTGGCAAGGCTAAAGATGTGATTCCATGGTGGTCGTATACTCAGGTAAGTTCAGGGTTCGAGTATACAAGGGTGTAGCCGGCTAGTTTAAAACTTAGAACAAAAAGGGTGAAAACCCTAATTTCGTAACTCTTTGCAGCCTCATACCTCGTTTTTCAGTGGTGAAAAGCTTAGATCCGTTGTACTTTCTTGTAGAGGATGTCGAGGGCTACGCGTGGGCGAAAGAATCACTCGAATTGGTTGAGAAACAAGAAAGTTATGGAGGTTTGAAGGTTGAGAAAACCCTCAAATGGTGAAACCGGGTTTTTGAGTTTGGAGAGAGGTTGAGGGTGAAGAAATGAGAGAAAACTCTCATTCTTGAGTTTTTATACCCCCGAGAGTGTTCGGGTTCGTTTTTGTTGCTCGGTTCGTTAATTCGTCGCGTAACCGGAAAATTACGCGTAATTTAATATTTTAAATAAAGGAATTTAATTCAATTATTTTGATGAGTTTCAAAATTGTAAAATATTATTTATTTGATTTTATTAAATTATTTTCGTTCGTGACGTGTTTTCGTTTTCGTTTCGTCAGACCGCGTAACCTTCGCGCGTAATTCGTTCGAATCGTCACTCGAACGAATACGACGATGGTTTTGCTTTCTGACTTTTGTTTTCTACTTTTCAGTCATTATTTTAGAATTCTAAACTCACAGATATGTTTGTGTGAATCGTCACTCACGCAAACACACTGTCAGTTCGTCATTCTGAAATAACACTGCGTTATGTTTTAATTGTGTTTCCTCACTGTCGGACTCAACTATACATCACGATTTCACATTGTTTTTGTACTGACTTGTCGGTCATCTGATTCCTGTCATCTGTGGACATCAGATCGCAACCGATATGTTTCTGAATATCGTTTGAATACTGTTGTTTCTCATGATTCGTTGTGTTAACTGTAATTAAGTTTTCACTTAATAAACACAACTAATGTTTCAAATATACGTTGTACTTAATGTATTTAAGTTTATACGAAAATACGTACAGCGTTTTCTTGTATTTAGGATTCTGTTAATACAAGTAATGTTTAAGCTTACGTATGTACACATAGAATACGGTGAAAGTACACATACCGTACGGACTTGCCGGACGATCTGGCACTTGCTGTTACAGTCTCCCCTTGTTAAAGAAATTTCTTCCCGAAATTTAAGCATCAAAGTCGGGCTTCAATTCTCGAACAAATGGGGATACTTTGCTTTCATGTTGTCCTCGCGTTCCCAGGTAAACTCTGGTCCACGCTTGGAGTTCCATCGAACCTTTACAATAGGAATACGGCTTCGTTTCAGTCTCTTGACTTCACGTTCCATAATCTCTACAGGTTCCTCAATGAAATGTAGTTGTTCATCAATTTGTATCGCTTCCAATGGTATGATTAATGTTTCATCTGCTAGACACCTCTTGAGATTTGATACATGAAATACATCGTGTACTCCACTGAGTTCGTCAGGGAGTCTGAGTCTGTATGCCACAGGACCTATGCGTTGAGTAATCTCAAACGGTCCGACATACCGAGGTGCTAGTTTGCCTTTAGCCCCAAAACGAACTACGCCTTTCCATGGGGACACTTTCAACATGACTCGGTCACCCACATCGAATTCCAAAGGCTTGCGCCGTTTGTCTGCGTAACTCTTTTGGCGGCTACGTGTTGCTTGTAATCGTCGTTGTATCTGGGCTATTTTATCAGTAGTTTCCTGAATAAGTTCAGGCCCAGTTATTCTGTTGTCTCCCACTTCGGTCCAACAAATTGGAGACCGACATTTTCTACCATAGAGTGCTTCAAAAGGAGCACATCCGATGCTGCTGTGGTAGCTATTGTTGTAGGAGAACTCAATGAGGGGTAAATGTGTGTCCCAACTTCCACCAAAGTCTAGGATGCATGTTCTCAACATATCCTCTAGGGTTTGAATAGTGCGCTCGCTTTGTCCATCCGTTTGTGGATGATAAGCAGTGCTCAAGTTAACACTTGTCCCTAAGGATTGTTGCAATGATTGCCAGAACCGCGAAGTGAATCGACTGTCCCGGTCTGAGATAATAGACAATGGCACTCCGTGCCTTACCACTATCTCATCTATGTATAGTCTTGCAAGTTTCTCCATCTTGTAAGTCTCTCTGATTGGCAAGAAGTGTGCGGATTTGGTCAATCGATCAATGATGACTCAAATAGAATCGTATCCGCTGGAAGTGCGGGGTAGCTTGGTAATGAAATCCATAGCTATTTGTTCCCACTTCCATTGTGGAATCTCTGGTTGTTCCAGCAAACCCGAAGGTTTCTGGCGTTCAGCTTTGACTTTGGCACATGTGAGACATTTGCCAACATAAGTGGCAATGTCTTTCTTCATGCCCGGCCACCAATAAAATGACCTAAGATCTTGGTACATTTTATCAGTACCAGGATGAACTGAATAACGTGTCTTGTGTGCCTCGTCAAGTATAAGTATTCGAAGTTCATCTACTGCTGGGATCCAAACACGATCCAGATAATAGATAACTCCGTCTTGTCTGGTCTCAAAATGTTTCTCGACTCCACAGTCTAGTTCGCGTTTCAAATTGTCTCTTGCCACTGATTCTTGTTGTGCTTGTATAATGTGATCTCTCAAACTTGTTTGCACTGTCATTCCCATGGCGCGAACGCGTAAGGGTTTGACTCTTTCCTTCCGACTCAAAGCATCTGCAACAACATTTGCTTTGCCCGGATGGTATTTGATCACACAATCGTAATCGTTCAGGAGCTCAACCCAACGTCTCTGTCTCATGTTAAGCTCCTTCTGATCAAATATGTGTTGTAAACTCTTGTGATCTGTGAAGATAGTGCATTTGGTACCATAAAGGTAGTGTCTCCAAATCTTTAAAGCAAAAACAACAGCTCCCAGTTCAAGATCATGTGTCGTGTAATTCTTCTCGTGTATCTTCAGCTGTCGTGAAGCATAAGCAATGACTTTGTCTCGTTGCATCAGAATACATCCGAGTCCCTGATGGGAAGCATCACAATAAACTACAAAGTCATCACTGCCTTCTGGGAGTGTTAAAATTGGAGCATTGCACAATCTTTGTTTCAGTGTCTGGAATGCCTCTTCTTGTTTATGAGTCCACACAAAAGGTTCAGACTTCTGTGTGAGTTTGGTGAGAGGCAAGGCTATCTTAGAGAAATTAGAAATGAATCTCCGATAATAACCTGCCAATCCCAAAAATGATCGGATCTCTGTCGGTGTCGTAGGCACATCCCAGTTCTTGATTGCTTCTATCTTGGCAGGATCCACGTGAATACCATCACTGTTAATCACGTGACCCAAAAACTGAACTTCCCTTAACCAAAATTCACATTTAGAGAATTTGGCATAGAGTTGTTCTTCTTTCAGAAGCTCCAAAACTGTCCTGAGGTGTTGTTCATGTTCCTTCTCGGTTCTTGAGTAAATCAGTATATCGTCAATGAAGACGATCACAAACTGATCAAGATACGGCTTGCACACCCGGTTCATCAAGTCCATGAATACAGCCGGTGCGTTCGTTAATCCAAATGGCATTACCATGAATTCGTAATGTCCATATCGGGTACGAAAAGCCGTCTTTGGTATGTCTTCCTCTTGAATCCGGAGCTGATGATAACCTGATCTCAGGTCTATCTTTGAAAAGTACTGTGCTCCCTGTAACTGATCAAACAAATCATCAATCCTCGGTAACGGGTACCGATTCTTGATGGTGAGTTTGTTGAGTTCTCGATAATCTATGCACATTCTGAAAGTTCCATCCTTCTTCTTGACAAAAAGAACCGGAGCTCCCCACGGGGAGAAGCTCGGTCGGATGAATCCTTTATCGAGAAGTTCTTGCAATTGGTTAGACAACTCTTGCATCTCAGATGGTGCGAGTCTGTAGGGAGACTTGGCTACAGGAGTTGCTCCCGGAATCAAATCGATTCGGAACTGTACTGATCTCTCAGGTGGCAGTCCCGGTAAGTCATCCGGAAACACTTCTGCAAAATCTCTCACAACTGGCACATCTTGAATCTTGACTGCTTTCTTGTCTTTCTGAATCACATGAGCTAAAAATGCAACACATTGTTTCCGTAAGCACTTGCGAGCTTTCATGCACGAGATTATCTTGACACTGCGTTTCGCTTGGTCTCCACGAATCTCCAAGACCTCATTGTTCTCCACAGGAATACGTAATAGTTTATCGGAACAGATGAACTCAACTCGGTTAAGAGATAGCCAATCCATTCCGATGATGATGTCGAAACTGCCCAGCTCCATCGGTATCAAGTCGATGGAAAATGTATGATCACCAAGTGTTAGTGGGCAATTCCTAAGTACCGTGTCAACTGTAATCTGTTTGCCATTAGCTATCTCAATACTATAAGGGGAGTCTAATGATTCCTCAACATGATTAAGATGGCTAGCAAAATCGGATGAGATAAAACTCTGATCCGCACCAGTGTCAAATAATATAGAGGCATAGAAATCAGATAGAAGAAATGTACCCGTAATGACGTTCGGGTCTTGTCTAGCTGCAGCAGCTCCTATCTGAAAGGCTCGTCCTCTTGGTGCTTGAACCCTTTGTTGATTTCTCTTGGGACAATCCCGAGAGAAATGTCCTGGTTCGCCACAGTTGTAGCAAGACCTAGGATCTGCAGTAGCAGTAGCTGCATTGTTGTTCCTGTTTTGAGTTCTCGGGCTCCTGCAGTAGTTTATTGTGTGTCCAAATCTTCCACAGTTGGTGCAATGTTTGCACGGAACATTTGGCAAGTGATGAAAATGGCATGAGTTGCACAGAGGTGCAGTGCCGGTGTATGGCTTCCTGATCTCCAATGGTTGTGGCTGATTGCGCATCGGAGTTTGAGTAGTGGCAGCAAAGTTTCTAACCACTTTCTGTTTCTTAGCCGGACGTTTATCCGACTTCTTGGAAGTCCCAGCTTTGGCTATTTCAGCCTCCTTCCTGAATGCCCCAGAGGCAACCATCATATCTGTCAGGGATGCTGACAGTGTAACAGCTAATTCCATGGTGGTAGGGTGAGCAGAAATCACATGACCTCGGATACTGGGCGGTAATCCACCAACATACCGCTCAATTCTCTTCTCAAGTGTTGGCACCACATCCGGTGCCAGAGTGGCTAACTCATGAAATCGTGTGGTGTAGGCCAGATGCCCAGCACCAATCATCTCCAGATTGAGTAGTTCAGTCTCAACCTTTTTCAGTTCATTTCTTGGGCAAAACTCTGCCCTCAACATCGCCTTGAATTCGTTCCACGGCATGGCCTGGGCCTCATCCCGGCCTCTGATTGAAACCTGAGCGTTCCACCAGGTTAACGCTCGCTTGCTAAATGATCCCGCAGCATACTTTACTCTATTCTGTTCAGGACAGCCACTGATGTCGAGGGTAGCCTCCATCTTCTCAATCCACTGGATCAGTCCGACTGCACCCTCGCTACCACTGAAACTGGGTGGCTTGCAGCCTACAAAGTTCTTGTAGGCATAGTCCTGACTCTGTCTGGTGTTACCGCTGCCTTCTCCAGATGAGTTAGCAACGTTGTTACTGTTGTTGTTGTTGATCCGGTTCATCATCTCTGGAATCACTTCCCTCAGTTGGCTTGTAAGAAGAGTAGCCAGTGCCACAGTAGCAGGGTCCAACTGATACGCTGGTGGTGGCGGAGGAGGAGGTGGAGGTGCTTGTGTAGGAGAGTCTGGCGGTGTCGGTGTCGAAGAGTGCGGAGCTGAACCTTGAGTCAGCGGTAATAGAGGTGGTTGTCTTCGTGGCGGCATTCTGATCATAACCGAAAGAAAATCGGTTAGTGTAGTGATCAGAAGCAGAAGACATATGCAAATAGAATCCTATATCATAAGAACTCTACATGAGGGTCCCTAGGTTATAGTCTAGGCCAAACCGTTTAAGTAATATGACCTATATTTCTCTATAACCATGGCTCTGATACCAATCTGTCACACCCCGAGCCGGCGGGAACGGATCGTGTTTTCCCGTCGGGCGGAAAGTTCCCGGGGCGCGATATCATTGTGTTGATAATCAAATGATCAGATTGTTTACATAGCACATGAGATATAAATGAGAAATGCTAATCATGACATGAAATAGAATTACAAAGTTAAATTACATTGTACATCATAATTTAACTAAGTAAAACTAATCAAAAGAATCAATGAGTTTATATCTTGATCTGTACAAGATATACAAAAGTGATTCAAAGTTCTGTCATATCAAAATGTATGCAATCAAAAGAAAGCTAGGTCTTCTATGAGCCCACTAGCTTAACACTTGCATATAGTATCTACACCTGTTCGTCACCTGAGAAAACATGTAATTTAAACAAAGTCAACACTAGGTTGGTGAGTTCATAAGTAAGTAAATTGAAAACCATTGAACTGATCATGCACACATTCACAATGTTATATCTGTTGCTTGTATACTTGTTTCACCTGTTCCACCCAATGGCCTCTCCTTAGTTATATGTACAAGTAGTATATCACCTAACTGAGTATGCTTATATATAGGGAATCACGAAAGGGTCAAGCCCAGACGCTATCCCACCACATACTCACCCAAGTTCCACACCACTTGCGATACAACTAAAGATATCCATTTCCCAACTATTTGAATTGCCCGTTGTGTAATCATATGTAGAATAATAATATAGTAAGAGGGGTTTAGTTATTGAACCGAAGTATTGATATACCCTCGTTGAATTAAGGAATTTAGATTATTTAAATCTGATCCTTATATTATTCTATTACTTGTGAGGTTAACTTTTATGTTACACTTTTAATTTAATTAAAAGTATTAGTTAACTGTTCATCATATGTCTCCAAATGTAGCGTATAGAATCCGATTGGAATCCATTTTGAATCCTCACGTAATCAGATTAAAATGCATTCCATTCTCTCCTATCCCGCCGTGTGATCCCAAAGTTTCCGTGTGGGATTGTCTCATGTGATTAACAAAATCGAATAAGAACTTGTCTTATTACATTATGATAATCGGGTGTAAATGACAAGAATCCCATGAAGTTACGTTATCATGATCGTCATTTACTGTAAATGATAAGAATCGTCATTTACTGAATCCATGCGTTCCCAAAGTATCCGTGTGGGAATGTTCTCGTATGTTTAACAAAGTCGAATAAGAACTCGTCTTATTACATTATGTTAAATATGTGTAAATGACAAGAATCCCATGAAGTTACGTTATCATGACCGTCATTTACTGTAAATGATAAGTATCCATTAAGTTACGTTATCATGACCATCATTTACTGAATCCATGTATTCCCAAAGCATCCATGAGGGAATATTCTTGTTTTACATTTAAATGTATATTGTTTAAGTACTTGATTATGTAGAAAATAACTAAGTGTTATAAGTTTAATCTTATAACTAAGTTATTATAATAAGTTGATGATTAAGAATTATCTTTTCATAATCATATGAGTTTCCTTGTTATCTCATAATCGTACAAGCATGCATACAATGATATATGATAATAAGCAATTTAATATTATCAAATCAAAGTATAAATAACATGTTAAGCAAACTTTTAAATAAATAAAAGCAAACATGTTTCTCAGCCCCGAGAGTTAAAATCAGTAAAGATTTAAGGTAAAAGGGGCATATGAACTCACCTTGTAGTAATTGGGTTTGACTTAGCTTAACAAGAATGTACGCGCTCTTGATTGTGCTTGAGTGTATTTTCACGATCCTGTATTGATTTCACGATGTTTATAACTTATTAGTATGAATTATAGGGATTTTATGTGTATGTATGTGTTAGCCATAAGCTTTGGCTAACACTCAAAGTCTTCGGTCTTTGTTGGCCCATCTTTATTTGTTATTGGTTATTGTAATCCATAGACTTTCTTTGATTTATCCTTGTCTTTCAAACCTGTATCAAAGTTCATTTGTAGTTTCATGAAGTCATGTTATAAGTTACATGACCTTGTTGCAAAAATTGCAGTTTTGGTAGTAATCCCTTAGTTATCATACTTGTTAGTGTTGAGTTAAAGAGTTACAATAGTTCTTTAGTCATGTGGGCCAACAATTTAAGTTGGGCCAATGATATTAGGTGTTGAATCATGAAGGCCTTGCCAAAGGTCACATAATTAGAGTTCAAGTGGCCTTTTGGGCCTTGTCTTGGGCCTACAAGGAATCTATTGGGCCCAAGGTGGGCCTTGGCAATATTTGTTGGGCCTAGAGTCATACAAGGCTGTTGGAATTGAAATTGGGCCATAAATGGGTTGTTGACCAAGTAAATGACAAAATGGCTCCAAAAGTGAGGACAAAGGCCTCAAAATGGGCCTTGAATCGGTTTTCTGTGGGCCTCGGGTAGATTTTGATGGGCCCCATGAGTTTTGTCTCGGGCCTTTGTCAAAGGAGTTCATGGGCCAAGTTGGGCCTGGATTAGAATGGCTGAAACAGTGATGGGCCTTGAATTTGGGCTTTTGGCCAAAATGGTGGCCTTGGGCCAAAGGCAGTGGGCCTTGAGCCCTAAACCGTGGGCCTTGGGCTGTTCGCTTCTTTTTGGACCTTCCAAAAGTCAATGGACCAGTTGTGGAGTATTGGGCCTGAAAAGGTAATGTGGGCCTACTAGTGACCTATACAAATTTTCTATTGAGCCCATTGTTGTATATATGGCTGAACTAATTGAGCTGTGGGCTGAACAAACTGGGCCTCAACCAAAAACACATGGGCCGCATAAAAGGATTGTTGGGCCTAAAGAAAAACAGTTGGGCCGAATAATACATGAGTCGTAGGAGCCGGTGGGCTGTTTTAACCCCTATGGGCCCCATAACTAACCATGGGCCAAGTATATCACATGGGCCTAATGGTTGGGCCTGAAACAACTGATCATGGGCCAGATAAGTCACTAGGCCTGAATGTGAGCATATGGGCCGGAAGGCTGGTATTGGGCCGCCTCAACAGGCTTTGGGCCTGATGCTAGTCCTGGCCGAATAATGGATGAGCTGAACTAAGCGTGGGCTGGCTGATATAGGGGAACCGGTCGAATGAGGGTGTATTCCGACTGAGCTTGATCGAATGGAGGTGAACCACGAATGGCTTAGTCGACTGGGTGGTGCTCCGAATGGGTTCCGGCGAATGAAGGTCGAATGGAAGAGCACCGAAAGAAGCTAGTCGGCCTGATGGTGATTCGGCAGGGTGGTAGTTGACTGAGCTGATGGCGAATGAAGGTGGTTGCTGGTGGTCGAATGAACAGCTCTGACCGAATAACATGGCTGGCGAATGAAGGGAGTATGGGTTCTGTCGAATGGAACTTGACTGCCGCATGAAGCTCATCAAACGAATGAGTGCAGACTCGAATGAATAAGTGGCGAATGGCAACTGGTCGAATGAGGTGGCGACTGAGATGACCCCGGCGAATGAGACTCTAGTCGAATGAGTGTGATGATTGTGTCGAATGGAGGCTGGTTGGCGAAGGAGAGGTGGTCGAATGAGACCATTCGGCCAGCTGAGACACATCTCATTCGGCCAAGTGGTTAGCCGCCTCATGGTTCGAACCTGTAACATCAGTGCCGGACGCGTGCCGGAACAGTGATCGCAACAGTAAACCGTACAGTAAATCAGGTACACATTACGTGAAACTATGCTTATTTTATTGGAACATTATGCTTTATACTAGACTATTAAACGATTGTCTGAATCTGACTGAAACCTTAGGGTTTAACAGTCAGAAACACGTCAGACAACACAGTGTTGAAACACAGAAACTTGATTTGATACTATTGTGTATATACGTATGTGAGGTTAAACAAAACGAAACTATAACGGTTATTGTGACGGAATGTTAAACAGACGAATTATTCGTATAGGTGACGATCTGTACGAATGATTCTGAGAGTTTAACGTTCTGAAATAATGACTGAAAAGTAGAAAACAAAAGTTGGAAAGCCAAACCATCGTCGTGTTCGTTCGAATGACGATTCGAACGAATACGCGCGATGGCGACGCGTTCTAACGAAACGAAAACGAAAACGATTACGAACGTTAAAATAATAAAAATAAATTAAAAATAATATTTATTAGTAAATCCCACTTAAAAAGATTTAAGTTAAACTATTTTGTTAAACTACGCGAAATTAACGTTAAATAACGAAATAACGAGGTTTAACAGTCTGATCCCGAACGAAACAATAAAAATAAGTAAAATATAATATTTTACATTTTACAATTTTGAAACTCATCAAAAATAATCAAAGAAATCTAACTGTCAATCTAAAAAGTTTAATTACGCAACCGTAATAAAACGAGCGTAAAAATACGCAAAAACAACACCGAGCGAGACCGAACACGCGGGGAACCACTCGGGGTATAAAAACTCATTTATTCTATTCATCTCCCTCATTTTGACAGCATCCATGTCTCCCTCTCTCTAAAAACCCGGTTCCCACACATCCCTCTACAAAACCTCCATTAAAACACCCATAACTTCTTCGTTTCTTAACCAAATCGCGCGTATAATATATCGAAACGACCGTCTCGACGAGAGGAAGCTGAAAGTACAAGGGATCGGAGCTATTTCAAAGTATTTCGTTCAGAATCTTAGAGAGAAGTTCCTGCAGAAAAGGTACGTTTCACTGTTTTGTTGCTTGAACTTGAAACCGGCTTTACTCCTTCAAATCAGCTAGATGATGCACAAAAACCTGTTTAGGACATAAGAAACATGTTGTTTTGAAGTTTAACATACTCAATATCGAATGGGATATAGCAGGGATGACACTATTAGTGCCGACAATGAACTGTTAGAATCTGTCACATCTTGATCGATTTTAACAAGTTAATAAGGCCAAGAACTCTACGATGTTGTTAATCAGATGGAAGCCAAGAAGTTTAAGACTATGAATCATCAATATTGGTTGCACTAGAAAGCCATATTACAGATATTATAGCTGCTGCCAAGCTTTTGTAGATGCTAAGTGCAGGTCAAGGATAATCCCATTGATAATGATCCATTTTATTTTCGTTATTGATACAATGAACTGGTAACAACCTTCGATAGTGATTGTGGACCTGATGACATCAATATTAGCTTGTGAGGAGAGTTAATATTAATTCTTATGTCCACCCAAGAAATTTAAAATACAACAGGGTCATGATTTTGGTTAATGTCAGTTGTACGATATTAACTAGTTGGTTTCTTTTAATGGGCATGCTTGATTTTCACACCATTACCAAACATATATAACCATAAAAAAATATATATATGTTTTAATAATTTATCATGGATTAAAACAATAATATATAGTTAGCGAAGGGTGGTCAAAAGAATGTAGAGTATCGATTGGAGTCTAATAGGGTTTACTCAATGGTTATAAATCCTATGACCCATCAACACTATCCATAACATAATTTAATCACTTAAAATTTATAGACTAAATGTTTATAAATAAAACATGAGTTGGATAACAAATAGAAAACAATAAGGTGACTAAGGGGATTCAAACAAGTTAAATTGTTAAGACTTGATAAGTGTTAAAAGAGATTTTATAAATTAAATTAGTGTTACTAATTAAACATAATCTTTTATTAAAATATATTAACTAACATTATATTAATATAGTTCTTTTATGAAATAAGCCTAAGTTGTTAATGAAAACACCTTTTGTATAAAATAAGTGTTAACCGACTTTAGGGTTAACTCACAAATCAACGATTTATACTTATAAGTTATACACAACTTGGAATCAAACACAGGGTCGTAAATACAATATCAAGAACAACAACGAGCGCGTGCATTCTTTGATTACTTAGTCAAGCACTTCGGACCTAAGGTGAGTTCATTTGTCCCCTTTCAAACTTATTTGTTTTACTTCGGGACTGAGAAGCATGTTAAACATTTTTATTGAAATGTTACTTAATGCTTTAAACATAAATTTGATTACTTATGATGGAAACCTTTACTTTAAGCTTGATGCTTAAAATCAATTGTTGATTATTTGATACAATTACATGATACTTGATACAATTACATGAGACTTGATGCAAATACATGATACTTGATTCAATTACATGAGACATGATACAAATACATGATACTTGATACAATTACATGAGACTTGATGTAAATACATGATACTTGATTCAATTACATAAGACATGATATAAATACATGATACTTGATTCAATTACATGAGACATGATACAAATACATGATACTTGATTCAATTACATGAGACTTGATACTATTACATGAGATATGATGTTTGGAAACTATTACATGATACTAGGCCATCATACATGTATCTAACCATAGTCTACGTAATTGCTGAACGTCTGGTATTCCAGAGCTTGTAACTATGGGGTGAGATACATGTAATAACATAAACATAATGATACTCAGCTATTACCTGGTTATAAGAGACATGTAATTGCTAGACTTCTGGATATTCCAGAGCTTTTGTCGGCTTATATGAGGTATGTAAAGGCTAAACATGAAAGTATCGATTCTAAGCTATTACCTGGTTATAAGGGACACGTAATTGCTGAACGTCTGGTATTCCAGAGCTTGTGTCGGCTTATATGAGGTATGTAAAGGCTAAACATAAACGTAACGTTACGGAGCTATTACCTAATTATAAGGGACATGTAATTGCTAAACTTCTGGTATTCCAGAGCTTTTGTCGGCTTATAAGAGGTATGTAAAGGCTAAACATGAACTTGTTGAATGCTAAGCTGTTATCTATATAAGAGACATGTAATTGCTAAACTACTGGTATTCCAGAGCTTTTGTCTGCTTATAGGAGATATGTAATTGCTAAACTATGTGTGTGTGAATCTATGATGCTTGATAAACATGATGATAGCTAACACTTACGAATACAATAGACATGAAAACTTTGAAACAGATAACAAAGGCTAGATGAGGATTGAGTTGTTTGGTAGGTAAAATGCTTAATTATTATTAACAACAATGTCATATCCGGGTTAGTATGTGGTGGGATGTTGGCTAGGGCTTGTTCCCTTACATATGCCCTATATATAAGCATACCGACTTGGATATTACAGGTGGAGTTAATGAGGTTAAGGTTTTACCGAAAGAGGTTTGTTGAAAACTATTTTAAACTTATAAACTATATGAACTCACCAACCGTTGTGTTGACTTGATCTTTTTACATGCTTTCTCAGGTGAAGGACAGGTTTAAGCATAAGCTCATGGATTTACATACTAGGCTGCCCAGATAGAGGACCTAGTAGGCTTTTGGGAAGCACAACTTTTGTTGATGATAAACATTATTTTGATATCTTGTACATATACAAGATATAAACATTATTCTTTTGATTAGGTTTACTTAGTTAAATTGCAGAACATTGCTATTGTAATTTAACTTTGTAATCCTATATATCATTTGATTGTGCTTTAGATATTCTTAAACGTTGATGCTATGTAAACAATCTGATCATCATGGTTATCATCCACGATATCACGCCCCGGGAACCTTCCGCCCGGCGGGGACTCCGATCCAACCCCGCCGGCTCGGGGTGTGACAGAACCAGTGGGTGGCAAGGCTAAAGATGTGATTCCATGGTGGTCGTATACTCAGGTATGTTCAGGGTTCGAGTATACAAGGGTGTAGCCGGCTAGTTTAAAACTTAGAACAAAAAGGGTGAAAACCCTAATTTCGTAACTCTTTGCAGCCTCATACCTCGTTTATCAGTGGTGAAAAGCTTAGATCCGTTGTACTTTCTTGTAGAGGATGTCGAGGGCTACGCGTGGGCGAAAGAATCACTCGAATTGGTTGAGAAACAAGAAAGTTATGGAGGTTTGAAGGTTGAGAAAACCCTCAAATGGTGAAACCGGGTTTTTGAGTTTGGAGAGAGGTTGAGGGTGAAGAAATGAGAGAAAACTCTCATTCTTGAGTTTTTATACCCCCGAGAGTGTTCGGGTTCGTTTTTGTTGCTCGGTTCGTTAATTCGTCGCGTAACCGGAAAATTACGCGTAATTTAATATTTTAAATAAAGGAATTTAATTCAATTATTTTGATGAGTTTCAAAATTGTAAAATGTTATTTATTTGATTTTATTAAATTATTTTCGTTCGTGACGTGTTTTCGTTTTCGTTTCGTCAGACCGCGTAACCTTCGCGCGTAATTCGTTCGAATCGTCACTCGAACGAATACGACGATGGTTTTGCTTTCTGACTTTTGTTTTCTACTTTTCAGTCATTATTTTAGAATTCTAAACTCACAGATATGTTTGTGTGAATCGTCACTCACGCAAACACACTGTCAGTTCGTCATTCTGAAATAACACTGCGTTATGTTTTAATTGTGTTTCCTCACTGTCGGACTCAACTATACATCACGATTTCACATTGTTTTTGTACTGACTTGTCGGTCATCTGATTCCTGTCATCTGTGGACATCAGATCGCAACCGATATGTTTCTGAATATCGTTTGAATACTGTTGTTTCTCATGATTCGTTGTGTTAACTGTAATTAAGTTTTCACTTAATAAACACAACTAATGTTTCAAATATACGTTGTACTTAATGTATTTAAGTTTATACGAAAATACGTACAGCGTTTTCTTGTATTTAGGATTCTGTTAATACAAGTAATGTTTAAGCTTACGTATGTACACATAGAATACGGTGAAAGTACACATACCGTACGGACTTGCCGGACGATCTGGCACTTGCTGTTACATGGTACGAATGAGTCGATCATCTGAATCACCGTGCGAATAGCTCTCTTTCGGCCGAATAGCTTCATTCGCCGAATAGCTCTCTTTCGGACCAATCTTTGTCATTTGGTCTGTAGGTCATTCGACAAACTGGTCATTCAGTTGCTCATTCTTTCGGCCTACCTCTCATTCGGTTTCTACTCTTTAGGTCCTCAAGTCATTCGGTTACCTGTTCATTAGATCCTCTGCTCATTCACCTGAAATCATTCATTTGGTCTACTAAGTCTATTCGGACAGTTAACACTTATTCGGTCCCCAACATTCGGCCATCAGTTTTAAAATTTTTCAAGTGTTGAATGCATTTGTTCTTGACATAATGGAGGATCTAGCTTTGATGGCTAACCATAATCGTAAGATTCACAACTTGCTACTCACAGAGACTGAGACAAGGAACTATAATAAAGCTCCTAAGTTGCTTTCATTAGATGATTATCCACATTGGAAGTACCGATTTGAGATTCATATCAGTGGAGTTGACACCAATCTTTGGATGATGATTGAGAGTGGGTACTTGAGACCACTAAGTGAAGACGGATCACCTATGCTTGTCACACGGATAACAGAGCCATAGAGGAAGCTATATGATTTTGAGAAGAAAGCTTATGCCATATTGTCACAGTCCATTGCTACAGACATATTTCACCAATTCAGACAGTTTACATCTTCAAAGTTATTGTGGGATGCTTTGTAGCAAAGGTATGAGGGGAATGATGCGTTGAAGAGCATCAAGTCTAAAGCATTGAAGAAAGAGTTCAATAGCTTCATGTGTGTTGGGAATGAATCTTTAGACATGTGACACCCACTGTCACTTTCATGTCCCCTCCGGACATTTACAAAAAAATTTAATAATTACATTTAGGTCCCAGTAAAAACTTTTGTGTTTTACACACCTGTAAACATACTATTTACTAAAACCTGTTAAAAACAATGTTTACATATGTTTACATACTCTACAAAAACATTTATTACACAAAAGTTACGCAACTATTTGGTTATCAAAATTAAAACCATCATATGAGCCTTTATGTTCGATTACCGATCACCATCACTGCTCACCTGACTCCTTAGTCCCTGTAAACACCACATTTAAAATCACCATTAGTTCGTTAGAACTAAGTAAGATTACCTTACTAATCCACCCAGTGTATTTCATAATATCATATGAATACACTAATGAGGTTTCAAATAAAATTTGACAACAACGGTCAACCACATACAAAAACGATTTACTAACGGTTCGTTTTCAACCAAAACCTCATTATAACTCCCATTCATGCACAATCATTATACTTTAACATAACACTGATATAAACACACAAAACTCCACTTGTGCATCATATTTCACAAAAATCACAATTTACAATTTGACACTTGAATTTTCAAATGTCAATCCCTTTATAGGGCATTTATTGTTCACACACCTTGTGAATCAATTACATTGGAATTGCAAGTCTTATGTTCACACACCTTGTGAATCCAAACATGCACATTACCAATCCACCATTTGTTCACACACCTTGTGAATCAATTACATTGGAATTGCAAGTCTTATGTTCACACACCTTGTGAATCAAAACATGAACATTACCAATTTAACATCTACACATTCGTAGATCACCACATGTTCGCACACCTTGTGAATCATACGACAACAATAACCACAATCATTTATATTCATATCAAACAACTCAACCAATCATGTATATATGCTAGATGCACAAATACTTATAGTGTGGACTCACCCAGTCCTTCAACTACAAGTTCAATCAAATAGGTAACTTACCTCGCTTTGGAGAGTTATCAACAATCTCCAACTCTTTCCCAGGCCTTCTAGAACTAGATTCACCTCCTCTTCCTATTATATATTCACATATAACAGGATTTAACAACATGAACACACAACTTGTGTTATTTATATAATCTAGTTCATTTGACCTGTTTTACTTTTCATATTCAATCAAACCCCATTGAGGCTTTTATCAAACAACCCATGTGTAGAAATTAATCTGCACATGTTCTTAATCGTATTCAACTTATTAAAACTTCATATTTTGAAATTCGTTGCTTGACTTCATTTATCAACGCCTAGTTGCAACTCACACGTATACAACTAGTTTCAATACCCCCAATACCCATACATGTTGATTCAAACTCATTTGAATCTCATTTACTAATATGTGGTATTCAGAAGTTAAGTCATTATTTATAATTAGCATATCATGCTAAAATCATTAACTTTCAATTTCAAACATTTTATCAACACTTGAACTGGATCTATCATTCCAGAGAATGATCTAAAATCATCATAACCAGGATTTAATCATCCCAATGGTTATCATATTCAATAATATGAGTTTTACAACACCCGGACATCATAACGGATCAAAACCAAGATTTCACCGTTAAAACATCTAGTTCTTCATTTCTAATCATCCCAAATCATCTTATAATGCTCAAGACTCAATTTAATCCGTATCTTATCAAAATAAATGGAATAAAACGAATCGTTACCCTTCAAACGGATTTCTGATTGAAATACAATGATCTGGACGTGTAGAAAAGATCCCTGGTTCGATCTAGACGTTCTGGTGGTTTGAAAACTGATGCTAGTTCACAAAATTTCGTCTGTGTGTGTGTTTGTGGTGAGAAAGTTCGAACATGATATTATTTTTAATTTTTCTGGGGAAATCTGATAAAATCAAGGATCTGATGAACCGCCTCATCCGTCGCGTACTGCGAAGGAGGGTTCAAGGGATCTTCGCGTACCGCGAAGAAATTTGGGATCTTTAGATATTTTGGGTTCTTTGCGTACCGCGAAGAGGGGCTCCTGAAGCCTTCGCGTACCGCGAAGCATTCCAAAACATTATATCTTTATTTCGTGATTCCGGAAAATTCGTAACTCTGTTTCGCGCACGATTTTCTACCACGCTCATAATTTCTCACATACTTTCAATTTTTAATAATCTCAATCGTTCTATTGATGATTATTTCAAACGTGTTCGATAATTGAAAACCAGTCGTTACAAGACAACTTGATTGCTAGATTTTATCATCTATTGAGTGAGCTGTACAACCATCAAGTTAAGACAACTACACAAGAGAAAATCCAGTATCTGGCTGATGCTTTGCCTCCCAAGTGGGAATCCTTTTTGATGGTTTTGAAACAGAGTGAGATGATAGCTAATATGGACATCAATGATTTCATTCAGAAGTTTAAAGAACAAGAGATTGAGAACAAGTGGAAGGCAAAGAGAGTTGCTCACGTTCAAGATCCTTCATTGTACTATTCTACACCCACAGTAGAAAGAGCTTCTTCTCATGCTCCACTCAAGACAGATTTTGTCTGTCACACCCCTGCGCCGCGTGCGGAATCCACGGCGCGGTGACGTATGATCAGTTGAATCATGCACAAGTATTGAATAAGAACAACCACAATGGATTACTAAGTTGCATAATGTTTAGACAATTGTTTAGTTACAGACAATCTATCTACCAAAAGAAAGACAACTACAGACCCAAAATATAGTTACAAAATAAGACTCCAAACAAGACAATTAAACATTTAGGATTTAGTGTGTTTCTAATCCATCCTAGCATGTTTCTTCATCTTGTTCTATCTTATAATGGTCTCCTTAGTTGTCTCTGAGATTGTCTTAAACCTGATTACCTGAAACACGTGAAAAGTAACTGTCAACTACATACGTAGTTGGTGAGAACAATAGGTTTAAACATTTGTAAACATGAGTTATATGATATAAGACATAGGTAAGTTAAAGCATCATAAGATTCACACGGATGAGCTGCAACCCAAACTAACATCAAGTAAGAAAATGAGTGTAAACAGTCCAATCACTGTTCGCACGACAGCCAATAATATCAAGTCCCAAACCACGTTTGGAGTTAGATAATACGTCAGCAGTTTTGATAACCATATGACACCAGACCTGCAGTTGGCTTTTAAAAGCAAATTTAAAAGCCAACTCCATCCTGGATAAGAAAACAATGACACCAGACCTGCAGTTAGCTTTTAAAACAAATTTAAAAGCTAACTCCATCCTGGATAAGAAACAATGTGTCCGCTTTCCCTTGTTGTGATCACCCAGTACTAACGCTAATGAATATGATACTTGATGGGTTTATAAGTTTGTTTACAACAATGGACACCATGTTTATGAATCTTACTTTAACCGGATGTGTTAATGTCTTATTGAAAACCTGGATTGAACTCCACGAGTTGAATCCTTTGTTTATGTAACATGAAATGAATCTCTTGATTTGAATACCATGATGTGAACAACTTGACTTGAATACCATGTTTTGAACCAATGAATTTGAGTACCATATTGTGAACCACTTGTTTTGAATACCATGATGTGATGACCTTGTGTAACAACAAGGTTTATAACAAAAGAAGAGTTTATGAAACCATTTATATAAAAACATTTAACCTTTAAAAGAACATTTGAATGAAACTATTATAAAACCTTTCAAAGAAACAATTTATAAATCCTTTTTATTAATAAAAGTTTAACAGGGAATAATTTCCTTTAAAACAGTTGACAGTTCCTTAAACAGTTGAAGAATCCCTTGGATTCATAAGATAAACTTGTAATGCTTATGAATACACATAAACTGTGCCATGAAACAAGATTGAAATAGCGGTTTTGATCACGTGTTCCACCCCAAAACAGTTATAAAACAGTAAAAGAGGGGCTAAAGTTCTCACCTGTCTGCAGTAGACTCTGAACTAAACAGTTAGCAAGTAGCAAACAGGACTTCTAATTGTTTCCTATAACATTGTAATCATACATAAGATATAGGATTTATAATTGTATAACTTTGATTCATTGATTGACTTGTGTTCTCATGATTTGATTGTTGTGAAAACTTGAATGTTATGTTTTGAGTCATTTGATTGATCATGGGTCCAAGAAACTTATGAAATGCTCTTTGATGCATAATTCTTATGCATAAATGATATTTGTTTGAGAATTTGATAACCATTGATAAACATGAAATGTATGAAAAAGTTTAAGTGTTTTAGACTCCTATGTTTATGAATTGATCTCATTATTAGTTTAGGTTAATCTTAACCCAACTAATAAAATTCATAGACATTTTGTATTATAGACCACATCATGGGTCATTTAAAATACAATGGGCCAATTGGTTATAGTGTTGGCCCAATAACATGTATTTAAACCTTGTAGCTTGTCAAATACGAATTTGAGCCAATTAGGATCATGGTGACCGAATGGGTTTGAATTTGGCCTAAAGGGTTTGAGTTGGGCCAACCATTGGGTATGTAGGCCATGTAAGCTTCTAATGCAATATTGAACCACTTAAGATCAAAATGGTTCAAAGCTATTTCAATTGGGCTTAGTTTAACCCATGGGCCAAGTACCAATAGAGTTGGGCCGGCTGAGATTGGGTTGGGCCGAAAGGAAGGTGGGCTGCCATTTGGGCAGCGAACCTTGTTCCTTTTTTCTAAAGGGTTCGGCTGAATTGAGTCCATCATGGTTCGGCTAAGATCATGTCATGCAGGTTCGGGGTTCCTAGATGGTTTGCATGCAAGGTTCGTGAAGCCTAAGGTCCTAGCAAGTTTCAACTGTCTAGGGTTCGTGAGAAGATCTGCATAGGTTCGCTGCATGAAATACTTCGACTAGGGTTCGTGATGGCTTATGGGAACCTCTAGGGTTCGGCTGTTAGATTCCCGAACCATGCAGGGTTCGGCTGTCCCCAATGGTTCGCCATGACCCTAGAAGGCTCGTGATGCTGACTAGGGTTCGTCGTAAAGAATGGTTCGTTCATGCATGACGGTTCGTGAGATAGCTGGTTCGGCAAAAGGGCTCGTGAGGTCTGCAAGGGTTCGTAGCAGTAGGAGGGTTCGCTGGATCGAGCATGGTTCGCCTGGGATGATGTCGAAGAAGGTTCGTTGCCAAGTAGGGTTCGTGAGATCCTCTAAAGGTTCGACTAACGAACCCTGTAAGTTCGTGGATCTGCATTAGGGTTCGGCCCTGTGCTGTTTGGGGTTCGACCCTCGAACCTTCGACGAACCTGTAAAAACTCCATCATCATCATCCTGTTTAGCCGATTCCAGGCCCTTAGCTAAGCTGATCTAACATCTAGAAAGGTTGTTATGGCTGCGAAAACCGAAAGAAAAGGCTAGGACCGGCTTTGAGTCAAGTTTCAACAACACACCCATGAAAACCCTATTTTCCCGAAACTTGTAAGGCTCATACCTCTGATTTGGCCGGATAATTCCACTGTTTTCTTGTACAATCTTGTAGAGAATGTTGAGGGCTACGCGTGGACACCAAAAACTCCGAAATCCGTTGAGAAACGAGTGAGTTACGATCGTTTAAAGCTCGGTTTTCTAGAGAGAGAGAGGGTTTGCGAAAATTATAGAGAGAGAGAGGGTTTGGCTGATAATAAATGAAGGAAATGGCCTTCTTTAGGGCTTTTATAGTCCGGGTAGTGTTCGGGTCCGTTTCGGTCGCTCGGTTCGCGTTTCCGGAACGTAACGCGTAATTTACGCGGTTTTAAATATAAATAGATGTTAACCCATTAAGATGAGTTTCAAAATTGTAAAAATATAAAATAATTAATCTCATTATTTTTACTCTTCGTGTGTTGTCGGATCGTTAAACATTCACAATTACGTGTATACCCGCAATCGCGTACGTTTTACGATCGTATTAATTATTTAAAGTCGTTTAATCGTAATTATAAGTTCAACATTCGTATTATTATGGATCGTCACCCATAACTATACTCAGTCTCGCTTACAGATTACGATCTTGGTTGAATTAATTAAATGTTATAATACTCGTCTCGACACTACGCACTAACACTAACCTGTTACACCGAACGCAGTATATATATAGGGCTCACTCTCGCTGCCCACCACTGTTTCGATATAACAAGTTACTGTTCTTGCTTAGTGAAATCGACTGTAAATAAATAATACATACTTGTTTTCTGATTACTAAGATCCTGTAACACACAAGCACACATTTTGAACATACGAATCACATTGATGAACTGAACCATGAATAGACACTGTTCTAACACTGTTTACAACTACATGACTATATGCACAAATGTTACAGTCTCCCCTAGTTAAGGGAATTTCGTCCCGAAATTAACTAGCCGAAGATACTGTAAAAAGATGAGGGTACTTAAGCTTCATCTGGTCTTCACGTTCCCAGGTGAACTCAGCACCGCGTTTGCCCTCCCATCGCACTTTCACGATCGGGATACGGCTGCGTTTAAGTTTCTTGACCCCATGATCCATGATCTCAACTGGACGTTCAATGAATTGCATGTTGTTCTGAATCTGTATGTCTTCCAGTGGAATCTGAACTTCATGATCCGCCAAGCATTTCTTAAGATTCGATACATGAAAAGTATCGTGAACATTGCTTAGCTCCACTGGAAGTTTGAGTTTGTAGGCTACGGGACCAATCCGTTCCAGGATCTCAAAAGGTCCAACGTACCTTGGTGCAAGTTTCCCTTTCTTCCCGAATCGGACAACGCCTTTCCAGGGAGAAACTTTGAGTAAGACTCGGTCACCAACTTGGAACTCAAGCGGTTTCCGACGTCGATCAGCATAACTCTTCTGCCGATCTCGTGCGGCCTTAATCCATGACTGAATGATTGTGATCTTGTCTGATGTTTCCTGAATGAGTTCTGGTCCTACGACCTGTGAGTCACCAATCTCGGTCCAACAGACCGGTGATCGGCACTTTCTACCATATAGAGCTTCGAATGGTGCACATTGAATGCTCGTATGATAGCTATTGTTATATGAAAACTCAATAAGTGGGAGATGAGTGTCCCAACTTCCACCGAAGTCAATGACACAAGAACGGAGCATGTCCTCAAGTGTTTGGATAGTCCTCTCACTTTGGCCGTCGGTTTGGGGATGATACGCCGTGCTAAGATTAACACGCGTTCCCAAAGCCTTTTGCAATGATTGCCAAAAGCGAGAAGTGAAGCGACTATCACGATCAGATATGATTGATGTTGGAGTACCATGACGTGCAATGATTTCGTTGATGTACAATGTGGATAACTTCTCCATCTTGTAATCCTCTCGGATTGGGAGAAAGTGAGCAGATTTGGTGAGTCGGTCAACGATCACCCAAATCGAATCGAAACCTCTCGGAGTTCTCGGCAACTTCGTTATGAAATCCATGGAAATTTGCTCCCATTTCCATTGAGGAATTTCAGGTTGCTGCAGAAGTCCCGAAGGCTTTTGATGTTCTGCTTTGACCTTTGAACAAGTAAGACATTTTCCCACGTACAGTGCTATGTCTTTCTTCATTCCCGGCCACCAGTAAGATGTCCTCAAGTCCTGATACATCTTGTCGGCTCCAGGATGAACTGAGTATCGCGACTTATGAGCCTCATCACAGATGAGTGTGCGCAATTCTTCAGACTTTGGAATCCAAATGCGGCCGTTGAGATATAACAACCCATCAGCTCGAGGTTCTAGTTTCTTCTCAATACCACAATCCAAGTCTGTCTTGAGTTGATTATCTGTTACTACTTGTTGTTGTGCAATACGAATCAAGTCTTTCAAGTTTGGCTGTGTGTTGATCTCCATGGCTCTAACACGAATTGGTTTGACTGGTTCCTTGCGACTAAGAGCATCCGCCACCACATTGGCTTTACCCGGATGGTAACGAATCTCACAGTCGTAATCAGTTAGAAGCTCAACCCAACGTCGTTGTCTCATGTTGAGTTCTTTCTGATTGAGAATGTGTTGAAGGCTCTTGTGGTCTGTATAGATAACACATTTAGTACCATACAGGTAGTGTCTCCAAATCTTCAATGCAAAGACCACAGCCCCTAACTCAAGGTCATGAGTAGTGTAATTCTTCTCGTGAACCTTAAGTTGTCTTGAAGCATAAGCAATGACCTTGTCCCGTTGCATAAGTACACAACCGAGACCAAGGTTTGAAGCATCACAGTAGACAATGAAATCATCACTGCCTTCTGGAAGACTAAGGATAGGGGAGTTGCATAACTTCTGTTTAAGAAGTTGAAATGCATCCTCTTGTTTCTGTCCCCATATGAATGCTTGACTTTTCTGAGTCAATGTAGTGAGTGGCAAGGCAATCTTAGAGAAATTTGCAATGAATCTCCTATAATAACCTGCCAGACCCAGAAATGAACGAATCTCTGTTGGAGTAGATGGAGTAGTCCAGTTCTTAATCGCCTCAATCTTCGCCGGATCTACATGTATCCCATCTTTGTTTATGACATGTCCTAAGAAGTGAACCTCCTTTAGCCAAAATTCACACTTTGAGAATTTAGCATAAAGTTGTTCCTCTCTTAGTAGTTCCAAGACTTTCTTCAAATGATCCTCATGTTCTCGTTCTAACTTGGAATAAATCAGTATATCGTCAATAAAGACGATAACAAACTGATCCAAGTAAGGCCTACAGACTCGATTCATCAAGTCCATGAACACTGCGGGTGCATTGGTCAGCCCAAATGGCATAACCACAAACTCATAGTGTCCATATCGAGTCCTAAAGGCAGTCTTTGGTATATCCTCATCATTTACTCGTAACTGATGATACCCAGATCGTAAATCAATCATAGAGAAACAAGTTGCTCCCTGTAATTGATCAAACAAATCATCGATCCTAGGTAGAGGATATCTATTCTTGATTGTTAACTTGTTCAGCTCACGATAATCGATACACATGCGAAACGAACCGTCTTTCTTTTTGACAAAGAGAACCGGAGCTCCCCATGGAGAGAAACTCGGTCTTATGAAACCTTTGTCTAAAAGTTCTTGAAGCTGACTAGACAGTTCTTGCATCTCAGACGGTGCTAATCGATACGGTGATTTCGCCACTGGGTTTGCTCCAGGGACGAGATCAATTCTAAACTCCACTTGTCGGACTGGTGGTAGTCCAGGCAAGTCTTCTGGAAATACGTCTGGATAGTCTTTGATAACCGGTACGTCTCCAACTGCTTTCTTGTCAGGTTTCTTTTCCACCACGTGAGCTAAGAATGCATAATATTTCTTCTTCAGATACTTCCTCGCCTTGATGCACGATACAATCTTCAATTCGCGGCAGGGTTTCTCACCGTAGACTATCATCGTTTCGCCGGACGGTAGGGGAATTCGAATAAGTTTCTCCGAGCATACGATTTCAGCATTATTCTTAGATAGCCAATCCATTCCTACTACAACTTCGAAGCTTCCGAGAGTCATAGGAATGAGATCGATAGAGAAAAGATGGTCATTTAATCTTAGCTCACAAGCATTAATGATGGAATCTACAACTATGGTTTTACCATTCGCTACTTCTACAATATAGGGAGCAGTAAGTATGGATAGTTGCATATTAAGCAAAGAAGCAGTATGAGCAGAGATAAAACTTTTATCAGCACCAGTATCAAATATGATAGGAACATAGTGATCATTGATAAGAAATGTACCCGTGATGACTGCCGGCTCTTCACGTGCTTCAGCAGTTCCAATAATGAAAGCACGAGCAGCAGCAGTATTGTTGTTGAGTTTTGGACACTGATTTCTGAAGTGTCCCTCTGCTCCACAATTATAACAGGCCCTTCCACCTGTAGCAGTAGTGGTAGCAGTTGTTGTAGCGGCAAGATGAGTAGATCGGCATGTAGCCGCCAAGTGTCCCATACGCCCACATTTGAGACACTTTCTGCATGGAATTGTGGGTAGATGATGATATTGGCATTTGGTGCAGAGTGGCAATGGACCAGTATAAGGCTTTCTGACTGTGGAAGATTGTGGCATAGCAGTAATGGGTGTGGCATGAGTGGGAGTAACTGCAGTCAGGGCTGCAAAGTTCTTGATTGTCTTTTGCTTCTTCCTCTTTTGATGATGCTGTTCAGGCTTTTTGCCTTCATCAGTCTGTGCTCTTTTGAATCCCTTTCGGGTGAGCACCCCAGATTTCACATATTCTTCAGTGAGTGAAGCACCAAGTTGAATTGCTGCTTCCAAAGTAGTAGGGTTATTACCCATGACAGTTCCCCTGACTACTAAAGGTAGCCCTTCAATGTATTTCTCTATCCTGCGGGATAGAGGAGTAACCAAATGAGGTACGAGGATGCACAACTCATGGAATCGAGTTGTATACTTTGTGTTCTCTCCACTATCTTGCACCAGATTCCACATCTCCACCTCCAGTTTCTTCAGTTCATGACGTGGACAAAACTTTTCCACAAGTAAGTTCTTGAATCCGTCCCATGGTAAAGCTAGAGCGACTTCACGTCCTCTGGTGTTCTTCTCAGAATTCCACCAGGTGAGTGCGCCCTTGTGAAATGCACTCGAGGCCATCTTGACCTTTAGATTTTCAGGGCATCCAGTGAAGTCTAGAATGTCTTCGATGCTTTCCAGCCACTGTAGTAGACCGGTAGCTCCTTCGGTACCAGAGTACTTAGGAGGCTTAGCATCGTTGAACTGCTTGAAAGTAAAGTTAGCAGTTCCAGCGTTTGTGGCATTTGAGTTGTGTGCAGAATCACCGGTACTTCCCCGAAGATTCTGGGTAATATCAGTGACCATACCCGGGATCACATCCCTCATGTGAACAGCGATAGCTCGAGCAATCTTGTTAATTTCATCATCATTACCGCTTGTCGAACCCCCAGCATTTGGGTCTCGTCGAGGAGGCATTCTACGAATAGAAGCCACAAGCGGGTCAGTAATGAGAATGGATACAATTGAATTTTCATGATAAGGTCAGTAATATATCCATACTACTAGTATTATCATTCAATTGTAATATGATCCAGTACACGTATAAGTTATCAACTTATTTGTATACTTATCATGTGAATATGTACGATGTCTCATGATCTCTCCACCAAACCTACACACTGACACTTTCCCGATATACCGAAAATAGCTTATATATAGGGCTCACTCTCGCTGCCCACCACCGTTTCGGTATACCACGATCATGCCCTTGCTAGCATTTGGCAACACGTTTGTACTGATTTCCATGTGTTTTCCATTAATTAAGAATCCCATGATCTTTGATCCACTTGAACTATGATTGATTCCATGATTGAACTATGATTATGTTATGCGTGCACCTACTAACAGTTGTTAACATGTAGAACTAAATCATACGTGTGCTCTACACTTTCCTGTTAACTTATGCCAGTAAGTACTAATGATGTAATCACTTAAGAATTTCACTTAAGGTTTACATTTATGATATGTTCACAACTTGGTTGATTCACCATAATGTCTGGTTCATCCAAGTTTGAATTTCATTATGATTTGATTCACCAATGATTGTTTCCCAAATGATTGTATCCCATGTGTTTTGACTAATGTTCCATGTGTCCAGTTGATCCTGAATCCTCACTCCAAATACAAACACCGGATTCCCCCTAACATACTGAAATAAGCTTATATATAGGGTAAGCTCTCACCGACCCACCACTTACCTCAACACGTCAGCGTTAATCCGTCGTCTATATTTGGGGCTAAGATTCCAACTGTTGATTGATTATGATTGTCTCATGATTTCTCTTGTTCCTTGATTCTGTTTATGATTGTGTAAACCATGGTCCTTAATTTACTAGAAACTAAGACCTTAGGTTTATGTATATGTGTCCTAGGTTAATCAACCTAGTTTCCCAATACTTACAGTACTGAGCATAATGATTTCCTGTGAGAACTTCAACTAAAGAATACTGTTACACAGATTCTAAGTTATAAAGTTCCTATGATAATGAATCCATGATAATGATAGCAATGACAAGGATTTCAAATCTAAGTTCTAAATTAATAGACCTCAACCTTTGAATTCCTATAGTGATATGACCAGGATCTCAAATCCAAGTTCTAAGTTAATAGATCTTGATCTTTGAATCCTATAATGAATATGACAAGGATCTCAAATCTAAGTTCTAAATTAATAGATCTTGACCTTTGAATCCTATAATGAATATGACAAGGATCTTAGATCAAAGATACTAAATTAATAGATCTTTGCCTCTAAATCCCATAATGAATATGACAAGGATCTTAGATCAAAGATACTAAATTAATAGATCTTTGCCTCTAAATCCCATAATGAATATGACAAGGACTTTAGATCAAAGATATCAATCTTTGCCTCTAACTCCTATACTGAATATGACAAGAAATTCATATCAAAGATACTGATAATACAGATCTTTGCCTCTGAATTTCTATAATGATCTCTGTGTGAGAATTTCAGATCAAGGATACTAAGAATATAGATCCTTGCCTCTGAAATCCTTAAATGCATATGCATGAGAATTTAATTCGGTTTCTAAAATTATAGAAATCCGATTCAAATTCTTTGACTCGATATCTAATCTTAGTAAAATGTCCTAAGATCTTTCAAGCTTAATGTAGACTTAATGCTTACTTAAGTTACTTAGATCCTAAGTATCCTCAAGCCTATAGCACTTAGTCCTATCGGGTAGCTTAGGTTATAGTCTAGGTCATTAAACATTGGGTTTTTCCTAGTTCTCTACAACCTTGGCTCTGATACCAACCTGTCACACCCCTGCGCCGCGTGCGGAATCCACGGCGCGGTGACGTATGATCAGTTGAATCATGCACAAGTATTGAATAAGAACAACCACAATGGATTACTAAGTTGCATAATGTTTAGACAATTGTTTAGTTACAGACAATCTATCTACCAAAAGAAAGACAACTACAGACCCAAAATATAGTTACAAAATAAGACTCCAAACAAGACAATTAAACATTTAGGATTTAGTGTGTTTCTAATCCATCCTAGCATGTTTCTTCATCTTGTTCTATCTTATAATGGTCTCCTTAGTTGTCTCTGAGATTGTCTTAAACCTGATTACCTGAAACACGTGAAAAGTAACTGTCAACTACAGACGTAGTTGGTGAGAACAATAGGTTTAAACATTTGTAAACATGAGTTATATGATATAAGACATAGGTAAGTTAAAGCATCATAAGATTCACACGGATGAGCTGCAACCCAAACTAACATCAAGTAAGAAAATGAGTGTAAACAGTCCAATCACTGTTCGCACGACAGCCAATAATATCAAGTCCCAAACCACGTTTGGAGTTAGATAATACGTCAGCAGTTTTGATAACCATATGACACCAGACCTGCAGTTGGCTTTTAAAAGCAAATTTAAAAGCCAACTCCATCCTGGATAAGAAAACAATGACACCAGACCTGCAGTTAGCTTTTAAAACAAATTTAAAAGCTAACTCCATCCTGGATAAGAAACAATGTGTCCGCTTTCCCTTGTTGTGATCACCCAGTACTAACGCTAATGAATATGATACTTGATGGGTTTATAAGTTTGTTTACAACAATGGACACCATGTTTATGAATCTTACTTTAACCGGATGTGTTAATGTCTTATTGAAAACCTGGATTGAACTCCACGAGTTGAATCCTTTGTTTATGTAACATGAAATGAATCTCTTGATTTGAATACCATGATGTGAACAACTTGACTTGAATACCATGTTTTGAACCAATGAATTTAAGTACCATATTGTGAACCACTTGTTTTGAATACCATGATGTGATGACCTTGTGTAACAACAAGGTTTATAACAAAAGAAGAGTTTATGAAACCATTTATATAAAAACATTTAACCTTTAAAAGAACATTTGAATGAAACTATTATAAAACCTTTCAAAGAAACAATTTATAAATCCTTTTTATTAATAAAAGTTTAACAGGGAATAATTTCCTTTAAAACAGTTGACAGTTCCTTAAACAGTTGAAGAATCCCTTGGATTCATAAGATAAACTTGTAATGCTTATGAATACACATAAACTGTGCCATGAAACAAGATTGAAATAGCGGTTTTGATCACGTGTTCCACCCCAAAACAGTTATAAAACAGTAAAAGAGGGGCTAAAGTTCTCACCTGTCTGCAGTAGACTCTGAACTAAACAGTTAGCAAGTAGCAAACAGGACTTCTAATTGTTTCCTATAACAATGTAATCATACATAAGATATAGGATTTATAATTGTATAACTTTGATTCATTGATTGACTTGTGTTCTCATGATTTGATTGTTGTGAAAACTTGAATGTTATGTTTTGAGTCATTTGATTGATCATGGGTCCAAGAAACTTATGAAATGCTCTTTGATGCATAATTCTTATGCATAAATGATATTTGTTTGAGAATTTGATAACCATTGATAAACATGAAATGTATGAAAAAGTTTAAGTGTTTTAGACTCCTATGTTTATGAATTGATCTCATTATTAGTTTAGGTTAATCTTAACCCAACTAATAAAATTCATAGACATTTTGTATTATAGACCACATCATGGGTCATTTAAAATACAATGGGCCAATTGGTTATAGTGTTGGCCCAATAACATGTATTTAAACCTTGTAGCTTGTCAAATACGAATTTGAGCCAATTAGGATCATGGTGACCGAATGGGTTTGAATTTGGCCTAAAGGGTTTGAGTTGGGCCAACCATTGGGTATGTAGGCCATGTAAGCTTCTAATGCAATATTGAACCACTTAAGATCAAAATGGTTCAAAGCTATTTCAATTGGGCTTAGTTTAACCCATGGGCCAAGTACCAATAGAGTTGGGCCGGCTGAGATTGGGTTGGGCCGAAAGGAAGGTGGGCTGCCATTTGGGCAGCGAACCTTGTTCCTTTTTTCTAAAGGGTTCGGCTGAATTGAGTCCATCATGGTTCGGCTAAGATCATGTCATGCAGGTTCGGGGTTCCTAGATGGTTTGCATGCAAGGTTCGTGAAGCCTAAGGTCCTAGCAAGTTTCAACTGTCTAGGGTTCGTGAGAAGATCTGCATAGGTTCGCTGCATGAAATACTTCGACTAGGGTTCGTGATGGCTTATGGGAACCTCTAGGGTTCGGCTGTTAGATTCCCGAACCATGCAGGGTTCGGCTGTCCCCAATGGTTCGCCATGACCCTAGAAGGCTCGTGATGCTGACTAGGGTTCGTCGTAAAGAATGGTTCGTTCATGCATGACGGTTCGTGAGATAGCTGGTTCGGCAAAAGGGCTCGTGAGGTCTGCAAGGGTTCGTAGCAGTAGGAGGGTTCGCTGGATCGAGCATGGTTCGCCTGGGATGATGTCGAAGAAGGTTCGTTGCCAAGTAGGGTTCGTGAGATCCTCTAAAGGTTCGACTAACGAACCCTGTAAGTTCGTGGATCTGCATTAGGGTTCGGCCCTGTGCTGTTTGGGGTTCGACCCTCGAACCTTCGACGAACCTGTAAAAACTCCATCATCATCATCCTGTTTAGCCGATTCCAGGCCCTTAGCTAAGCTGATCTAACATCTAGAAAGGTTGTTATGGCTGCGAAAACCGAAAGAAAAGGCTAGGACCGGCTTTGAGTCAAGTTTCAACAACACACCCATGAAAACCCTATTTTCCCGAAACTTGTAAGGCTCATACCTCTGATTTGGCCGGATAATTCCACTGTTTTCTTGTACAATCTTGTAGAGAATGTTGAGGGCTACGCGTGGACACCAAAAACTCCGAAATCCGTTGAGAAACGAGTGAGTTACGATCGTTTAAAGCTCGGTTTTCTAGAGAGAGAGAGGGTTTGCGAAAATTATAGAGAGAGAGAGGGTTTGGCTGATAATAAATGAAGGAAATGGCCTTCTTTAGGGCTTTTATAGTCCGGGTAGTGTTCGGGTCCGTTTCGGTCGCTCGGTTCGCGTTTCCGGAACGTAACGCGTAATTTACGCGGTTTTAAATATAAATAGATGTTAACCCATTAAGATGAGTTTCAAAATTGTAAAAATATAAAATAATTAATCTCATTATTTTTACTCTTCGTGTGTTGTCGGATCGTTAAACATTCACAATTACGTGTATACCCGCAATCGCGTACGTTTTACGATCGTATTAATTATTTAAAGTCGTTTAATCGTAATTATAAGTTCAACATTCGTATTATTATGGATCGTCACCCATAACTATACTCAGTCTCGCTTACAGATTACGATCTTGGTTGAATTAATTAAATGTTATAATACTCGTCTCGACACTACGCACTAACACTAACCTGTTACACCGAACGCAGTATATATATAGGGCTCACTCTCGCTGCCCACCACTGTTTCGATATAACAAGTTACTGTTCTTGCTTAGTGAAATCGACTGTAAATAAATAATACATACTTGTTTTCTGATTACTAAGATCCTGTAACACACAAGCACACATTTTGAACATACGAATCACATTGATGAACTGAACCATGAATAGACACTGTTCTAACACTGTTTACAACTACATGACTATATGCACAAATGTTACATTGTCTCACAGACAAAAGAAGCTCATGTTTCATGCCAGACATCTTTCAGTCAATCAGCTACAACCTGCACCTCTCAGAAGTAAGATAGTCATTCTGCCACAAATCTGAAGACATATCATTTTGATAAAGTGATTGTGGAGGTTACAAAGGAGCATATGGGTTTGTTGTCTACTCTTATGAGTTCTTATGATGGGCTGTTAGCTGGGTAGATTGGTAATCCATATCTGACAAATGAAGATTATTCTCAGATTGGCCCTGATGATATGGAAAGGATTGCACTATGTGAGCTCTTACAAGTGCAGTTAGAAGAGCAAATGATTTTGTTAAAAGAACTGGGAAAAACATCAATCTGAACAAAGATTCCAAGTTTGGATTTGACATGTCTTCTGTCACTTGCTACAACTGTGGGGACAAAGGTCATTTTGCAAGACAGTGCAAAAATCCCAAGAAGATGGGTAACCACAATCCTTTTCAGAACCAGTGATCATAAGCTTCCAATCTAGAGTGGAGACTGGTACCAATTGACACTCCTGCTCAAGCCAGTTCATCCAATGCAAACAAAGCACTCATGGTACAGAATGATGAGGGAGAAAAATGGGACTTCAGATTCCATTCTGAAAAGGGTGGAGCAGATAAAGCCTGTGTTGCAGAGATAAAAGAAGCTGCTGGATCTAGAGATGAAGATAATTCAGAAGAATCAGAAAGCACTTCAGATTCAGAAACTCATGGAGAATCAGATGCTGAATTTGAAGAACAATCTGCTACTCAATTTGCTTTGATGGTGAATACCTGTACTTCATCTTAGTCAGATCAGGTATATGATGACTGTTCCTCATCTCATTCTGATTGCTTTAAATGTGTTGGCCTAGAAAGTAAGGTTTTGGCTTATCTGCAACACAATGCTGACTTGATTAGCGATCTCAATCAATGCATTGAAGAAAACAAAGTTTTAAAATCAAATGAAAAAGATTTTCAAGCTAAAATTGAGCTTTTAAACAGGCAGTTGCATGAGGCTGAGATCGCTGTGATGAATAAGCAGGATGCTATTACTTCTTATCTCAATACCATCAATGAGATAAAGAAGAAATTAGTTATAGTCGATTGTGACTATGAAACCTTAAATCAGAAGCTCAAGAGCTATGAAAGCTCCTCTTATATCATTGAGCATATGATCAGTAGAGGGACTGATCATGAGGGTAAGGGAAAAGAAACAAAATACAATCATTGCCCCCCCACCAGTCTTGAATTTCTTTGTAAATTCTCCAAATGCCAAAGAGATTAAAGACTTTCAAGTGAAAACTCCATTAGTTATTGATCGTATTGGGATTATTTCTGATGAGGGTTCCTCATTATCTGAGGAATCTTTTGCGGAGGGTGTGGTTGAAGTTTGGGTCTCTAATTCTGAGGATGAGTTTGATGTTTCTCCTCAAGTGTCTTGTGTTAAGAATCAGACATCTGTTGCCAAAAGGGCTGACCCAATCTTACCTAAAACAAACATGGCTTCAAATCTATCTAAAGCCATCTGTTTTGAAAAGTCTTCACAAGAGGGTGAAGCAAGTGAGTCCAACAAGGCTGACAATCTTGTTTTTAATAGGACTAAGGGGTTGGGTTTTAAGCAAAACATGACAAAATCAAATGTTTTTCATCAAAAAAATAGTCTTTTTCTAAAACTAAACAATTTCATCACAAATACAAAAGATGTTGCTTTGAGTGTGGTGCACCTGGACATGTTGTCAGATTTTGTTCTCATCTGATCAGACCAAAAGTTGCACCACCCAGAAAACAAAATCAGCATGTTGTTAAGGAAGTCAAGTCTGGAAAGCCCAAACAACCCATTCCTATTAAGTCTTTGGATAAGGGTAAAGGGAAAGTTGTTGATTTGGATTTCCCAAAGGTTGTTAATGTCAAACAATCCAAACCATCATCCATCTATGTGAAAAACTCTTTTTGAAAAAACACTATCTGGAAAGTCAAGTCTTCTGAGACTTCAGTTTTAAATCCTCCAGATAAGGTGACCTTAGATGGAAAATGGATTGATGTTTTAATCCGAGACTCATTGGGTCAATCCAAGACTGTAAAGGCTTGGGTTCCCAAATTGAACTAATAGTTTGTGTTTATGCAGGTTGCCCCAAATGCTACTCTTAACAGCACTTGGATCGTTGATAGTGGGGCATCAAGGCACATGATTGGAGATATATCACTTCTGTCGGATGTTCATGCTATTAAAGGAGAATATGTAGCCTTTGCAGGTGACAAAGGAGGATTTATTACAGGAGAGGGTATTCTTTCAAATGGCAAAGTTTCATTTGACAAGGTTAGATATGTGAAGCAGCAAAAGAACAATCTACTTTCAGTCACACAGATTTGTAACAAGAAGTACAAAGTTCTATTTGATGACTCCGGCTGTTACATTCTCAAGCAAGGCATTACTATTCTTGAAGACTGGATTCTGATGTCTGCTCCAAGAAAGCAAGAACTGTATGTACTCAACATGGCCACAGCGTCACCTACATCTTCTACAGCTTCATGTTTTATGTCCAAGGCTACAGAGAAAGATTCTATTCTTTGGCATAAGAAGATGGGTCATTTGAGTTTGAGGAAGATGAATCATCTGGTTCACAATAATCTTGTTGAGGGAGTGAGTCTGAAGAACTTCAAGCTGTCTGATGTCTGTGTTTCATGCAAGAAGGGAAAGCAAACCAAGCAGTCTCACAAACCTAAGAATTATCATTCAATTACTGTTCCACTTGAGCTTTTCCATATGGATCTGTTTTGCCCTGTCAACCGTAAGAGCATTGCTGGAGATCAATACTGCTTAGTCATTACTGATGAGTACTCCAGATACTCTTGGGTGTTCTTTATGAAGGAGAAATATGAAACGTTTGAATGTGTTCAAGTTCTTGTCACCAAGTGTGACAACACGCGAATCAGGTTTATATTAAAACTTTAATTACGATGCATTTTGTTAATATGTTTCGATAAACCCACTTCTTAGAAACATTAAGTAGAGAAATTATGTCATTAGTTGAGAACAATAGAACACCCATGCCATAAAGGTTAGAAACAAGAATCCTTCTATGAAACATAATATACCTATGTGACACAATGAGTGAAAATAAGCAAAACAATGATTTCACATATTCATATATATATATATATATATATATATATATATATATATATATATTTTCATGCATGCTTAAATTTATGATAATTATATTATCTAATGCAAAACTACTTCTAATAAATAATTATCATATAAAAATTTGTATGTATGTCACGACATACACACACATACATCTTTGTTGAGGTGATTATAGGAACATGCAACTATAAATGATTTCATGCATAGATTAACCCATTTAAAACACCACTCTTTACATTATTTATATATATATATTGGCATGTATACGTTCCAATTATATACATGCACTCATTAAAAATGTTATACCTCAACAAAATACAAACCTAATATATGTTTACATATACATGCATTAGGACGACACACCCATATATCCATACATGCATACATTATTTTGATAAATCAAATACAACTCTTTTACACTATCTACATATATTATACTACAAGATGCAAATATATATAGTATATATATACACACACACACGGTTACACATTTATACTACACACACACTACAAACACTAGAAAACAAAACCCCACATACTCCCATTTCTTCACCACTTCTTCACCCAATCCACTCTTCCTCTCTACCCCAAAACCGACCCCCCAATCCCTCTCCTCCCTTTTTCTTACACTCTTTGACCCACACCTCTCTCTCCTCTCCTTTCCCTTATACGGCCACAACACCCCACTCACCACTTATCTTTTTCTTTCATAATTCAAGATTTCACTCTCTCTTCTCCTCCCAAAGAGCTCCACGATTTCCAGCCCCAATTCTCCTCAAGGATTGCGACGGTTAGGAGCACACAAGGTTCTGTCTCGAGTCCAAGAGTTGAAGCCACTCTAAGGTACGCATAGAAGAATTTCAAGTCCTTAAAAATGCATTATATCTACTCCTTTTTCCCCTACAACTCGTTAACAGCCCTAAAACTCTTTTCTTTGACACTTTAAATCATTAAAATGATGACCAAGAACATCTAGGTTGCGAAAAACACACATGCATGTACATGTATGTGTGAAAACTTAGCATTCTCTAAACAAAAATCATTTCTTTTGTTATACTAACCCTTACACATCCAAGGAATCGACTTCTTATTTAATGACAATCCTTTTAAAATCCATGGGGGACGAGTATTTAGACCCATGCATACACATGCAAGCCTTGCATGTGTAAATCCATAAATTGGAAGCTCATAACTTCCATTTTCGTATGTAGCATGAACTCTAAATCCCTTCTATGTATTCTACATTTCTTAACAGCCCACAACCATCTTGGAAACGTTGAACACAAGTGCTAAGCTCAAGAGTAAGAACCACACCCCTTAACAAATAGATATATGTGCATGCATGTATGTAAAAATGGAAAATACAATCTTAAAATGTTAATGTTGATGTCACGAAATTTTGAGCAGGTCTAGATGTGATTTTATTGTTGGAAATATTATATAAAATATTGGGTATTGATGATAGAAATGTTGTATTGGTAATTTTGACCCAAAAACCAAATTTCTAAGGCTTAGAATTATGTAAAATGTCAAAAATTATGTTAACAGTTTTCTGGACAGAATGTATAATTAAAATAGGCCCATAATAATGATAGAATAACACTCAAAAAGTTTTAGTATTTATTGTTATGTCTAGAATAAGTTATAGATTTATTAAAATCCTTATAAATCTTGGTAAAATCATTAAAAATAGCTCCTGAGTGATAAAAATCCTAAGTACAATTTTTGTCGGTGTAAATATAGTTAGGAGGCCTGGGAAAAATATTGAAACTAAAAATATATAGTTTAAACTAATTATTTGCCATTTAAAATGGTTATAATGGCTAAAAATACTATTTTAATTTGTTACTGTCCAAAATATGAAGTAAGTATTTTTCCCAGTATTCTAATAATACTGAGAGGTCTCAGTAAAAATATGGTAATTTTTAGTGACTGTTAAGTATTTATTTGTTATTTAATACATTAAATAATGCAAAAATCATTTTATATAGTAAATAACCTCCTAAAATTCTGAAATTTCTACAGTAGCCTAAACACATGAATTCTTTACTGTATAAAACTTTTGGTAATTTTTACGTATCGGGAAGTATTTATTATAAAATTTATGGTATTTAAAATGTTTAAAACTGTTTAAAATAGTAAACGAGCTTTAAAAATTCTGAAAATTTTACAGGAGTTAAATAACACCAATATGAGGCTATATAAATATTTTCGGAATTTTTAGTGATCAGAATCATCATCTGGGAATTTTTGAGGATTTTAAACATATAAAAACAATTTTTGATACAAGGGGTTAATATAAAAATTATAGGGAATGAGTAAATAAAAATTTACCCAGACCCTTTACTGATAATAAGTAATGGGAAAAACATATAAATATGTAAACCTTTACCCATGTGTAATGATTAAACACGAAAGATTTTGAATACTTGAAAATAAGGTTAAATAAGAAGCAGTAGCACATCAATGTTTATGGCATGAATATTTACTAAAATCTAAACATACATTAGGCAAGTGAACCAATCAAGATTTACCAACAATTCATTCAATCGTCAGATAACCAAACATCAGTCGCAGGTGAGTTCATGTGATCCCTTTTCTTTTTACTGTTTTGGGATACTGAAAGCATGCTCCATAAACTGTTTATAAAATTATATTTATGTGATAATGAACGTCCGTTTCGTATAAAATTGCTTCCCCTAGACATTAAACATAATTTACAACCATTAACTCATAAGGAGAGCCGGTGAGTATATGGGTAGTACTACTTGGGGAATTCCCCACGCACAGTGGCCCGAAAGGGTGGCCTTGTAAAAGTAAGGTTGAAACCCCACTGAGGTTAACATCAATCGTTGTGGCATATATTCTTTATGATACATTTACACCGAGAGCAGGAACGGGTCTCGGAATTGGGAAGTAAAATTTGAATTGACCATGTTGTGGGCTAGCAGTGTATGAGGCAAACGCCCGAGCATGGAGCAGGGTTGGTTGTATTGTTATTGAATTATCACATGTTATACTTATTGTTACTATTGTGTCATATTATTAAACTCATGTTCTCACCAACTATTTAGTTGACGTATTTTAGCATGTCTTTCAGGTTGAAATGGGTAAGAGTAGGAGAACTGGAAGAGCTTCTAGGAGCGTAGTGTGGCTTTAGAATGGAGAAATTGAAAAACAGTTTATGTTGTTGATTTATGTTTTATTGGGCCCTGTGTGGCAGTTTAGACAATTGTTGTGTGTTTGAGACTTTAATTGCTTTAGTTTGCTTTGGGCTATGGATTATTTAAGCTATGCTTCCGCAAAGTTAGTTAAATGATTTGAAATCAATCATCATGCCCTAATCCCCTCGGGTCGGGGTGTGACAGGTTGGTATCAGAGCCCAAGGTTATAGAGAATGAGGTGCCTTAGCATACCTAAGACTATAACCGAGAGATTGGGACAAATAGGTAAGAAAATAGGATACTTAGGAAATAGGAAATATTGCTTTAGGAAATCTAGGACAAACTACATTATAAAATATTCTAATAAATTATTGCAGGAAAATGGACGCGAAAGGCAAGGGAATCAGCAAGAGTGGACCATCGAGCCGACCTAGAGTCTATGCTAAGTGAGATTTTCCACCTGCGGTACGCGAAGAACTAAGCAGACGCTTCCCTCAACACTATAGTCCGCTGCCAGAGGATGCATACTTCTCTTCATCAGAGTCGGAGCCAATGGAGTATAATGATGCTGCATCTACTACGCCCAGTAGATCTTGCACTAGATCTATGTCTCCTCCCTTACCCCGTATTGAACCTAGTGACAGACCTGTTAGGAGACCCACACCTGTTATGGGAGCGAGGCCGGGAGCCTCCATGTCTTTTCGTATGCCCAGGAGTGGACCCCTTTATCCTACCATGGGAGAACCTGATCTGGTTCAGCCCGCGCGTCATAGCATGCACTTAGGGCATTCCGCTCGCCATGGGATGGATATGGCGGGTCCGAGTAGGAGCAGAGCTGTAGATGTCAACCCACAGAGAGAAGAGAACTACATGCTGTGGTCTGCTATGTTCGAGCAGGAAAAGAAGGCAACCCAACTAGCGGAACAATTCCAAAGGCATATAGGAGCAGTCACCCTGCAACTGGAAATGACACGCAAAGAATTGAAGGAGACCCGTGAGGCTCGACAAGCAACAAAGAAGAAGGGATTCTTTGCAACCGTGTGGGATTCACTACGTGGGAAGAAGACTTAGGGGACTGATTTTTATTTTTCATTATGAATTATGTCATTTGATGTATTATGAGACAATATGGGATTGCATGCCCAAATTTTGATGTATTATGAAACAATTGGGATTGATAGGGATATTTTCCCTGATGGTGCATTGGTAACATGATGGTGAAACATTTTGAATTATGTAATGAATGGGTTGAAACATTGAGAAATTTGGTTTCTATGAATTATTGCTTGGTTGTCATGATGAATGAATGTGATAATATGATACATCATGAGAGATTTTGGATGCATGATTTTAAATGTATGGATTTGAATTGGTTGCCTAAATATATTTTTGTTTTCTCTTTAATAATTGTTAACTACGAATATGACACAATACTAAAACTAAATTAATTGCTCAATAATGACTAATAACAATAATTTTCTCTATATGTGAAACATATGAAATAGAATGCCTCCCCGACGTAGCCAACGACTGAACCGTGGTCAACCTAATACGGGAACAAATCCAAATCCGCGAACCGGACGAAGAAGGAATCCACCACCACCTCCCCCAGGAAACCCAGTTAACCATGCTGAAAATGGAGAAAACCCCCTTGAGGGCAACCCAAATGCAGGAGGAAATGAAGGAGACCAAAACAGGGAAGACAGAATGACTGATCTTATCACTAGGCATATCCAGAATGCAATACCAACTATTGCAGCTCAAATCAGGGCAGATATGAATACAGAAAACCGAAACGAAAATGCTCACGAAGCTGGAGGGCCAGAGATAGAACAAGTAGAAACAGAAGAACGAAAGGGATGCTCATATAAGACCTTCATGGCTTGCAAGCCCAAAGATTTTGAAGGAAGGGATGGTGCTGTAGGAGCAATAAGATGGTTGGAGGATATGGAGGCAGTGCTAGATATCAGTGACTGCAAGGACGATAACAAGGTGAAATATGCAACTCACTCTCTAAAGGGATCTGCGTTAACCTGGTGGAACACCATTGTCAAGACTAGGGGGCGAAACGCCATTAAGGCCATGAAGTGGAAAGATTTTAAGGATATTGTTACTGAAAAATTCTGCCCGATTAATGAACTGGAAAGAATCGAAGCGGAATTTCTAGCACATGAAATGGTTGGTTTGGACCATACCAAGTATATAAATCGATTCAATGAGATGGCGCTGCTTGTACCACACTTGGTTACCCCTGAAACTAAAAGGATCGGAAGGTACATTTGGGGTTTAGCACCACAAGTTAGGGGATTTGTCAGGACAGCAAGACCAGCTACTTTTCAGTCCGCAGTAGAGTTAGGAGGAACGCTTACTGATGAAATAGTGCAATGTGGGAAGATAAATCAAGAAAAGGTAGGTGATAAGAGGAAGTGGCAAGATAACAGGAATGATAGGAAAATGGATCAAAAGTTTAGGAGATTTGAAGGTAAGAGAAATGACTTTGGCAAAGCAAAGGAATCAACTGCACCCAGACCTGGGCGAAAGTTATACCTAGGAACCAGTCCTTGGTGTGACAAGTGCAAGATACATCACCAAGGAGAATGCAACCCAAAGTATTGCTACAAGTGCAAGAAAGCAGGACATCTCCTCAAGGATTGTAGAGCCAAGGATGTAACTAGATGTTATGAATGCGGAGACACCGGGCATTTGAGGAATGTGTGCCCAAAACTGAAGAGAGATAAGCCACAGAAAGCAACGGGAAGAGCATTCGTACTTACCGCAACCGAAGCACAGAAGGATCCAGAAATGATAACGGGTACGTTTCTTTTAAACAATCATGTTGCTAGTGTATTGATTGATACGGGTGCTACATTTAGTTTTATATCATCAAAATTTCGATCCTTACTCGATAAACAACCTACTTGTTTGAAAGATATATGTGAAGTAGAGATAGCCACTGGAAAAGTGATAAGTATAAAAGAAATGTTGAAAGACTGTGAATTAGTCATGGAAGGACAAAAGTTTAAGATTGATTTACTGCCTATTGAATTAGGAGGCTTTGATGTAGTTATTGGAATGGATTGGCTAGCCATGAATAAGGTAGAACTTAACTGTGAACATAAGATTATGACAATTCCCTTAACTAATGATAAGAAAGTAATAGTGATTGGACATAAGGTTAGAGAATTACCACAAATCATTTCGTATGCAAAGACGGAGAGGTATTCAAGGCAGGGAAACCTGATTTACCTGGCCTATGTAGTCACCAAGAAAGAAGAAACAGTACCCAAGGAAATACCAATTGTATCTGAATATATGGATGTATTTCCGGAAGAATTGCCAGGAATGCCGGCACCAAGACAAGTGGAATTCAGAATTGATTTGATACCAGGAGCAGCACCAGTAGCTAAAGCGCCGTATCGCTTAGCGCCATCCGAAATGCAAGAAATGGTGACTCAAATACAAGAGCTGATGGATAAAGGCTTTATAAGACCGAGCTATTCTCCATGGGGAGCCCCAGTATTATTCGTGAAGAAGAAGGACGGAACGTTGAGAATGTGCATCGACTACCGAGAGCTAAACAAAGTTACTATAAAGAATCGTTATCCACTCCCCAGAATCGACGATTTGTTTGATCAACTTCAAGGGGCAAGCTATTTTTCAAAGATAGATTTAAGATCGGGATATCATCAATTAAGAGTTAGGGATGAGGATGTCCCTAAAACCGCGTTCAGAACTCGTTACGGACATTATGAGTTTATGGTAATGCTCTTCGGGCTTACAAACGCACCTGCTGTGTTTATGGATCTCATGAACCGGGTGTGTAAACCATACCTGGATAAATTTGTGATAGTATTCATTGATGATATACTAATATACTCAAAGAATGCAAAGGATCATGAGGAGCACCTACGGAAGATGCTGGAAATCTTAAGGAAGGAAAAGTTATTTGCTAAGCTGAGCAAATGTGAATTTTGGATGAGAGAAGTACAATTCTTAGGGCATATTATAAATGAAGAAGGAATACAAGTAGATCCTTCAAAGATAGAGGCAATTAAGGAATGGGAGACACCAAGAACTCCTACCGAAATAAGGCAATTTTTAGGATTGGCCGGTTATTACAGAAGATTTATTGAGAATTTCTCGAAGATAGCACTACCGTTAACTACGTTAACTCAGAAGAAAGTGACTTTTGAATGGGGAGAAAAACAACAAGAAGCATTTAACACACTTAAGCAAAAGTTATGTAGTGCACCCATATTATCCTTACAAGAAGGGAACGAAGATTTCGTAGTGTACTGTGATGCTTCTAGAATGGGATTAGGTTGTGTGTTAATGCAAAGGAAGAAAGTAATTGCATACGCATCACGACAGTTGAAAACACACGAGAAAAACTACACCACCCATGACTTAGAATTAGGTGCTGTAGTGTTTGCTCTAAAAATATGGAGACACTACTTATATGGAACGAATTGTGTAATCTATACTGATCACAAGAGCTTACAACATATACTTGATCAGAAAATACTGAATATGAGGCAAAGGAGATGGGTGGAGTTGTTAAGTGATTATGACTGTGAAATCTGGTATCATCCGGGAAAGGAAAATGTGGTAGCAGACGCCTTGAGTCGAAAAGAAAGAATGATTCCACTAAGAGTAAAAGCCCTGAAGATGACAGTAGGGATTGATTTAAAGGAAAAGATACATAAAGTTCAACAGGAAGCCTTGTCCAAGGAAAACTTAATGGAAGAATCATTGACAAAAAGTGAGAAACAATTTGATGAAGAAGATGAAGGTAGATTAAAGGCATATAAAGGGAAGATATGGATGCCCCTGCATGGGGGTATGAGGGAAGTAATTTTAGAAGAAACCCATAGGTCCAGATACTCAGTGCACCCCGGTAGTGACAAGATGTACCACGAGTTAAAAGAAAAATTCTGGTGGCCGAGATTAAAAAGATCAATAGCAGAGTATGTCAGCAAATGCTTGACTTGTGCAAGAGTAAAAGCAGAGCATCAAAAGCCATCTGGATTGTTACAACAACCAGAGATACCTGCATGGAAATGGGAACAGGTTACTATGGATTTTGTAAACAAGCTACCTCGGACCACCAGTGGTCATGACTCAATATGGGTAGTCGTTGATAGGTTAACAAAAAAAGCACACTTTTTACCCATAAGGGAAGATTACAAAATGGATAAGTTAGCAAGGATTTATATGAATGAAATTGTGTCGAGACACGGAGTGCCTACATCAATAATCTCGGATAGAGATAGCCGCTTCACCTCAAGATTTTGGCAAACTCTTCAAGAAGCTCTGGGAACCAAATTAAAACTAAGTACGGCTTACCATCCTCAAACGGATGGGCAAAGTGAAAGGACTATCCAGACATTGGAAGACATGTTGAGAGCGTGTGTAATAGATTTTGGAGGAAATTGGGACACCCACTTGCCATTAGTTGAATTCTCCTATAATAACAGTTACCATACTAGTATTCAAGCCGCACCGTTTGAAGCATTATATGGGAGAAAGTGTAGATCACCACTGTGTTGGAATGAAATAGGTGAGAACAAATTAACAGGGCCTGAGATTGTGCAAGAAACTACTGATAAGATTCATAAAATCAAGGAAAGGATGAAAGCTGCTCAAGACCGACAGAAGAGTTATGCAGATAAGAGACGGAGGCCGTTGGAGTTCAGTGTAGGAGATAAAGTCATGCTAAAGGTATCACCATGGAAGGGTACGGTACGCTTTGGCAAACATGGGAAACTGAACCCCCGGTATATTGGACCCTTCAAAATTATAGCGAGAGTGGGACTTGTAGCTTATCAGCTAGAACTTCCATTGGAATTAGAAGGAATACATGATGTGTTTCATGTGTCAAACCTCAAGAAATGTTTAGTGGACGAAAGTTTGATCATACCTTACAAAGAGGCAAAGGTCAATAAACAATTACAATTCATGGAGGAACCCGTAGAAATCATGGACAGACAAATCAAGAAGCTGAGACGTAGTAAGATACCGATTGTGAAAGTACGTTGGGATTCCAAACGAGGGCCTGAATTTACTTGGGAAAAAGAATCAGAGATGCGTAAGAAGCACCCTCAACTATTTCAAACTACAAGCTGACTATGACCAATCAAATTTCGAGGACGAAATTTCTACAAGTAGGGGAGACTGTGACAACACGCGAATCAGGTTTATATTAAAACTTTAATTACGATGCATTTTGTTAATATGTTTCGATAAAACCACTTCTTAGAAACATTAAGTAGAGAAATTACGTCATTAGTTGAGAACAATAGAACACCCATGCCATAAAGGTTAGAAACAAGAATCCTTCTATGAAACATAATATACCTATGTGACACAATGAGTGAAAATAAGCAAAACAATGATTTCACATATTCATATATATATATATATATATATTTTCATGCATGCTTAAATTTATGATAATTATATTATCTAATGCAAAACTACTTCTAATAAATAATTATCATATTAAAATTTGTATGTATGTCACGACATACACACACATACATCTTTGTTGAGGTGATTATAGGAATATGCAACTATAAATGATTTCATGCATAGATTAACCCATTTAAAACACCACTCTTTACATTATTTATATATATATATTGGCATGTATACGTTCCAATTATATACATGCACTCATTAAAAATGTTATAACTTAACAAAATACAAACCTAATATATGTTTACATATACATGCATTAGGACGACACACCCATATATCCATACATGCATACATTATTTTGATAAATCAAATACAACTCTTTTACACTATCTACATATATTATACTACAAGATGCAAATATATATAGTATATATATACAAACACACACGGTTACACATTTATACATATATATTCGACACATATACACACACACTACAAACACTAGAAAACAAAACCCCACATACTCCCATATCTTCACCACTTCTTCACCCAATCCACTCTTCCTCTCTACCCCAAAACCGACCCCCCCAATCCCTCTCCTCCCTTTTTCTTACACTCTTTGACCCACACCTCTCACTCCTCTCCTTTCCCTTATACGGCCACAACACCCCACTCACCACTTATCTTTTTCTTTCATAATTCAAGATTTCACTCTCTCTTCTCCTCCCAAAGAGCTCCACGATTTCCAGCCCCAATTCTCCTCAAGGATTGCGACGGTTAGGAGCACACAAGGTTCTGTCTCGAGTCCAAGAGTTGAAGCCACTCTAAGGTACGCATAGAAGAATTTCAAGTCCTTAAAAATGCATTCTATCTACTCCTTTTTCCCCTACAACTCGTTAACAGCCCTAAAACTCTTTTCTTTGACACTTTAAATCATTAAAATGATGACCAAGAACATCTAGGTTGCGAAAAACACACATGCATGTACATGCATGTGTGAAAACTTAGCATTCTCTAAACAAAAATCCTTTCTTTTGTTATACTAACCCTTACACATCCAAGGAATCGACTTCTTATTTAATGACAATCCTTTTAAAATCCATGGGGGACGAGTATTTAGACCCATGCATACACATGCAAGCCTTGCATGTGTAAATCCATAAATTGGAAGCTCATAACTTCCATTTTCGTATGTAGCATGAACTCTAAATCCCTTCTATGCATTCTACATTTCTTAACAGCCCACAACCATCTTGGAAACGTTGAACACGAGTGCTAAGCTCAAGAGTAAGAACCACACCCCTTAACAAATAGATATATGTGCATGCATGTATGTAAAAATGGAAAATACAATCTTAAAATGTTAATATTGATGTCACGAAATTTTGAGCAGGTCTAGATGTGATTTTATTGTTGGAAATATTATATAAAATATTGGGTATTGATGATAGAAATGTTGTATTGGTAATTTTGACCCAAAAACCAAATTTCTAAGGCTTAGAATTATGTAAAATGTCTAAAATTATGTTAACAGTTTTCTGGACAGAATGTATAACTAAAATAGGCCCATAATAATGATAGAATAACACTCAAAAAGTTTTAGTATTTATTGTTATGTCTAGAATAAGTTATAGATTTATTAAAATCCTTATAAATCTTGGTAAAATCATTAAAAATAGCTCCTGAGTGATAAAAATCCTAAGTACAATTTTTGTCGGTGTAAATATAGTTAGGAGGCCTGGGAAAAATATTGAAACTAAAAATTTATAGTTTAAACTAATTATTTGCCATTTAAAATGGTTATAATGGCTAAAAATACGATTTTAATTTTTTACTGTCTAAAATATGAAGTAAGTATTTTTCCCAGTATTCTAATAACACTTAGAGGTCTCAGTAAAAATATGGTAATTTTTAGTGACTGTTAAGTATTTATTTGTTATTTAATACATTAAATAGTGTAAAAATCATTTTATATAGTAAATGACCTCCTAAAATTCTGAAATTTCTACAGTAGCCTAAAAACATGAATTATTTACTGTATAAAACGTTTGGTAATTTGTACATATCGGGAAGTATTTATTATAAAATTTATGGTATTTAAAATGCTTAAAACTGTTTAAAATAGTAAACGAGCTTTAAAAATTCTGAAAATTTTACAGGAGTTAAATAACACCAATATGAGACTATATAAATATATTCGGAATTTTTAGTGATCAGAATCATCATCTGGGAATTTTTGAGGATTTTAAACATATAAAAACAATTTTTGATACAAGGGGTTAATATAAAAATTATAGGGAATGAGTAAATAAAAATTTACCCAGACCTTTTACTGATAATAAGTAATGGGAAAAACATATAAATATGTAAACCTTTACCCATGTGTAATGATTAAACACGAAAGATTTTGAATACTTGAAAATAAGGTTAAATAAGAAGCAGTAGCACATCAATGTTTATGGCATGAATATTTACTAAAATCTAAACATACATTAGGCAAGTGAACCAATCAAGATTTACCAACAATTCATTCAATCGTCAGATAACCAAACATCAGTCGCAGGTGAGTTCATGTGATCCCTTTTCTTTTTACTGTTTTGGGATACTGAAAGCATGCTCCATAAACTGTTTATAAAATTATATTTATGTGATAATGAACGTCCATTTCATATAAAATTGCTTCCCCTAGACATTAAACATAATTTACAACCATTAACTCATAAGGAGAGCCGGTGAGTATATGGGTAGTACTACTTGGGGAATCCCCCACGCACAGTGGCCCGAAAGGGTGGCCTTGTAAAAGTAAGGTTGAAACCCCACTGAGGTTAACATCAATCGTTGTGGCATATATTCTTTATGATACATTTACACCGAGAGCAGGAACGGGTCTCGGAATTGGGAAGTAAAATTTGAATTGACCATGTTGTGGGCTAGCAGTGTATGAGGCAAACGCCCGAGCATGGAGCAGGGTTGGTTGTATTGTTATTGAATTATCACATGTTATACTTATTGTTACTATTGTGTCATATTATTAAACTCATGTTCTCACCAACTATTTAGTTGACGTATTTTAGCATGTCTTTCAGGTTGAAATGGGTAAGAGTAGGAGAACTGGAAGAGCTTCTAGGAGCGTAGTGTGGCTTTAGAATGGAGAAATTGAAAAACAGTTTATGTTGTTGATTTATGTTTTATTGGGCCCTGCGTGGCAGTTTAGACAATTGTTGTGTGTTTGAGACTTTAATTGCTTTAGTTTGTTTTGGGCTATGGATTATTTAAGCTATGCTTCCGCAAAGTTAGTTAAATGATTTGAAATCAATCGTCATGCCCTAATCCCCTCGGGTCGGGGTGTGACACCAAGCTTGAATCACTGTATAAGCTCAAGGTTCGCATGCTCAGAACAGATAATGGGACTGAGTTCAAGAATCACAATATGGAGACTTTCTGCAATGAACGTGGTATTATTCAGCAGTTCAGTGCTCCATATGTCCCTCAGATGAACGGTGTTGCTGAGCGAAAGAACAGGACATTAATTGAGGCCGCTCGGACTATGCTTGCTGATTCTTCCCTACCGGTTCAATTCTGGAATGAAGTTGTTGCTAATTCTTGCTATACTTTGAACCGGGTTTTGTTTGTTAAGAGGCATGGGAAAACATGCTTTGAATTGCTCCATAGCAGAAAGCCTAATCTTAAGTATCTTGAACCATTTGGTGCTCCATGCACGATGCTTAAGAAACATGTGCAAGGCAAGTTCAATGAAAAGGTGGAAGAAGGCTATTTTCTCGGGTACAATACTCCAAATAAGCGGGTCTACAACAGATCAACTCAAAATGTGGAGAAGTGGTACCATGTAGATGTTCAGAATTATTCAATGCCTCCACCTGGAAAGGGTCCTGATTGGATGTTCAACTATTCTTGATCCACAAGTTGAAAATATTGTACCTGCCCTTGAGGATCTCAATATAAACATTCTTGATCCACAAATTGAGGTCCCTGCCAATCCTGTTGGTAGAATTAATCGAATTCATCCTCATGAGAATATTATTGGAAGTCCATCTGATGGACTTAAGACCAGAAATCAGTTATCTTCAGGTGGTCTTGTAGACATTCTTGATCTTGCAGATGTAAGCTTCTGTGCCCATTCCTGCTTTATCACTCAAGTTGAACTAAGGACCATCGCTGAAGCTTTGAAAGAAGAATCTTGGGTCGATGCCATGCAAGAGGAGTTGCTGCAATTTAAGAAACTTGGTGTTTGGCAGCTTCTTGATAGACCCAAGGGTGCAAAAGTTATTGGCGCTAGATGGATCTGCGCTGCAGAAGAGATGATCATGGCATTGTGGTTCGGAACAAAGCACGTCTGGTGGTGCAAGGTTTTAGGCAGATTGAAGGACTTGACTACAATGAAGTGTTTGCATCAGTTTCTCGTCTAAAAGCAATTCGTATATTATTGGCATATGCATCTTTCAAAAAGTTCAAAGTCTATCAAATGAATGTCAAGAGTGCATTCCTTCACGGTGTGATCAATGAAGTGGTGTATGCCAATCAACCTCCCAGGTTTGAAGATCTGTTGCATCGTGATCAAGTCTACAAGTTGGACTAGGCATTGTATGGATTGCACCAAGCTCCGCGAGCATGATACGAGACACTATCTACTCACCTTCTGAACAACGGGTTCCAAAGAGGTGTCATTGATTGCACTTTGTTTATTCGAGAGAAGGATGGTGATTTACTCTTGGTGCAAGTTTATGTAGACGACATCATTTTTGGTTCTACAAATGCTGTTTTGTGCAAGGAATTTGAGAAGGTGATGAAAGAAAAGTTTGAGATGAGCTCTATGGGGGAGATGAAATTCTTTCTGGGATTACAGGTGGATCAATCTGAGGCAGGGATTTTTATTCATCAGACCAAATACGTTGGAGACATTCTGAGCCGGTTCACTATGTCGGATGCAAAACATGCTGGTACCCCACTGGCTGTCAATCACGGGATTACACCCGATGAATAGGGGAGTTAATTGATGCCACTCGTTACAGAGGAATGACTGGATCCCTCATGTATCTTACTGCTTCTCGTTTAGACATCATGTTTGCCACATGCTTGTGTGCTCGCTATCAATCCAAGCCAAGAGTTTCTCATCTGATTGTTGTGAAGAGGATTTTACGTTATCTGAAGGGTACTCCGGATCTGGGCTTATGGTACACTAGTGATGATAACTTTGACCTTACTGCGTATAGTGACTCAGACTATGGTGGATGCAAAAGAGACTTCAAATCAACATCTGCAGGATGTCAGTTCTTTGGAAATCGTTTAGTTACCTGGCAGTGCAAGAAGCAGACGTCGGTGTCTACTTCAACATGTGAGGCTGAATACATTGTAGCTGCTAGTTATTGCTCTCAAATCATCTGGATTCAGCAACAACTCAGGGACTATGGGTTACATTGTTCTAACACTCCTATATATGTTGATAATACTGCCGCCATTTCTGTCACTAAAAACCCTGTTCAGCACTCGAAAACCAAACACATCGACATAAAATATCACTTCATATGTGATTGTTTTGAAAAGAAATTAATCGAAGTTGTTAAAATTCACACCGATCACCAGAAAGCCGATATTTACACAAAAGCTTTTGATAAACCCAGATTTTTATATATGTTATCGGCTAATGGTGTTTTTCAAAAGGATGAAGTCATTCCTTCATCTGAATCAAACAAATGATCATTGTTTTTATTAGTTAGTTTCTTTTGTTTTATTTTTCCTTGTTAGTATTTCTGTTATTTTTCTTTCACTTAATCAAAAACTCAAAAAGATTTTCAGTTTTATGTTTTTAGGGGGAGAAAAAGAGGTTTAATTTGAAAAACCCAAAACATTTAAAAATTGAAAAACCAAAAACATTTAAAAAAATTGTAAAATGAGAAAGTCTGATTAGAGAAAGTGATGTATTAACCTATCATGTCTTAAATGCAAGATTGAATGCATAAACTGATAGCACATGAGAATTATGATCAGATGTACTGATAGGCCGACTTTACAAAGTTAATAGACTGTTAGTGATTGCTTAGAAAGTCTAATTTGTGGGATCCAGTTTAGAAAAATAGTTAAGGGATAAACAGTTTTTGACTCAAATCAGGCATACACCTGTTATCATAGGATCTTATGAGGTTTCCAATGATTCATGAATTCAAGTCTGTACACGTGCCAAATTGCTTTTTAAAGACGTAGCTGAAGCCGTCCATTCAGATGAGAATGATTGAATCACAAGAATATAAGAGTAAATCCGATTCTGTACACGTGCCATATTGTTGGGTTGCAGCCTAGCTGAAGTCGTCCATTCAGATAGGATAAGCTAAGAAAAATACAAAAATAAAATAAGTTCGATTCTATACGTGCCATATTACTGGGTTGCAGCCTAGTTGAAGCCAACCATTTGGATAGAACAAGTTGATCTTGTTAACACAGTTCTATATATGTGCCATATTGCTTTGTAAATACCTAGCTGAAGCCGTCCATGAGAATGTGTTGAACTTGAGAAACAAATCAAAAAGAAAAATACAAAAAGAAAATAAATTGGAACATTATAGAACTTATGATGCTAGGTACTAAGTTATGCAGAGATGAGTTATAAACTGGCTTTGACCTAAATTGGTTGACTATGGGTAACTCAGTCAGAAAATATGAGTGATCATTGATCAGTTTAGAAGCAAAGTACTGTTAGGTTTAAGGTGGACAAATATATCAGTAATCATTTCATAAATGAAATGTGTTAGAAGTATAAATATTCTTGAATGTTGATTCGACATGATCTGGTGTATGTGTTATTTTCTTGAAAGGATACTCACAAAAATATGTGCATTTTGTTTATTTCAGTTTCAGTTTGTACAGTTGTTTGTTTATCAAAAAATACAAAAAGATTTTCATTTGAAATTGTTTTAAATGATCATTTGTTGGTTTGGATATTCAATCATCCTTGCCTATCACCTAACCAGACTGAACTTCATAACAATGCTCTTTTATTGATAAAAATGTAAAATTTGAAAATGAGTTGTGTTTTTGAGTGCTAGACTTCACTCATCAGAATGAAGTAAGGGAAATGATCAAACGACCGAATGACTTTATTCAAGCGAGTGAGTCATTCAGCCGAATCATTCTGATGTGAAGCATCTCATTCGGTTGATCTCTTAGTCGAATGAGACTTCCTATATATTGGGGTTTTTTCAGCCGAACCAACTCATTACCCCCAAACTCATTCGCTCGCCTTACTGTGTGCTCTTTTTCGGCCGACTCACTCTCTCTCCACTGTTCTTCAATTTTTCACCATTTAATCAACCATACTGATAGTATTCCCTCTTGTGGTTGTTACAAGTACTATTGGAACCAAGATCTTCCAATTTTGACCATGGATTTGCTGAGAACAGCCCTCGGTTTAGGGTTTTAGGGCTCGTAAAGTTAACAGTCTAATAGATAGCCAAATTGAACCCTAAAACACCTAAGACCTGTTCTAAAAACTTTAATTGGATGTTTCCAAAACAGATTGTATGAATTTTATGATCTAATTTGTTGTTTTGGGAATTTGGATTTTTGAAATCCTTCGGTCGACCGAATGACGATCATTCGGACTTCAGGGTGGACCGAATAAGATGTAGCGACCAATGAAACTCTTTCGGCTATTGGCCTCATTCGCCTTTCATTCGGATGACATGACCCATTCGGTCATTGAACTCATTCGCTGAGTCACATTCGGACATTGTTGTTTCATTCGCACAAGTTGCACACTGTGTTAACTTTTTGATTCTACTCAACTGTTTAACTGAATTGAACTGACATGTTAATTTTCTCTTGTTTTTTCAGGGATGGCAGATTATAAAGTTGTTTCAAAGAACAACATTTGTGCTAAGCTAAATGTTACCACCAAGAACGCCAGGCAGTTTACAGAGATTATTGCTTTTCTCAGGCGTTCTAGGATCTTCACTGCCATATCTACTGTCTGTGATCCCTATTTGTTGCACTAGAGGGATTTTTGGAGATTTGCAGACATAGATTGTGAGGTCGAGCCTCCTGTGATCAGAGGCAAGGTGCGAGGACATGACGTTATAGTTTCTGATGAGCACATAAGGAGGGTGTGTGGATTCCAGGATGCACCTGATCATCCCTTTCTACTTGATCGCTATCTTGTCCAAGGACGCTTTATGCGATGCAAGTATAATGGTGAGTTAGAATCCGGAGTTCTGAACAAGGCTTTTCTATCTCCGCAGTTCAAGTACTTGGCTCACGTACTCGTTCACTGCTTGGGTTCTAGGCGCGGGGGATTTGATGAACTCAGAGAGACATTACATGGTGCCACTGTGGCCTTGGTGCTGAATATACCATTCAAATTCTCAGAGATGGTATTCACGCATATGAAGGAGAATGTCTATCTTAAAAGAGACAAGAAGTTCCTTATGTACCCGAGATTTCTTCATCAGATATTTGATGCACAAGTGCCTGATCTACTGAAAGCCAGTTCTGACATTATCCGATTATAGCACATGAACGACATCACTCTTAACAGAGTTTTATCATACAGATGAAAGGAGACAAAGCCTCCCGTTCGTACTCTATTCAGCCATCTCCTCAACCCTGGTTACATTGCACCCGCTGGGAAGAAATGGAGACATGATGATTCTTGTCACACCCCGAGCCGGCGGGGTTGGATCGGATTCCCCGTCGGGCGGAAGGTTCCCAGGGAGCGATATCTTGAGTGATAATCGAAGTGATCAGATTGTTTACATTGCACATAATGTAAATGAGAAATACTAAATAGAATAGAATTACAAAGTTAAATTACATCCGTATCGTTCATAATTTAACAATGTAAATCTATCATAAACATCATAAGATATCTAACTTGTAACTGAACAAGATATACAAAAGTAATTGTATAATGATGTTCCAAAAGTATGCAGGTCCAAAAATACTAAGTCTTCTATCTGAAGTCCTAGTCCAAAAGCATAAGCTTCTTAATTGACTTGTTTGTCACCTGAGAAGTTATGCAAAAATAAAGTCAACACATGGTTGGTGAGTTCATATAGTTTAGTAATTTAAAATGATTTGTAAACCTCTTTCGGTAAAGACCCTAACCTCATTAACATCACATGTAATATCCACATCGGTATGCTTATATATAGGGCATACCCCTGAGTCGAGCCTACAACCCGCCCAGACGCCGTCCCACCACATACTAATATGCATATGACACTGTTGTTAATGATAATTAAGCATTTTTACCTAACACACACTTCCATTCACAATGATGCAAATGTATGCACAAAACCTTTGTTAAACCCTCAGGTAACAACCTTAATCTCATTAACATCACATGTATCATCTAGATCGGTATGTTTATATATAGGGCATACCCCTGAGTCGAGCCTACAACCCACCCAGACGCCGTCCCACCACATACTAATCCACATGCGACATTGGTGTTAATGACAATTAAGCATTTTACCCCTACCATTAACCCAATGATTCTTCAGTTCTTTGTTTCCTGTAAATACAACAATTTGGAATCTATGTTGATTCCTTAAGTTCATCACTAAAATGATCAACCACAGTATTCGTAGAAACAGTTATAAATGCTTAATTAAATAAATAAATAAACATTTATTAAAATCTAAGTCCTAATGATTGGGCCTTGGTCAACTCGAGTAGACTAGTCTAGCAATCAAGGTTCTTAGTAGTTAGGGGATTCTGCAAATATCATCAAACATATGACCTAAAAATCAAACGGTCTAGCTAGGACTTCTTGAAATGTAGGGTTTTTGTTTCGTACTTGATTCGTCTTGTTTCGTCCCTTGTTTCGTATTGTTTCGTTAACATATGTTATCTTTGATATTTCCCAGACCTTCCCCTGAAAATGATTTGTTGATTCATTTGATTCGTTGAACTCATGCACTTGTCTCGTCACAATAGATTCGTTTGATTCGTTGAAATCACTCACTTGTTTCGTCAAAGTAGTTTTGTTTGATTCGTTGAAATGTTTAGTTTAACTCAATTACCCGCTTAAATCATAAGTAGATAAACTTAGTAAAACCTGCATAAAAGTTTACCTAGACATAATCTAGGATATCAATCATACATGTAAAACATATAGAATTTAAAAGCATTTAAGTAAACAATTGAAATAAACAGTTTACGCATGCTTCTCAGCCCCGCATTTTAAAACAAAAACGTTTAGAAAAGGGGCAATGAACTCACTTGTGTTGATGTGCAAATGAACCACGAAAGATAATGTGCGCTCCCTGATTGTTGCCTATGTATTTTTAGCACCTGAATTGTTTTAAAATAATTCGAATATAATAAGTATACGTATTAATCGGCGTATCTAGGGATTTGGTCTCGGTGTGTGCAACTAAGTGTCCTAGATACTAGTGTACTTCTATGACTCCACTACTTGCTCTAGTTCAAATACCCATTTGTAACCCAATCCCATAATTAATCAGAACATTTCATGGTTACTATGTTTGTAACTAAATTTCATTTTAAGTTAAACAAAATTTTTAGAAAATTATTTAATTTAATTTAATAAGTTCACAAAGCCTTTTCTTTTATTAAAATATCATTACTTGAATTTAATTAACATTTATTATGTGATGGCTTAATTAAGCCCATTAGGCCCTCTTAGTGTTGATACATGTAATGTCCCTAGTTCTGTTTTGTAACTCTAATCATGTAAAGTTCAAGTTATTAATGGAAGTTGTCTTTATATATCATTCTTAATGTTATTATTGATTATATGATTAGTTGATTTGATTAAATTAATTGTTGAGTATGAAGAATGCACATTCGGGCGAATGACTCTAGAATGAAGTCATTCGCCGAATGAACGACCTAGCGAATGGCTGGCGATAGAATGAGTCATTCGCCGAATGACTCATTCGATTGACAGCCCATTCGAGCAAGGTCATTCGCCGAATGAGCTGCTTCGGCCACTCATTCGGCCGAATGACTACAACCTATATATACCTGTTCAAATCATTTCAACACTAACTTTTCAAGAGCCCTCCTTCTTCCCTGTGATCCCAGAGTCAAACCCTAGGAGATTAGAGCGGCCATTGATCGTCCAAGTTCGATTCTCAACCCGTGGTGTTCGATTCTTGCTTACAAGTCCTTCCTACACCTTCGGATCACCACGGTTGCTATTGGTTTCGATTGGAAAACCCTGGAATAGGATTCCGCACTATTCCAGAGGCTCACTACAAGAAATTTGGGTCTTTACCTACAAATACTATGTGTAGATAAAAACCTATTATGTGTTGTTAATTGTCTTTACCTACACATAAGTTAAGTGTTATGATGTGTTGCCTCACACCTGTTGAGATAGATCATTACCTACACATATATGTGTAGCTAAAACTAAATATTATGTGTTGCTAGAAGTATAATAATTTTTTAATATTAAACACAATATGTGTAGATAATAATCTTCAATTATATGACAATAAATACAATATATGCAAATGCAAATAGATACCAAAATAACCAAACTTAATTAAAATTATTAAAACATAATCATTCAAACCACAAAGGAAAGTACGACTTATACAAACTAAAATGATTAAACTAACAAAACATAAGTTATTCATAAGTCACTACCTAAGACATAAGTCACTATAGATTGCGGAAAATACTAAAGGGAATGTAATCTTCTGCGCATTTGCATGCCCTTCTCCACATTCATTTCTAGAACCTTCTTCTACAGCACAACTTTCTCATGCTTGCACTGTGCACATCGATCCATGTCATTGATGGTTTATTTAATGCCCTTGCATATTACAAGCCTGTTGCATTTGCTGGATCGTAGACGGTCCAAGATGCCTAATAGAAACTTTAAGTAAAAAAAGATAATTTGAAGTAATAGATGCAAACAAAAAAAAACGATGCAACGATGGCGACTCCTTTCCAATTTGCTACAGAGTATGATATAACTTCCTCGTTGAACTGTTTAGCAAATACACAAAAAATCCCAAAAACACTTGTAGGAGTTGGTGTTAAAACCTGAGAAGTGTTTCTGATTATATAAAAAATGAGAAATTGTAAGCTATCATTGACCTTTGATGGATATAAAACCCAATCTAACATCCAATCTAATTAACAGCAATGCTATGATTGTAACTTACTTTCAACGTATAAACAAAGTGAAACAAACAGTTACAAGTAACTGATTTTATTATGTTATAATATGATATTTTTGGAACCCATAATCTTTAGACCACTTGATTTCAACCCATAATCCAAGAAATTAACCCCATAATATCAAGAAACACGATAAAGTACCTGAATGAGGACTTTTTATTCGTAATTTTTCATGATTGCAGTCATGAAATCATCTAACTGCACCAAAAACCCATATTTGACGCCACTACACACAGCAGCTGCAAAAACCCCATATTTCTAGCCACTCATGATTAGCTGAACCAAAGCGAAAGACAAATTAAAACAAATAATTATGTTGTAAAAAGTAAAAAGTGATTAGCTGAACCATACCTATAACCCTTTAAAAAGTGAGTCTTTACACAGATACATAGAACATACATATATACATGTATCCAGTTGAAGTTGGAGATGCAATCTAGATGGTTTGCAATCAATTCGATAGCCTCTTGCAGCTCCACTATAACAGTCCTACATAGAAGACAAAGAGGTGAAAATCATGTTAACGCGAGTTCTTAAAAACTATATTCAACTGTAAATTGAAACCGACTTACATTCCTTTACTTAACTCGTCATTCTAACAATTGATCATTCAATACTAACAACCTCGAACAATTGTGTTAAAAATTTCAACAATTCCATATCAATTCACAACTGGTACAAATGCTTTCTCCCTTACATCAATAGAGCTAATCCTTGAGCTTGTAGTTGGCGAAAGCAAGCAAAAAGGTCTAGCATAAATACTTGTGCTTAGGTTTGTATTAACCGATTAGCATACACGAATTATAAGGTGAAATATTTGAAGTGGCAAAATACATGAAAACTTCTCCCATTCAGGCATGTTGTGTTTAATTCTTTTTCACATTATAATCATCTACTTGACAATACTTCTGTAAAACTGATAGGCAGTGACCGAAATTAGCATGTAATTGTGGTTTTACATGCGACCATTTAAAATTTGTTTTGTGTTTATCATTATTATATTATTAAGTAACATTGTCATGCATTTTAGTTATGTGTTGTTAAACTATATATTTACTAATGATTCACCATTATAGTTCAACTTTAGTACGTGGGTTCAGTTTGTCAAATACATGTTATATATGAGCATTAAATTTTACAGTTCATGTTACAATCAAAAGTGTTTTAAGTACTTAGAAAACACAAGAAATATAGAAGCCATGATGGTATCAATTACCTAAATACTCATAATTTGTATACTTATACCACATATTGTTCATCATTTGAAGAACCCATGCATAATTAGTATGACCAGTAATAGATCTAACACAACAAAACATACCCAGTAGAATCCCACTTAGAAGTAGGGTCTGGGCAGTAATAGATCTAACAATACATAATATTGTTCACCAATTAACAAACTAACTAAAGCACATGGATTCTCAATAACCATTACTGTCATATGTAATAGATAGCAATACACGCGGCCACATTTAATATGTATATAAGACAGGTGTTTCTAAGAGCTTTAACCTTTTTATTTATGTTATTTGGTTTGTAAGAAACAAAGCTAAAATCAATGTAGGCAAACAAAAAGTAAAAAAAATGTTAGCATTAATTGATTGAATTGTTATATAAGAAACGAAGCAACGATGAATATGAGAAGGGCCAATAAGAACCAAAATCAAAACAGATGAATGATCCATGAAGTTTGAAACTAACCTGTTGTAACGAAGATGGACAAAGTGAAAGCTTTCAAGATTGATGGAAATGAAAAGATACACCATTATCGAAGCATGAAAGTGTGTATAATTTCAATTCAAAACTTCAAAACCATCCTTAACGAAACCAACTTCCTTGGCATTGTTATGGAAGCATTGTCTGCAGCACATGAGCCCAAACTTTCTAATCAGCCCATGTAAATTACCCCACACACGGCTGACATAGAATAAGCAGAAATCACATCAAATCAGATCACAATGAATAGATTCCAAATTAAAACAATAATCTAACGAACCAATAACAACAAACTTAATCAAACAGTAATACGCTCTTGTGTATGAAACTAAACGATAATTTAACCGAAATTCAAAAAACCTTCACCATCTGAGATTACATTGCATCGATTCAATACTCAAAATAAAGATACAAACAGTTAAAATACGGATTAATAAAACAAACCAATATTAAATTGGGCGAACAATACCAGAAAAAGAAACGCTAATCTAACCGGGATTGAGAGCCAGGTCCGAATAACTTTGGGTGCGAATTCTAGATGTCGAAGCGACCGATTCTTCTTCTTACGGATGCCCACAACTCACAAAAATGCAGAAATTTGAAACCCTAGACTTTGTCGTTTGAGTCGATGAACGGTTTTTTATTATGATTCGTACAACCAAATACCCAAACGGAGAGCCTGATTAAGTATGGTAGGTGTTATCAACACACCCTAAAAATATATTTTAACACCCCTTGTCAAGTATATGCCTCGTATTGGTTAATACTGGGCGTATTGGGGTCGTATTGAACAATACTCGGCGTATTGGGGTGTAAGGTGTGGCAGGTGGGGTGTGTGAATAATATCACCCTTAAATATTGAGGAGCAAGTCCAAGAAGATTAAACCCGATGGGTTAGTAATGTGACAAGTACCAGAGGTGGGCAAAAAAAACCACAACCATAACTCGAACCGACAACCTGGTTCGATTAACAGTTTTAAACGATTTTTAGTTTTCATGTTTTTAACACCCCTAAAATCCTACACATTACAAACATGTATAAGTAACATTTAAGTATGTAAATTATGTATGGCTACTTGGTATCAATTTGGTATTAATTTTATTTTTAAATATTTATTTCACATGTCATGTCATTTTATCTACACATTTATTTAACATATTTTGTATGTGTATATAATATGTATCTAATATCTACACATATTGTTCATTATTATATATGTGTAGATATATATATATATATATATATATATAATATATATATATTCCACGTCAATTTTAAAAAATGATTTATTTACTTATAAACGTATTTACATATACGTTTACAAATATTATGTGTGGGTAAAACATGATCAATTACCCACACATATTTTAGTTTTTTTATGTATGTATAGATACTTTACCTACACTTAACATAAAAAAACAAATGTGTTGCTAATTAATCATTTAATTGCTTGTAAATTTTGGAGAAAATTTTCCCTACCAATATTAAGTGTAGGTGAAAACGCATTAACAACACATATTAAGAAGTGTTAGTTATTATGAAATAACATCCACTATTACCTACACTAATACAAATATGTGTAGGTATTTAACTACACAATTATATGTGTGGGTAATTTAA